>JAHSPW020000008.1:4405402-4817902 GCA_019985065.2 Arctostaphylos glauca
AAATTCAATACCGTGGTCCGTTACACAACATATAGAACATTCCTAATTGCATAAAAGTACCATTACCTTTCTTTATCCATAAAATACCATTATCATTGTGAGAAAACAGAACACTAAAAGAGATTGGAACCATGATTTACCACTTTAACTTTCGGAAAGAAACTACAGTTCCCTTCTTTTATGAAGGCATAATCTGAGAAACTTTAAGTGAATAAATTCGCAAAAGGGGAAAAGGTAAAGATTTATCACTAAAGGAAACCTTGTAAAACTAAGATATCTTTCGAGCAGAAGATATCTTCCTTTTCCTTTCAGATGTTTTCTGCAGGGAATCAGTGCTAGACTTGCGTGTTGTTAACGGATTTGGGGAAGCTGTAGTGCACTTTTCTGCAGTGACGTGTTGTGCGGACAAAACGATGTAGTTTTGTTCGTTTTGTTCTCGAAACTACACAATAAAAGTGAAAAGAAAAAGTTAAAAGCTAAACTTAATTCTTGTACCAAAAAAAAACTAAAAGCTAAAATTTAAAAACTAAAAATAAGTACCTTGAAATTCATTTAGAATTAAGTAAACACCCTGCCGCTCAAAACTTACATAATTTGTAGCCTGGTTCTAAGAGGTACTTGAAATCTTAGGTGATGTGAACTATAGTGATGAAACAAACTTAATATATTTCCACTAAATACATTCATGTTTCAGGTGTTGAATTGGGTTATCAAACATCCCTTAGAAACCGTGCATAAAAACTAAAAACCATAAAAGCATGAATAGAGAAATAAATAACCAGAGGGGCACGATAAGAAGCTATAAACATAAAAACTGAAGAAAATTTGACAGATAGAAGGTGTCAATACCAGCACAATTATCAGGTAGGTTCTTGATGGCACTTAAGAGCGGACTATTTGGTTCCGCATCGAAATCCTTGCAATCATTCTTATAGCAAGGAACTAGCACTGCAAAACTGCCCTCATCTTCACTCTGGAAATCCGGGGCATGTGGTTCCAGCCACCCAATTGACCAGTCTGAATCATCGGATTCGGAGCCCGACAAAGAAACACCATCTGATGGCACCAAAACAACATCATACTCAGTGTCAATTCTCCTCTGTTCCCTGCTTTGCCATTTCCTCTTAACCTTTCTGGTGGCCGAGGAAGCAATCTTGGCCCCCTTGACTGAAGGAAACTTCACATTGTCCACTTCCCTAAAACCTAAACTCCAATCCCTTGTAGTAGAATTTAAGGAAGACCCATTGGGAGCAGGATCCTTAGCTTTACCGCCCCACAGCCACCATGACAAACCAGTCAAAGAAAGAGACATTTTTCAACACTTGGCCCAAAAAAACCAAGGACTGAAGACTTACCAAATCAGTTCCAAAAAAAAAAAAATTGAAAGCTGAACACAGAGGGATATCCAATCAGTAATGGATCAAGGGGGACAGAGGGGCGATGAAATCCTCCAAAATTAAAAAAACGAACATATTATACAAATAATATGTGATAATCACGAAATCACAAGGGTCAGCAAATGGTTTCAACCAGTAGCAGAAAATTTTGTATGATCGGGAGATGAATAATTTCAGTAAATAGAATCCGTTTAACTTTTAACAAGATATTACTTCAATCTAACTCTTGATCTCAACTATTGTTCAAGCCTTTTTAAGTTCTCCCTGTATCACAATAACCCATCCCAACACCGAGTCCTCCTTTAACACAAGGCTTACTGATAACGCACCACTGTCACAAATTGGAGTCCCCAACAAAGGAAAGCAGGTAATCGAACTAAAAATGAGAGCAAAATAAACCCAACTAAGGGTTTCAAACAGTTTCACCGGCGTCAAAGAAAAATGAATCCGACAGAATTTAGCAGATCAAAAGAATAGTAGGCTTGGAGAGCCGACGGTGAAGTCAAAATTGGGATAGACAAGTCAATGAGACGATAATACAACCGGACAAGGCCGAATTACCGGCGGAAGTAAAATGATTTGGGCGTTTTCAGAAATCAAATGGTCGTTGCACCGGAAAAGTCTAACCGCAAACGTGGGAGTTTTGGGGAAATTAAGTAGCCGTGAAAACAAACTACAGAACTGTTTGGAGGACAGAGATTAGAACGGCCAGTAGTGGATATATATTTCGAAATCTAGCTACTCTCCAACACCTCCATTCTCTCTCTCTCCCCGCACCACACGCTCTCCGTCTTGTCTGAGAAATCAACTGATAACTACGTCGGGTAGTGGACCAGCCTCAGCCGTACGCGACCCCTGTACAATTAATAACTAAAATTTATTTGTAAAAAAAAAGAAAGAAAATCGTAATTTTCACTATTTAATTATTTGTACAATTAATAACTAAACTTACATTACTTCTCTTTATTTAATTATTTTTGTCGCATATAAAAAGTACTAATGGAGTAAAATTACATAAATAAAGACAAAAAAGGTGTCTAAACAGAATAGTGTTAAAATTAATTTCCATTATTTAAAGGCCTCTTGTTTACATTTCTAATTTTTTTAAATTTTTATTTTTGGCCTTCAATCTGTTCATACTATATGGCTCGGTAAATAACACGTCCACCCAAATAATTTAGGTGATTAGACATTTATAATATTGGCATTACGAGTGTCCATTCAACTTGAATTTTGCATAAATATAATATTTGACGAGCCTTACAACGTGAATAATTTGAATTGTCAATGAGAAAATCCGTGTGGGTCAACTACACGTTTTACTCCTCTTTGGAATTTTTAAAATAGAACACATAAGATAAAAACAATGTTGTTTTAAATACTCTTCACCTTTTTTGAAATTTTTAATACATAGTTCATCAAAAAAAAAAAAAAATACAATACAAGTCAGGTCCGGTTTGGCCTGACTTGATTATTTAATTATTGTTTCGTTCTTATTTGAAAAAAAGTTGTATTTTTTTTGTTTTTCGTCAACTTTTTGTGGATTATTGGTTCGTCTCGACGAGAGCTTTCAAAAAAGTTATAAATCATGAACCGAATTTGAAAAATTTTTAGAAAAGACGAAAATAATCTAAAAATATAATTTTTTTTTGCTTATTCGTCGTCTTTAGTAATTTTTTTTTTTAGCTTTCGGATATAATTTTGTACTTTTTAGATTCGTCTCATCGAGACGAACCAATAATCTATAAAAAATTGAGGCAAAAATAACAAGTGTGAAAAAAATTTAAATAAAGACAAAACTTGATTATTCATAATCAAGTTAAGGCAAATAGTGCCTTAGTTTTCAAATAACTTTCATTATGAAACCATATATTAATATGACAAAAAAATTAATTATTGAATTACAATCATAAATTATTATTACGGACATACAAAACCGTAATTTTATTGAATTACAATCATAAATTAATATGAAAAAATTTGTATTTTTTTTGTTGTTCGTCAACTTTTTGTGAATTATTGGTTCGTCTCAACGAGAGCTTTTAGAAAAGTTATAAATTATGAACCGAATTTGAAAAAATTCAGAAAAGACGAAAATAATCTAAAAATAGAATTTTTTTTGCTTATTCGTCGTCTTTAATGACTTTTTTTTAGCTTTTGGACATAATTTTATACTTTTTAGATTCGTCTCATCGAGACGGACCAATAATCCACAAAAAATTGAGGCAAAAACAACAAATACGAAAAAAAATTTGAATAGAGACAAGTTAAGGCAAATGGTGCCTTAGTTTTCAAATAACTTTCATTATGAAACGATATATTATTATGAGAAAAAAATTAGTTATTGAATGACAATCATAAATTATTATTACGGACATATAAAACCTTAATAATTATTTATTCGTTTAAGGGGTTTGGGAGATATTTTTTCCAAACAAGTTTCTGGAACAAATTTCTCAAATATTTTTATTTTTTTCCCAAATAATTTCATCTCTCTATAAAAAGTGTTTCTGAAACACTTTTTTCCAAACAAGTTTCTGAAAAACTTATACCAAACAACATCTCAGAGTTTTGTTTCTAAAAATTGTTTCAAAGACACTCAAAACGAATACATTCTTAGTATCACAAAGATAATTGCTTACTAATTTTTACTTAAAAGACTTGTATCAAGAAACTAGATAGCTTGCACCGTATCACTAGCTTCCGAGTGTTTCAAGACACGGGTGTCAACACGTTTGAAATACAATTGTCTCATTTTTTAAACTAAATTTGCACCAAAAACTTGAACGACGTTGTTCTAATCTGTTCATACTATATGGCTCGTTAAATAACACGTCCACCCAAATAATTTAAGGTGATTAGACATTTATAATGTTGTCATTTCGAGTCTCCATTCAACTTGAATTTTGCATAAATATAATATTTGACGAGCCTTACAACGTAAATAATTTGAATTGTCAATGAGAAAATCCAGGTGAGTCAACTACGCGTTTTACTCATCTTTGGAATTTTTAAAATAGAACACATAAGATAAAAACAATGTTGTTTTAAATACTCTTCACCTTTTTTGAAATTTTTAATACATAGTTCATCAAAAAATATATATACAATACAAGTTAGGCTCGGTTTGGCCTGACTTGATTATTTAATTATTGTTTTGTCCTTATTTAAAAAAAAATTGTATTTTTTTGTTGTTCGTCAACTTTTTGTGGATTATTGGTTCGTCTCGACGAGAACTTTCAGAAAAGTTATAAATCATGAACCGAATTTGAAAAAAATTCAGAAAAGACGAAAATAATCTAAAAATAGAATTTTTTTTACTTATTCGTCGTCTTTAATGACTTTTTTTTAGCTTTTGGATATAATTTTATACTTTTTAGATTTGTCTCATCGAGACAGACCAATAATCCACAAAAAATTGAGGAAAAACAACAAATACGAAAAAAATTTGAATAGAAACAAAACTTGATTATTCATAATCAAGTTAAGGCAAATGGTGCCTTAGTTTTCAAATAACTTTCATAATGAAATGATATATTATTATGAGAAAAAAATTAGTTATTGAATGACAATCATAAATTATTATTACGGACATATAAAACCTTAACAATTATTTATTCGTTTAAGGGGTTTGGGAGATATTTTTTCCAAACAAGTTTCTGGAACAAATTTCTCAAATATTTTTATTTTTTTCCCAAATAATTTCATCTCTCCATAAAAAGTGTTTCTGAAATACTTTTTTCCAAACAAGTTTCTGAAACACTTAAACCAAACAACATCTCAAAATTTTATTTCTAAAAATTATTTCAGAAATACTCAAAACGAACACACCCTAAGTATCACAAAGATATAATTGCTTACTCATTTTTACTTAAAAGACTTGCATCAAGAAACTAGATAGCTTGCACCGTATCACTAGCTTCCGAGTGTTTCAAGACACGGGTGTCAACACGTTTGAAATATAATTGTCTCATTTTTTAAACTAAATTTGTACTAAAAACTTAACGACATTGTTTTAATCGGAAGGATAAAAATGTCTTTGCAATATTTTGTTCTTCTATCTTTGTTTATATTGTAAATATCTCTACAACAATGATAATGTGAGATTGAGAAAGCTAATGTACTCACACTCAAATTCAAATAGAAAAACAATTGAAAATATTTTATTCATATAATGTTTAAAAAATAATAAAAATCATACATGTATCAAACAATATCAAATATAATTATCTGTTTACTATTATAAAATAAACAACCTTTTCTATGTAAACGTCAATTTTAAAGCTGGCTTTTACTTTTGTTTCTCAAAAATATCTCTCTGAGCAATATTTGTATTATTAATTTTTAATTTAATAATTGCTCGGAAAAAGTTACTACTAAAAAATTAAGAAAATAATGTTTGCAAATTTGCACACACATTACATTTATTACGGAGTTGCGGACACTAAGTAATGTGCAGGGGTGTAAACATAAATTAGTGAAAACATAAATCGATGATTCGGTTCGATTTTTTGTTCAAATCAGTTGGTCCAGTCTGGTTTGAGTTTTTTTAAAAATTCGATTTGGTTTATTTTTTAACATGTAGGAGCCGGACCAAACCGGAAAAGGTTAATTCTAAAAATAAAATTATATTATTTATCAGTTATGATTTGCATTAAAAGTTGTAATTGTTTCTTAATTTGCACTTTGAATGGGAGTATTGTTGGGGCCGCAACTTTATTAACTTGGTTTGCACACTGCTTTGAATTGGATACGATTACTTTTTATTGTGATTGCGATGTCATTATTCTTGATTGTTTGACATTATTCTTGATTACTTAAAATTCTTTAAAAAAAAATATGTTATAATTGGGCTTTCTTCATTTATTACTTTTTCTAAAAATATGGGCTTTGGCCCACCCAAACCGGCCAATCTCGTATGTTAAATTTTGCACGTACAAAAGTCATCAATCTCGTACTAGCAAGTGTATTGTTTTTGTTATTGACACGGTACATACCAATACGGGCATATATCGGAATTCCATTTTTATCGATAAAAAATAATAATTTTTAATAATTTTTAAAAATAATTTTATTAAATATATAAAATAAAGTCTTAGAACTTAAAAAAAATACCAAACATAAAAGAGAGACTAATTTTAGTCTCAATTTATACAAAATTATTCAAAAAATCATCAACTGAAAGTTAAAAAAATTACACAACCCAACACGTTACATACCAAAATAGGCCGATACGATACGAGATGAACTAATATCGCTATGAAATTGGTACGATACATATACCATCCCATGTCCTCATGTGAGATTCGTCTTTACTGAAAAGAGATTTTTCATTTTTTTCTATCTTCTTTTATTCTGCCGTCCTCTGGTTCTTTACACTGTCACGTAGGAAGAAGGCCAAAACCTGTCATTCTTAAGATTTGCGAACCATACGTTTGTTTCTTTGTGATAAATTTAAAAACAATTAAGAAAAAAACAAAAGAAAGAGAACTATAATTATTTATAAAGATCCAGCTTATCTGCAGTTCCTTTTCAAGAATTGTACTATACAGTTTGTATGTTGTGGACTTATGCCGGATTTATTTTCTTGATTACACTTGTTCAATTTCCTGAACACACATCTTACATGCACATTCGTAGATGTATCCGAAATTGTCGGATGCACATGATGTCCTCTATAATTATGTGAACTTCATATGCATCCGACGGTTTCAAATACATCAGTATCGAAATATGCACTTAAAATTTGTGTTCCTAAATTTTTTCAAAAGTTTTTGAAGTAACTTGAAATTTTAATTTTTATGAAGTAGTTTGAAATCTTAATTGAAATTTTTGGAGCAATAAATAAGAAGAAAAGTTTGAATGAAGAATTATAGTGATGTGAATTTTTTTATATTTCTTATGTTTGAAAAAGTAAATGGAGCAGCACATGGCCTATTTAGGTCACTAAATACCATAGCAGTACAAGATCACAAGGGACGGATTTATGATTTATAAATATTGGAGTTAAGTACCTATAAGTGCTACATATACATCATTTTAATACATCACTTTTACACATCACTTAAAACTACGTCGTTTTATGTTAAGAAAGATCCAAATATGTTTTCAGCGATATGGGTCAAAAATAAATATGGTTTTTTTTCAACACAAAACTACATAGTTTTGAGTGATGTGTAAAAGCAATGTGTAAAAGCAATGTGCAAAAGTGGTGTGTCTTTAGCATTTTTGTAAAACATATAACCTTGTGGGGGTAATACATATCATCTGTAGGATAACACTTAATATTCTGTAAGACAAAATTATCAAAATACCTAAAAAAATTTATCAATTCTAAAGGAATTTTTTAATTTAGTAGGATCTAATCTCACTTGTCACTATATAAGTCCATCCCTACAAGACAAGAAAGTGTTTGCATTACATAGTTGAAAAAAAAAACTCTACAAAGTATGATTGCAATTGTAGAAGAAACAAGATGAAATAATATTTTTAAATAAGAATTGATATGCGATATCCTGTCCCACATCGAAAGTCTACATGGGTAATTCTGGGTATATAACGAGTCGTGTAAACTACTACTAATAACTTGAACTTAAGCATTTTGGCTATATGGTTGAGCTCCAACAAATTATTAGGTCAGTAATTTATATAGAGCGTTACATGATAGGTAAAATAATATTTCAAAGAATTAGTCAAATCTCATTATGTACTAAATTTATAAAAATAATTTCAAGAAATCAGTCAATTCCGTTTTAGTCGCGGTACTAATATTTAAAATCAAACCCACACTAAAAATCAATCTATATTGTATCTCAAAATCGAAAGCACCTAAACTTATTAAAAATATTGATAAAAATAAATGATTCTGTTTGATTTGGACGGTCCATTCGATTTCATGATTTCTTACACCCGTATCAATCACATCAGAAATGAAAAACATGTGAATTCACTACTAGGAGGATCCAATGACTTCATATATATCTAGATCATAACACTAGTTAGTTTGAATTTATATGATTATGTAAACTGTACAAGACTTTTCTTTATAATAAACTTTAAAGATGTTCATTTGGCCTGGCTGAATTATTGGATTATTCACTGTTTATGTCCTTATTTGAAATTTTTTTTAATTTTTTGTTTTTCATCAATTTTTTAATGGTTGTTGGTTCGTCTCGACAAGAGATTTCAGAAAAGTATAAAATTATATTAAAAAATTAAAAAAAGTTCAGAAAAGACAAAAAATAAGCCAAAAACAGCGTCTGTGTTAGCTTATTTTTCGTCTTTAGTGACTTTTTTTAAACTTTTGGACATAATTTTATACTTTTTAGATTTGTTTCATCGATACGAACCAATAAGCCACGAAAAAATGACATAAAAATAACAAATACAAAAAAATTTGAATAAAGACAAAAAATAAGCCAGATAATCCAGCCTAGCTTAAGTTTGGCCAAATGGAGACAATCGTGGCATATATATATATATATACATATATATATATATATATGTATGTATGTATGTAGATAGAGAGAGATTGTAAGATATTTTAAAATATGATTCTTGTCTATCGAACCGTATTATTAACTTAATCAATTTTTTGTAATATTTGTAAAGAGCCAATTTATATTTTGATAGTAGTCTAATCATATTAATTTAATGTTTTTGAAATGTGACCTTTAAGCAAAGCCTACTGTTGTTAATTAGTTTAATGTTTTAAATAATATGAGTTAAATTTGGTCAATGTGAAAGGAAAGCCAAACAAATTAATTACACCACGGATGCCCTCTTGTGTGAAATCTTTGGAGTGCCGGCCAAAAGTTATTCATACCCTCCCCACTTGCACTGTCATCATGAAGTTGGCTTTGCCAACTTTTCTTCCCCCACTTTGAGCCATTGAAAAGTGGCCCGAAAATCCATTTATTAGCGGTTAAAATTTAAAAATATAATAAGGAGATATATATATATATATATATATATAAATATATAATAGAAGGAGAATATATTATAAAGGATTAAATAGTATTAAAGGGATTATTTTGGTATATTTTAGGAAGAAAGATATAATAGATACAAGTAGGTAGATGTTAGTTTTGTAATTAACACATCATATTGTAAATTTAGTTGTATATCATGTCTACATGACGTGTCTCATAAGACTCGTTTTTACACCTTATATTTAAAATATAAATTATGAGACATGTCATGTAGATATAATGTACAATTGAATGTATAATGTAATGTGTTAATCGACTTATTCAAAGAGATACACACTGTCCTCCGAATATCATATACGAAATACAAAGAAATAAATTAATCCTAAATTTAACGACAAATCCAAATAATCAAAGGAATAGACCTTTGTCATGACCCCTAATGAGCAACCCTAAGGGCTCGTTTGGATGAGGGGAAAAGAAGGGGGATAACTTTTGGAGGGGGTAAAAGGATCGACGTGACATGTTTAGCATAGTTTAGGAGCAAAAAATACATGGGGATATTTTTCACCCCTCTAAAAATAATCCCCCGGAGAGGGATAAAGGGGGATAATTTTTGGGCCGGGGGGAAGGTGCCCAAAAAATAAGAGGGGGTATTATTCAAGAATAATATGGATAATACCCCTTCTCCCTCATTACAACTACAAAAAAATCTTATCCTCCTATTTTATCTTCCATCCAAATCAAGTACTATTTTATCCCCAATTTTTTAATATTTCATCCAAACTATCTACTTTTTATTACTCCCTCTACAAACATCACATTAATGTGGGCCAACCCTTTAAAAATAATATCCCCTCTTATCTTATCCCCTCTCAATAACTTATCTCTCTAAAAATAATCTCTCATCCAATCGGCCCCTAAAGGCCTAGGGCTTTGACCATCAAAAGACAAAATGAGATGTAGAGAATAATGCCCCCCTTTTATTTATTTTTGCTCTTTATCTCTGTGAGATTACAGAATTACCCTTTTATAAACTCTCCCATTTGTGAAACACGTGTTTATCGTGGAAAATGGTGTTTTCAGCATCACATTTTTCAACCGGCTTGCAGTAAACTAAGGTTTTGAGGCCGGCGAAGTTAGGGTCTGTTTGAACATACTTAATTCTTTCTAAAAATAGCGAGTATTGTTTATTATTTTTTGCACCGTTGTTTGTTAAATTTTCAAAATTAATTATTCGTCTTGATGAGAATATTTTAAAAAAATATAAAAATTTGGACCAAATTTTGAAAAAATACGTTGAAGACGATCATACAAACACTAAAGATAATAAAAAATTATATTTTTTTAAATATCTTTCACTTCTAATAAATTTTGAAAACTTTTAGTTCTACATACATCCAGCAGATATGGTAGCCAAATTAGGATTTTAAATCTAGGCTATGAATGTAGATACAATAAAAAAAAAGTTTGTGATGAAAGTTGGGAACTTTAAGGAATTTATTTAAAAAAAAAACCCTTTAAGTATTAACAATTAAACACAAGCTTCTAGAAAGTATTTGTCAGTATGTGTAAAAATAATAGCAAAATCACCTAAGTTGCACCAGACTGGGACATATTGTGTGCCAAAAAGATGACATTTTTGACGCACAAAACATTATTTGGTCAATTAAAACAGTGTTTGGATAGTATTTTTTACGTCAAAACGATCTTATTTTGTTGCACAGGCTCTCCGTTTCCGAGCTGTACCTTAGATGCCCATTTTTAAAAGCACACGTGGCACCATCTGAGTGTCTAAAGAAAGGATCAAATTTACAGTTCAATGTCACATCTTGATTTGTATGGACCAAGGATACATGGAGATAAATGATTGGCTTGGGTTGTTGTCTGATTACGATTTTAGCCTACAAACTTTTCCGAATGGCTTACGCATGTTATTGGGGATATGAAAGGTATTGGGGGCTTAATTTGCACGTTATTCGGACTTATTTACATCCAGAACTCGTCTTTCAACAAGGAAGGACCACGTGATAGTAATTGTAGAACTGTCCAAATACAATCAAGGTAGTATTATGTAGACATTATGTTGTTTCGCTTTAAGACAGAAGTAATTATTCACAGTTGAATGTCACGGTATCTATAATAAAGAAATTTCAAAGAAATTGAAATCTGGTGGTTTGTAACAGTAGCTGTAGCTGGTTAGTTTGTTCAAAGAAATTGAAATTTGGCAAGAACCCTCAAATATAAGTTTATAATTGATTTTATTAGTCGCGAGATCATTTTACATTATTGATTCTTTAAATTCTTGTCTTCTTATTTTTTGAGTTCGATCAAAAATCATGTGTCAACACTCAAAGAAAATTCTCTTCATTCAGATAAGGAAATAGAACACAATGCTTGGTGGTTTTGGTTTTTAAACTTGTAACTTAATTTGAAAAGAATAATTACAAATTTTTTTTGGTACGCTCATACTCAATTCCAATTCTTGGGGAAAAAAATAAATCAAACAATAATTTTTAACATGCACAGTGGGATGAAAAATGTTAATAATGGTGAAAATTAGAAAGTAAGGTGACGCTCCTCAATCTGATTTTAGATTTGGAAAGGAACGTGGAGGTCGACACAATAGTGAATACCTTGAATGATTGTGAAGATAGAGATCAAGGTAATGATACTGGTTGAAATGAGCATACTGAAATTACCACACAAAAAAAGATTATGGAAATAGACAAGGACCCATTTTCAACGATCGAGAAGTTTCTGTCAACACAAGTATATTAATTTCATTTGCTGAGAGAATGGAGAACAGCTCACAAGGACAGGGAAATAAGGTCCAAACTAAGTCAGCATGAAAACTCTCAGTTACATGGATAAAACGATATAGTTTTGTCTATTTTTTCCTCTGAAAATTACTTCTTTTTGACCCCATGCATTTTATCAACAATTCTAGAGACAAATCAAAGTAATATAATTTCGAAGATAAAAAATAAATAAAAATATTATTTTGTCCACACTATTCTCGGGAATTGGGGGCCCTGCTGTGCGTTGTCGTGCTGTACGCCAAAACGGCATCGTTTTGGTGCACAAAACATTGACCGAAAATTGTTCGGTCAGTTTTTTACTGTTCGGACAGTGTTTTGTGCGCTAAAACGAGCACAGCACGGTTCCCTATTCTCGCACTAGAGACAGTGAGTCGTTTTGGCGCACAACGCGGTTCCCTATTCTCGCACTAGAGGCAGTAGAACCCCCAACCAGAACTCGTTTATCATGACAGGAAATAGCTTAATCACCATGAGTCTACAAAAGTAGGTATATGGTCCCAAGAAAAGTTAATGCATTTATGTTAACGTAAGAGTTTTTGCATTCTCCTACACTGTGAAACACGTCATGTTATTGTGCAAAATTGGTGTTTGCGGGATCACATTAACCAACCGGCTGGCAAAGACAAGGCTTTGTTTGGAACTTTCCAAAAGGAAAAGAACCTAAAGTATTTAAGAGGGAAATTGTGAAAAAAATTTAATTATTTTCATTATTTGACTTCAAAAGTAAATAAGAGAAAGTACAAAGAAAAAAGATATTTCTTCCCTTGGTTAAAGAAAATGGAGACGAAGAAAATAAAATTAACTAAATGTTAGAAGATTCCTGGAGAATATCCTTTGTATTTTCTCTCCCACTTTCTTTCGTCATTTTTAGTGGATTCCTTTTAACTTTCTTGTATTTTTCTTTCCCTTTTACACTGAAAATCAACCAAGCAAGAGAAAAAAAAAATTACTTCCTTTCTTTTCTCCTCGTTTCCCTATCTTCCAAACACAGTGTAAGGTTTAGAGGCCGGCAAAGTTAGGGTCTGTTGATTAAGATTAATTCTTTTTAAAAATAGCAAGTATTGTTTAGTATTTTTGTACAATTTTTAATTAAAATTTAATTATTCATCTCAACGAGAGATTTGAAAACATATAAAAATTTGAACCAAAATTAGAAAAAAATCGATTTAGACGACTCCAAAAATACTAAAGACAATAAGCAATTCTATTTTTTCTTTTGAATATTTTTTATTTTAAATAAGTTTTGGAAACTTTCAGCCCTATAGTGAATTTAGAATTTTAACTCTAGACGATGAATGTAAATACCATTAAGTGAAAAAAAAATTGCAACCAAGGTTAGGGAGACCAAATTTCACAATTTTAAGCAAAAATGCCCAAATATATCCTTTCACCTTTCGACTCAATTTCTCATCGAAAATTAGTCATTAAGTATTATCACTTAAACACATTCTTAAAATTCATCAATCCGTACAGAATATTTGTCGATATGTGTCAAAATAATCATAAAATCGACCTCGGATGCCCTTTTTTAAAAGTACACATGGCACCATTTGAGTGTTTAAAAAAAAGCATAAGATTTGCAATTCAATTTCACATCTTGATTTTGTATGGACCAAGGACACCGACACCTGGAGGTTAATGATTGGCTTGGTTGTGTCATTATGATATTAAAGCCTACAAATAAAAAAGAACCTTTTTGAATGTCTTACACATTATTGGGGCTATGAAAGGGATTGGGGGCCTTTGTGCATATAATTAGAAGAGTTGTGAACCTCTAACCTCTTTTCTAGAATAGTTGAAGTCATGTGCATGATTCACATGCCGTCAGCATTAAATTCAGGGTTGACTAAGTAACGACTGAGTTTATTTACTTAACGAGCCTTTAAAATAAGTCGAGTTTTACAAACCGAGCTGAGTTGAGTTTTCAAGCGTAAAACTCGGCTCGTTTAAGAAACAAGCCTAAAACTTGAACTCGACCTCAGTTAGTTAACTAAATGAATCGAGCCCTTAGCGAGCTGAGTCGAGTTCGCAAACGGCACGATTCGTTTGTAGTGCTAATCATAAGGGTAAGTTGTGAACATCTAACCTCTTTTCCAGAATCATCCTAGCCAGGTGTATGGTCTAAACCAAAGTAATTAATCCCGTACCGTACCGGCCGGTACCTTCCGTACCGGACCAAAACCGGTACGGTCGGACGTCCATTCCGTTCCGGCCAGAATACCGGCGGTTCCGGCCGGTTCCGGCCGGTACCGGCCGGTACCGGCGGTACCGGCCAAATACCGGATCTCGGCCGGTACCGGTTTTATTTTTTTTTAATTTTTTTTTACTTTTTATGTATTTTTAATTACATTTACATACCTTTTTTTTTCATTTTCCTTGTAAATACTTCTAATTAAGGTAGGAAAATTTATAATACAAAAAGAAAAGTTAACATTATTTTTTATGAAAATTAAAAGAAAAAATTAGCATTTTTTAAATTTGAAGCTAACATTCCTTTTTATGAATGTTAACATTCTTTTTTTTAAACTTAACATTGCTTTTTAATTTAAAATAAAAAATAAATATTAACCTTTATTCATAATTTCATACATACATGAAAATAAATTTTTTTTTTTCACTTTCGATACTTTATGAATGTTAATTTTTCTTTTCAATTTCTCTAGACAAGAAAATGAATGTTAATTTTTCTTTTTTCATTTTTCATACCTTAATGTTAAAATGAATATTAATTTTTCTTTCTAATCAAGCATATGCTAACTAATTTTATAAATTTTGTGAATTAAATGATATTGAAATATCATAGGTTTATTATTGTCCTTTGAAAATGTTATGTTTTGTGAGTTATTTTTAAGTTGTGGGGTTTACTTTATATGTCAAATGTAATTTTTTGTAAAGAATATTAGTTTAAAAAAATTATATTATTTTTTAGCGATAAATCCGAAACGGTACCCCGGTACCTACCGGTACCGGTACGTACCGTACCAGTAACAAAACCGGTACCCTTACCGGTACGAGATTGATAACTTTGGTCTAAACGCTATTGAGCCATTGACATCAAACTAAGGGGAAGTTTGTTAGATGTCAAAGTAGAGGATAAAATTAGTATTTTGAATATGACAATTTAGGTCGTTATATTCAGAATTTGTTTACGTCTTCGGACTGTGGATATAATATCCGGGGTCCAAATTTTATCTGCATGGAAAGGGATAAAATTATCCCACCCCTCCCTCTATTTATATCTTATCTTTTTTTCATATCTCTCTTTTTATTTACGCAAATGTCACTATTAATTACAAAAATATAATTTATCTACTCATATCTACTATATCTTCTTTTTTCAAAAAATACTCAAACAAACACTTTATAACTATTCACCCCTCTATAAGAAATTTTTTCTTCTACTATATATATATATATATATATATATAGATAGAGAGAGAGAGAGAGAGAGAGAGAGAGAGAGAGAGAGAGAGAGAGAGAGAGCTTCTAATAAGAGATTCCTTATTTTGTTACGGTGTGGACCTCTTATTTTTTGATCAAATAATGATGATCCAAATCGTTCAATGTGTTTAAAACATATTTTTAAGAGTACCCGAAAGAAATCAACTCAAAATAATATCTGGAAAGGTTTGATCCATTTAATTTTTTATAAAACTGTTCCTGTCAGCATTTATAAAAAACTGTTTAGATCAAACCCTTCTCGATATTGTTTTGAGCCGATTTCTTGCGCTTACCCTTAAAAACATGTTTTAAACACATTGAACGATTCGGATCATCAAAATTTGGTCAGAAAATAGGAGGTCCGCACCGTAGCAAAATAAGAGATCATTTTATTAGGAGGGGACTCTCTCTCTCTATACATATATATATCTCTAACTGATAACAAACGAGTGTTACGATAAAATGAGAGTGAGATGTAATAAAAAGTTAGTGGGTAGTTTACGAGCAAGCTTGCAGGTTTAACTTTCACGATCAATACAAATATATTTCGTAGCATTAATAGTTTGTTTGGTCGTCACTTTTATCGAAATTATGAAAACGTGCAAATTGATCCGACACATTATCCTGGTTATATATAAATAGTATATTAAAAAGAACTATTGTGGCATCACTCCAACAATTATGAAACTATTGCTTGATTAAGGTTTGGACTTGTGATATCTTAAAAAGCATATTCAAATCTGCACTATTAAAATCTCTGGTTCCACTGCAATAAAGTTGTCACTTTAGTAGGTATAGATAATTGTTACTTTTACAAGTTTCTATGTTTCTTTATCATATTAATATATCCCCAATTATGCCAAGATTACCCTAATAATTCGGCGCTTTTAAGGGTCATCTTGTTTTATCAGATATAAATATCCGATTGGATTATATATTCAGGGGATCACATATTCGACACTTGTTTAAAATTCTTGCAAGCCGGATTAGATATTCATCTAATGTATAATGCACAAAGTATGGGATATATATTACCATAAGACGTGTGGTATTATTAATCCCATCACTGCAAGTCTCACGGGATTATATATTTTAGGAGAGTTCGTTTGTTTGATTTGATATGAGCATCGAATTGGACATGCAATATATTTCGTGTGACCAAATATCTGAAAATACTTAAGATCCGAATTAAACATGTTTTTTGAATATATCGTCCTTCAAACTATGGGATATGCAATACCATGGAAAAAATTATGGTATTATTAATGTGATCCTATTAATCCTGTGGGTTTTTATATCTGATAGAACTATATATTTTTTTTACTATTAGTCTCGTAAAATAAACTGATTATATTCTTTGATTATTATTAGAAGAAATTGATCTAAACAGTTTTTTATAAATACTGATAAAAATAATTTTAGAAACATTTATGAAAAATTAATTGGATCAAGTCATTCTCAAAAACTAATTCTAAAACCTGCCCCCCAGTATAAAAAACACTTACAAATGGTCGTTAGATTGGATGGACTAACGGCCCAGGTCCAACCCAAATAGGCAAATAAGAATTACCAACGGCTAGTAAATAGTTTAAAAGCAATTTATCCGAACTCTTTGAAACAGAATAGCGTTGGATCCGAGACTAACGCCGTCAAACGACAAACGGTAAAAAAATTCCTCCCAACGATATTCAAATCTAAAGGAGTTCCCTTCCACAACGGCTATCTGAAACAACCACTGCAATCACCTTCCACTTTTGCCTATTGACTCTTCCACTGCAATCTCCTTCCCCGTCCATAACACCGAAAAAAACTTGCTTTCTTTCTTTCATGGAAATTCCCTAATTCCACAACCCAGGTACCAAGTCGTCGCATTTTTTGTTTCTTCTGTATTGTAACTTAGAAATTGCACGGAAAATATAATATCTATGAATCTTGTAACTAGGATTTCGTAGAATGCTCTTTTTCATTCTGAATTTTCTTTGGGTTTTACCCGTCATTTAGAGTTATATTGTAATTTCTGCATTTTTAGGGTTTCTACCATGATTTTATCCTTCAATTAGTTAGAAAATCTCTATACAATCATTGCATTTAGTCATTTCGATCATTCGCTTGATGTGAATGCCAGAACTATCTATGTAAGTTTTTGGGAAGGTGACTTTCTCTCACTGCACTGTTCATGAATGCAAGGGTGTTATGCAATTTGTCGTCCACTTTTTCATCCCTAGCAGGCTGTTTGGCTGATCTTTCTTTGACTAGGTTCCATTCTGTTGCCAACAAAGTGTAAGAAAAGAAAGAAATCAGATTTTCACCATTTGAGTACTCCAAGGAAACCCAAATAACGAAGAGAAATAAAGAAGTGAACTCTTTCACTTTATGAGCCTCATGAACCTATATTTGGTATAGGGACTCATTTCTCTGAAAAATCAAGAAAATAATCCTTCTAAAGCCTGGGGAACCAGACTAACAGAAAACCATAAAGTCAAGCGTCACAACCATACACAACTAGTGTGAGCATTACAAAAGAAGAGACTTTTCCGAATAAACCCGTGTTTGTACCATTTTACTTCTAAGCTTGGAATTTGTTTGGGAAATAGCGGTGGTGTCTGATGCTACAGAGGTCTGTCTAATTAATCAGATATTTGACAGTTCTTGCTTTCAATTCAAGTTGTTTCTGAAGTTCTGCAGCACGATACATTATAAAGTTTAGCTATCTTCTTTTTACTGCATTAATTCAAATCAAGTGGATCTTATGCTAAAACAAAAATCAAAACTCCTTAATCATGGGGGAGTCTCAATTTCCAATGTTCATGATATGGTGGTAGTGTTGCCTTTTCATGATCTCTTAAGAATCAAGACTCCTTTTGTGTTCGATTTTTATTTTCCTATTAAGAAGCTTGTGGCTACCCTATGTATTCTAGGCTTGTTGTCCTTGATGGATACTTTTGATATTCAAGATAAAAATTGGTCTGGAAGTAACTTGTTTTGGCAATGTTCTTTCTTTTCTCTTTGGTATTTTGTGCATTTTTCATTTCATTTTATTTCTTTTAGTTGCTTTGTTGCTATGTTGTTGTCTGGCTGGCATCACATAACCTTGTTCTGTACGGAGAGTCCTTATAAGAGGAAATATCAGAGCTGAAAGGTTCGTTCTGTATTGCCTGATTAGTGTGCTTTTGTTAAAAAAAAATCTTCAAGGTCCTTGGTGTTGTCAGAATTCAGATATTCTCTATTTTGATATCTTCCGTTATCACTTTTATCTGCTATTTGGACATATTTTATGTATATTTCAAGTTGGCGTCTTTGTTTGTGCTGCTTTTTTTCTTTTTCTTTGGTTACTAAATTTGAATCATTCATGATGGGTGTTATTTGAAATCTCTGTTTTGAAGCAAAGAAAATGGAAAGAGTATGTGAAGAGCTAGATGAAGCTAAAGCTGAGATCGAAAAGCTAAAGGCAGAAGTTAAAACAAAAGCAGAACTGTGTGTGAGATTGAAGAATACCCATAATGATCAGCAAAGCAAAATCCAAGAGGCAATTGCAAAAATTGAGACGCAAGCTCAAGAACTCAATGACAAGGAAAACGAAATTTTTACCATAAAGCAGATGTACGATGAGCTCAAGTCAGGTATGAAGGAGAAAGAAGGTATCATCAATCGTCTTAGCTCAGCAAACGATAAGCTTCGTGTCGATTGTGATGAGAAGCTAAGGAAATCGGAAGAAGAAATAAGGGTGCTGGTGGTAGATTTAGATGAGGCTAATTCGAAGAAGATCGATCATGAGCAGAAACTCATTGCATATGAGGCAGAGGTTAAAGGCCTTAAAGTTTTCCTATCTGATTTAGAGAAGAAGTGTTTGCAAGTGGAGAAAAATGCCAAAATGTCAAGAGAACTGAGGGAGAGAGATGATATGTTGTTCAAGCATGAGGAGGAAAAAAGGAAGGTGGAAGATCAGCTCAAATGGAAGAAGGAACATTTCAAACATTTAGAAGAAGCCCATGAGAAGCTCCGATGTCAGTTTCAACAAAGCAAGAAAGAGTGGGATGTGGAGAAATCTATGTTGATTGATGAGATTTCTACATTGCAAACAAACCTAGATTCCCAAACCAGAATCTCAGAAGACCTTCAAAGCCGCTTACAGTTTTGCAACCAAGCTTTAGCTCACGAAGAGAGTAGAAGGAAGTATTTGGAAGTTCAGCTTTCTGAGACCAAAACATGTTTTGAGAATGTTTTATCTGAATGTGACGAAGCAAAGTCGGAAATTGAGTGCTTGACCTGTCAAAGGGACAAAGAAATCGCGAGTTTGAGGGACTTGTTGGGAACAAAGGAGATGATTGACAAAGAAATGAAGTACCAAGTTGGTAGACTTGAGCAAGAGAATCAGGAGCTAAAGTTTTCCCTCAAAGAAATGCAAGAAGCTCAGATTCAGGAGGGAGGGTCATCTTCTTCACTGTCAAAGCTTCGGAACAAGCTCAAAGGGTTGGAGCAGATTCATAGAGACTGTTCTAAAAATCTGAGAGTCAAAGAAGCCGAATGGAGCTCCGATTTGGAAAGAAGGGAAAGGGACTTGAGTAATTGCAGGTTTGAGTTAGAGAGCAAAGATAGAACTATAAAGGAACTCAACACACAGTTAGAGGGTTATCTTTCTTTGGTCATGCATTTAGAGTTGCAGAATGAGGAGAAATCACTGATGTTGACGGTTTTGAAGTCCGAAATTTCAGAATTTCAGTTAAGATTTCTTGATAGAAAGGCTGATATGGATCTGGAAAAGAGTGAAAGAGAAGAGGAGGTTTCTCGACTCATGAAACAGTTAGAGATAAAGAATGCTGCTCTTGTCAAAGCCCATAAAAGTATTGAAGAAGGGCACGGGAAGATAGCATCTTTGTTGAGCAAGATTGAGTCCTTAAATCTTATAGAAGACCAGAAGCTTCAATTTCAAGATGAGATTGAAAGGTATACGGGAATGCTCATGGATTTGGAGTGGCTGAATGAGGAGAAATCTCTAACATTATTTGTGTTGAAGTCGGGAATTTCAGAAGCTCGGTTAAAGCTTTCCAATGAGATGGAAAATATGGATCTTGAAAAGATTACGAGAGAAGAGGAGGTTTTGCTTCTTATGCAAGAGTTAGAGATGAAGAGTGCTGCTCTTGTTAAAGGTGAAACAAAGATCAAAGAATGCCATGAGAAGATCGAAGAGTGCGAGGAGGAGATGGCATCTTTGTTCAGAAAGGTTGAGTCCTTGAGTCTTATGGAACAACAGAATCTTCAATTGCAGAATGAGCTTGAGAGGCACAAGGAAATACAAATGCACTTAGAGCTGCAAAATGAGGAGAAATCTCTTATTTTATTGGTGTTGAAGTCAGAAATTTCGGAAGCTCAGTCAAAAGTTGTCAATGAGGAGGCGAATATGGCTTTGAAGAAAAGTGAGAGAGAAGATAGGATTTCCCTTCTTCAAAAGCAGCTAGAGATGAAGAGTGCTGCTCTCGAGAAAGCCGAAGAGGAGGTAGAATCTTTGTTGAGCACAGTCTACTCCTTGAGACTTATGGAGCAAAATCAGCTTCAAATTCAAGATGAGCTTGAAAAGCACAAGGAAATGCTCAAGGAATCGCATGGGTGTCAAATTCACTTGAAGGAGCAAGTTTTGCTACTTAAAAGTGACTTGAAAAAGGTTCATGATGACTTGGATGAGAAGTTCTGCGAAGGAAATGAACTTGAATTTGAACTGCAAGTATGGAAATCTATCACTGAACAATTGAAAGCTAATCTCGAAGAAAACCAGCAACTTCGTAAACAAGTAGAAGCTTCTCTTCTTGCGCAAGTAGGAGTTGAAGTCACTCTCGAACAGGAGAAAGAGAGTCTTCTCAATGTGGTAGAGGAGAGACAAAGAAGAATAGACACACTCGAGAGAGAGATTATGGTGTTGGGTCGAGAACTCAAGACTAGAGAAGACACAAGTGAAAATGTATCCGGTGGAATTCATAAAGAGATTGAGTGTTTGGAGCAAGAGTGTGTGAGAAGAGAATTGGAAGGAGTGATTTTCGAGCACATCAGTGGAGAGAGAAGTTATGAACATAAGAATAGTATATTTCGAAGGCTTTTAGAAGAGAGGGACGAGAAAATAGATGATCTTGAGCTGCGTTTGACGTTAACAAATGAAAGGCTGAAAAGTTCAACCTCATCTTATAATGTGCTCCACAAGGCTTGGGAGAAGATTGCAACAGATTGGGTTCTGAGGGAAATAGAAATCCAAGAGAAAACACTGGTGATAGCAGAAATGGAAAGTGATTTCGCTAACTTGGAGAAGAAACTGGAGATGCTGCAGAAATCACTTTCTCATTCAAAGAAAGAAAGTGAGGAGATTGAAGCTGAAATGAAAGCCAAGCAGTTGGAAATAAAGAAACTTACACGTGATCTAAGAACTTCGGGTACCATAATTGACAAGATTGAAAGTGAAAAGAGAACTTTGTTGGATTTTATTGGGAGCCTGTTTGAAAGGATAACTGAGTTATCAGATGAGGATATGCAGTTGACAGGAGTCTGGGAAAGGATTGTGCAGAATTTTGAAGATAACGAAAGAGGGATAGACTCGATAGTCGATAATGACGATGAGCTCTTTGATCCTTCGAAAGAGAATATGAATACTCATCCACCGCCTACGACAAAGAGAGTCGATGCCATTGTCGATGAAAGATCGCCACTGAGAGCACTCAACAGCTAGATGCAATTGGAAATGTAGCTATTTCAGTATAGCATTGGATCACTCTTCCTTTTGAAGTTGGTTCCTAACTTTACCTTGCTGCATGATGCTTAGTTTATGTTTTTAGCTATGTATATGATTGATTCATTTGAGCAATATTTATTCATTTCTTTTATTGAAGATCAACCACAAGTTCAGATTTCTTTCTTGTTAGCTTGTTTTATGTTCTGTGGTAGCCACTTGCTTGTTTTTTCCGACCTTTCAGCAGTTACTTTGTTGCAAGCAAGCAAGCATAGCAAGAATAGAACAAGGAACTTGCTTCAGTTTTTCCCAGTTCATGGTTCGCTGCCCTGAAAAAAACTATCCATTTTTTTATAGCCGAGGTATCTGGCCAGCTTTGGGATTACTCCCATCCTAATGCTGATTAGTTCTCACAGGACCAATTCCATTATCCAATTGCAGAGCCCCATTTAAATTTAGGGTTTTTGCCATGTATAAATTGGCCTCGTAAGAGTTGATAGTATCTAAGAGGTTTCAAACCTGGTATCTTCCTAACATACTTTCTAAGTAGCAAGCCTTAACCACCACCAACCCCTTGGAGTTGATCAAAACTATCCATTGGTGTGTCGCATTTATAGATTCCTATATATTTGGATAAAGCAAATAGCAGTGTATGATCTGATATTATCGCCAATGATGAAGTCAAGAGGGGACAAGAGGAAGTATTCGGAAAGGCTACGATTGAAAAAATGAACTCCCTTACTTTATTAAAATTGTTTTTATTGTTGCAAATTATATAGGCCCGTCACCTCTAGTTTAATTGTACAAAAACTCATGAAGTAACCCTTCAAGGTAATGGATTCCGAGCTACAAAGTATACGTTCTCTAAAGATAGTTCATTGCTCGAATCATGGTTTGATCACAATTTTTTTGGTTAAAGTAGTTCTCAACGGAATTAGTCTACAATTCTTTTAATTACATAACTTTAAGAGTTAAAAGGAACGTAACTATAATTTCTCGTCGTATTGAGTGACTTGTTTTTAATTTTTAAATATAATTTTATACTTTTTGTATTATTTTTATCGATAATGACTAATAATTCACAAAAAAATTAAGATAAAAATAACAAATGTAAATTTTTTTAAATAAAAACAAAACATGCTTGTTAAGACAAATGTAACCTTGTTGACACAGAAGGCATTCTATTTTTTAAATATTTTTGGAATTGTACAATAGTATTTTACAAATTATTTTAAGAAATGTATTCGTTTCATAAAAATTCATTCTTCAGAAGTTCAAGAACTCCACCTCTCTCCGCCTTACCAGACCAAACCTTGTTTCGGGGAAGACGCGCTTCCGATCTCCGATTGTCTGTTGCTTTGCTTCGTCGTTCCTGCTTGGTCTTCGAGGTAACGCCACAGTTTTTTTCTTCTCTCTCTCTCTCTCTCTCCTTTTTTCCCTGCAAATTTTAATCCTCATAATCGTTTTTTGAAAATTTCCTTTATCTTTTCCTGTAGCACAGCCGGAAATTCCAAAAATTTGATCAATTGGCGAGATTTTTCCGAACGTGGAATCAGGGTTTCCTTCCAAGGTAGGTTTTCATTTTTCCAGTTATACGTAGTCTTAAAGTAACACATTTGCTGTTGCGAATTACTTCTTCAATTACAACCCATTTCGGTGTTGTTTTTTCCCTCCAATTTTTGGAAGAAGAGTCGTTCTTGTTGCTGATTTGATTATAATTGAGCGTTGGTCTTGATTGATATTATATGGGGTTTTGATAAAGAGTGATTATGTAAATCTTCTCGCAGTGTCTACTTCCTGATTACCGTGATTGATGATTTGTAGTCAATTCTCATTGCAATTGTTTCCAGTTTAAGGTCCTCCAAATGGAAAACCTTCAATACTAGCATTATTCAGCTTGATGAGCTTTAGGTTTATGTATGTTTTTTGGTAACTAGAAACCCTTCAAGGTAGGGCCGCTGTGGACCCACCTGTAGGAATACTTACAACCACTCACAAGCAACAAGGATTGTGTAAGCAAGGTGTTGCTATCTGGAGTTGAGCACAAGGCCTTTGGATTTGTGGTTGGTCTAAATGTATTGTTGTTTCAACTTTACTTTGATGTTTGTCACAAGACACAAGTTGAATACGTGGCCTTTGGATTTATGGTTGGTTAACGTATTATTCTTTCACCTTTGCGGTTTATGGTGTCACAAGACACAAGCTACTTGTTAAATATGATTTTCTTGACAAGGCAAGAGCATGGGTGATGGTAAGTTCAGGTTATAATTGGCTGCTCTGTATAAATACAAATAATGAAAATATATGAATGCAGCGTCATTATTCTCAAGTCAGGAAGTCATTAGTTGAAACGCCTGTGATGGTTATAAGTATCCCCTCCATTTGGCTTTACTATGGTCATATATGCAGCTATTTGTCGTGATGATGTTTGTTTACATGGCATTGATGGATGTTCTTTCAGCCTTGTTTATGCTGCATCATAAATGATTGCTCCTGCTTTCATCTAGGTTAGTAGGTGTATGTGGAGGGGGGTTGCTACTCCCTGTTGGATAGCCATTCCGCTTTAGGCTTTTACAAAAAACAAAAAAAAAAAATTGAGGAAAAAGAAAGAAGGATGAATTTCCTTCCTCTAGGTCGTGGTCCTGGCTCGACTCGATTACTGGGATACTAGAAGTATATCACAAACCAAAACTTGAGAGTAGGATGTCGAGGTCTGAAATTTGAATTGAAATATTTGATTTGCCTCTTCTTAGTTGTCATTGGAACAAAGACAGAGAAGAATTCCTTATACATATACTAAGCAGTTATATATGCTAGTTGTACCACTATGTGCGTAAAAAATTGACTGGAATTACATGCAAAACATATAAAACTTGCTGAGATATTTTGCAAGGGAAAAGTTCTCAGTAAGGGGGTAAAAAATTTACAGTTTAAACACTTGGTAAACAGCCCATCTCATATGATGAAAATGTGTGCAAGTAATCTAAATGAACCTGCTAAGCATAAAGGGAATGGCAACAAAAGGTTAGGAACTTGGGAGAATTAATAGAAGGAAATGCTGATGAAACAATTCAACTAAAGGAATTTGTTTTGTGTAAGTTGTTCTTGTTCTAGTTAATTGAGGTAGTTGGGAGGTATAAAACCTAGACAAATTTGACCTTTTGACATTTTGGCAAAAGTGCTGTTCGACTTGAATCTGCATTTTCAGAATTTGGAGCAGAGATTTTACCAGTGCACCTGGCAAGGCCTGTATCAGTCAAATGATATAGGAAAATGTACATTTATCTCTAGTCACTATAAATCAGTAACATTTGTTGAGCTGTTTAAATGAAGGAAGGTCGATTTTGATATGCCCTGAATAGTATTGTGCATGTGCATAGACTGGAATGATGGGTTGTTCTTAGCCATTGCGAGCTGATCTTGTATAATAATCATAACATAGCTTCATTTTCCCTTTGTACAAATCTGTTTTACTCATAAAAGTATAATCTCTTTTGTGAATTACGGTCCTTACGAAGCATAAAAAGGCGGTGTGGTTAATTGTACGCCATGTCTGACTGCGACTTTAACTTTATTTGCTTTCAGTTATCTGGTTTTTGCACATTCCAGAGGGAATAAATTGCATATCTTAGTTATCTGGGCCATGTTTATGCTACCTACTAAATTGTTTCTTGGTAAATGTTGCTTTAAACACATACGCATGAGCACACTTATATATTCCATGAAATTTTGATGTAGAAGAAACAAGTGTTGCAGACGAGTGTTCAGATTTTTATGTTTGCTTACATTTACTACCTTTTTGTGTTAATACCTTTTTGCTTTGATGTGCCAGAATTTTGGGAAGTGATGTTGTATATTGCTGGCAATTCAAGGGTCTAATGGTACGGAGACCATTATCGACTTGTGCTACTAGTGACATTTGATAATTTTTTTGCTTCTCTAGTGATGGATGTTACTAGTTCTTTGCAAATGTCCCATGAATTGGGAATATGCAAGAACAAGGCATGCAATAAACAGTTCCTGGTATGCATTATTTTTTTCCGTTCAGTTTTTATTCATTCATTTCCCCTTTTCTTTATATTTTTTGAATTTTTCTTTACCCACTGCTCATTTAATGCTTGTCTGGTTACAGAGTCAAATGCAACGTGGGAAGTTGCATTTTGTAAAAACCAGTCTTCCACCGCTTGCTTTGGTATGATTTTTTTCCGCTGAAAATTCTGGATTTTCTACTCTCTATTTGATGCTTCTATAGTTATCTTCTGCTGCAATTTAAACCTGGAGATTTGGTTCTTGGCCCTGGATATATGATTGCACGGATACACCCAATTTCTTGTTTCATTGATGTGTAAACTTCATTTCATGGTTAAAATTCTCTTGCAATTCTGTTTCTGCTTCCTGTCACCTGGGATTTGTCAGATGGAAGATGATCCCAAATATTAGACAGAACCTTTACCGGTAGATGTGATGGCTGTCTACATCATAAAGACTTCTCCACTCTCATTTGGTCATTTAGATTCTGATACGGTTTGTTTTATTTGGAGTCTCCCTAGGCACATTGCTACCCACTACAATCCAATTAAGTATAGTGGTTATGTATTGCCAGAGGATGAATGCATTGTGTAACTTTTACTAGCTAATTTTCAAGCAACTTGTCAGTAAGTTGCAATTATTTGAAATAATATTCGTTAATCTGTCATTGGAGACTTAGAGTGGAAGTTTGCTAGATATTGTTTTTCACTGTTTTGCATGGCATGTCTTATAGCCTCGTGAGTTCTCTGAAGACAAGAGGAACTCATCCTTGCCTTCCCCTTCGAAAAAGCGAAAAACATTATTTTCGGTAGCAGAATCATTATAGTTACTCTATTTTCTCATGTTAAATTTCGAGCTGGTAGTCACATCACATCATAGATGTTGTTGCAAGGTTGGAATTCTTCCAGTCAAGTGAATTTCTTGTACTTCGTCTCTGTTAAGACAGAGAACCTTGACATCTACTTTTTGATTTGTCCTTTCAGCGAAAGGAAGCATGGATTATTCGTCTTCCAGAGTGTGTATACAGGCAGAAATGTTTCAGCCCATGTAAACATAAGACGTTTAGGTGTCATTCTTTTCTGGATCCAGGCAAAGGCATTGAAATTTCTTGCATGAAGAATGCCGCTGTTACATTCACAAGGTCATTTATCTACTTTTGGGGTTTGATTAAGCCACAATCGTTAATCTGCATGCATACAGTACTGAATACATTTATATTTTTTTATTCCTTTCTCTACTTCTGGTCAAGCCACAAACATGAATTGTATGCGCTCATTCTCCTGAAGGAATTCATAGTTCTTTTTTGGTTCGTCTGGAATGATGAAGATCATCTGGCATGACTTTGAGAAGTATATTTTTAGCATTTGTTTCCTGAAATATCAGTTGCTATGTGTTGGTTGAACCCACGTGTGAAGGTCTGCTATGACTTTTCAGTCTTCACTCTTTTCTGTCACTCTCACATTGTGTGTAATGAAGGCCCTGAATGTCATCAGTTGGGGTTCTGAATGGACGGCCTTTTTGCTTATTTCTGTTATGTAGAGTGGTAATAAAAAGGAGAGGTTGGGGGTTAATCCCAAAGCCGGCCGGATATCTCGGCAATCAAAAAAATAAAAATGAAAAGGAGAGGTGTTAATGGTTTTAATCATCCTGTGCACTCGTGTGTTCCGCCTCGATCAAGACAACAAAAATTTAGCATTAATATAAGTGGATTCCATATTTTTATCTCACATCATGACATAAGCAAGAAGTTGGGATGGGTCTCAATCTAAGCAAACTGCTTCCAGGCTTCCAGCTCAAGGATAGAGGATTTGGTTCTTGTTGCTCACCAGCAGTAATTCGTGCTTTGCGAATGAGTCAGGGTGCAGTGAAGCCAAGCTCAACCAAGGAAAGGGACTTTGCCCCTTAGGGCCCATTTTTTTGTTTGCAGGCTAGATTACATACCCTTCGAATATGAAATCTCACAGAACCATAGGATGTATAAGAGTTTGAGGGATGTGATATCACTAGTCTCATCACTAGTAATCTGATGAGATAACACATCCTATAGGATTGTAAATTTCTTCAGTGTTAGTTGAATCGAGCAACAGACCCTTAAAGTGAGCTTATCCACAAGGAACACTAGTCGAGAAACCTTACCAAGGAATCATGAGAACATTGGTATTGGGACTTTAGCAACAGTATGGTTATTGGGGAGTTCCACTACCTTGGATGGTTGAAAATTTTCGTAAAAGAACCTTCTGCATAGACTATTCTTATGGCTAAGCTGTCCAGGTATCTGTATTTTGTGGTCACAGCTGGGATGGACCCTGGGTTCATCTTATATCTGGTCTAATATCGTCAGTACCAAACCAACCCATTCCTGATCATGGCCATGGGTGG
Source organism: Arctostaphylos glauca (assembly GCA_019985065.2). Taxonomy (NCBI): domain Eukaryota; kingdom Viridiplantae; phylum Streptophyta; class Magnoliopsida; order Ericales; family Ericaceae; genus Arctostaphylos; species Arctostaphylos glauca. The sequence continues at coordinate 4,434,108 of JAHSPW020000008.1, forward strand.
TCGTCCACCGTCATCACCAAGATTCAATCGGTATTTGTTTGTTTATTCTTCTTGGTCTATGACTCAATGATTCTAGGGGCAGGAAGTGGCATTGCTTTTAACACTTGCTTTCCCTTTCTATGTAAATTGTTCCAGAACTTACATTTGGAAGGATTTTCATATCATGCAGGTCATTTAACGCCTTTCAAGGTAGTCCTATTGTACTTAAGTTGGTTTCAGCAGTAGGTATTATTGCTTTTTCTGTATGGGGTCTTGGGCCACTCATGCATCAGAGCAGAAACATATTCCTCCATGTATGATATACCTTCTGAATATTGACTTATCTCAATTTCTGCCCCCTTCTTTTTGTAATTGCCTTGCAATTTCTTTATGTTGATCTTTTCGTAATTTGAAATCTCATAATATTTTTGCAGAAGAATGATAGTAGTTGGAAAAAGAGTGGCACATTTTATGTTACGACCTCTTATCTCTTACCTTTGTTGCTGTGGACCGGAGCGACACTCATCTGCAGGTGTCATAAACCTGACAGTATTCAATTGCAGTAAAACTTGCTATATTTCTACTAAAAAAAAGTATTTTCCAATAACTCGTGGGATTTTAATGACAGTTAATTTTCTTGCAGAGCGGTTGATCCAGTGGTCCTACCTTCAGAAGCTAGCCAAATTGTTAAGCAACGCCTCGTGAATTTTATCAGATCACTGTCAACTGTGCTGGCTCTGGCTTACGCTCTATCGAGGTGAGTTATATCTTTTTCACCCGATGACGGAAAGTCCAGACTTCAGTTTAGCTGCAGAATGGGGCATAGGTGCACTTCTCACCTATGCCAGTATGAATAAGCAGTTTGAAGGAACATGCAAAAGAATTAGAAGGTGGTTTGGTATCTGAAATTAAATTAGATAAAAGGCTTGATTAAGGGGTGACACTGGTTCAGTGGTCAAAACATAGCCTACTACCTGTTAAGTTGTGGGTTCGAGTCTGACTACAATAATTGTGCATTTAATACCAAAGGTTAGGTCTGTATTCTGTACCCCATCTAGGTACTTTTGGGCCTACTTTTAATAAATGGCATGATTTTCAATTGAGTATCATACAGAAAGTCTTGGTACACAGACCTTAGGGACACATCCGGACACAGATGTGTCCGGAACCGTTGGATGCACGTGGGGCCCTCAATAATTCAAGGACGCCACGTGCATCCAACGGTTCTGGACACTCCGGACACAGATCCCTAAGGTCTTAGTATCATAATGGTGACTAAAAGTAGAGGGTTTCTAATGAGGTTCTCAGCGACCTTGCCATGAAAATTTTTAGCGAGCCCTGAAATCAGAAGATCAAGCTAAAGCTTTAGGATATATACACTTCTCAATTCGTACAAACAGGGAGACAGAAAATGTTGCTGAACTAGTGGACTGTAATTTTTTTTACTGATATTCCATAAACTTCTGTTTGCTAGCTGTGGCACAAAACCTTAGGTTTCACAGTTGCAACTACAAAAGGAATCTTGGTCATTCATTCAAATCTGAATATACGAGCATATGTTGTCCAATGAGGAAAATAAACCTAAGCTACTGACCTGCCTTGAAATGCTCCAAGTCATGCGTGAACCATTGTAGTACAACAGCTGACTAAACAATACCAAATTGCAAACAAAACCCAGATTCCAAAGTATCTTGCGTGCTCTTCATCATTCGTAAAATATTGCCACTCAGAGCATCGGTGCGTGATTTATCCTAGGCTAGGAGTTCATGTTATTTTGGTCCGTTTGTTAATTTGTTTCCGTATTTCTGCTGTGTATTTTACATTTTCCCATTCTTGGCAAACTGAGTAGTTCTCTTATTTGTTTTTCCTGTTTCGTTTCTTTTGAAACATTAGCATTTGTATTTGCTCCTTGGGGTGGTTCGTGTTAGCTGGTTTTGAAGTTATGATACTTATTGGTGGTTGCTTCCATTATAACTGAACATCCATGTTAATGCAGTGCGATACAGCAAGCACAGAAGTTTTTCATGGGGATGAATGACTCCACTGATCCAGGACATGTGTGTAGCACTGCTTTTACATATGCAACTCAATGTTTCTCTCTATTTTATGTGTATTATTGTAATATTCGTCGGGGGCAACTCAGAAAATATAAAAGGCTTTGGACATATGTAGATACATCATAACAGGTTAGGCTGTTTGATATAATTCTTCTACATTTCCTGAAAAACCAATTAGTCTCTGTTGATTAGCACTGGAGCCATCTTGATTCAGCTTGATTGGTTGTAAGGCTACCAAGTATGAGCCTGATTGGAAGTTTGATCCAATCATCCTTTTCACCCTCTTGTCAAGTAGGTTTAACCTCCTTCGGTCTGGGGTTGAATCATTTTATTTAATCTGTTCTTTGAATGCAATGAGCGAAGTAAAAAGTTTATATTTTTGGTTTTTGCGTCCTAAGATCACGGGCGAGGTGTAATGAGCAATATGAATTGAATAACTACTTGCCACGAAGATGCTTCTAGATACAATTCCCATTTAATAATTGCTTCTTGTTCTTCACAGATGGGCTTTCAGTTTATTTTCAAAGCTATGTACACTGCAGTATGGGTTGCTGCTGTTTCATTGTTCATGGAGTTGCTAGGCTTCTCTACCCAGAGATGGCTCACTGCTGGAGGTCTTGGGACTGTATTGCTTACACTTGCTGGTCGTGAGGTGTAATTGGGATTTCTTCTTTTCTAAGTACACATGTAGCTTTTTTATCGAACTGTTTTTCCCTTTCAATGCCTGAATGCGATAAACTGTGGTGTCTTTATCAAACAGGTCCTGTTTTCTTATTGTAATACTCCATACTCTCACTTACTCCAGAGCTTGATCTTATATGTTTCATGTGTCAGATATTCACAAATTTCCTCTCAAGTGCAATGATTCATGCAACCCGACCTTTCGTCGTGAATGAATGGATTCAAACAAAGATTGAAGGCTATGACGTTTCTGGTACTGTTGAGGTTTGTATTCAAGTTTTGATCAATGAACTTTAGGAAGTGGACAGACAGAAAGTTAATATTCATGTGTTTACTCTTATTTTGAGTATTTATTTGCTTAGATTCTATGACTGAGGGAATTTGTTTAATCTGCTCAAAGTTTGTATTTCTTTTCAATTCTTTTACGTGGCTTTTTTTTGAATTGATTTCACTTGGTGGTTATTTGTTTTGCATGTAGCGTGTGGGCTGGTGGACACCAACAATTATAAGAGGTGAAGATGGTGAAGAAGTCCACATTCCAAATCATCAATTCACCGTTAATGTTGTGAGAAATCTCAGTCATAAAACTCATTGGCGTATTAAAACCCATTTGGCTATCAGTCATTTGGATGTTAATAAGATTAATGTAAGAGGCGATCCATCATCATTTTGAGTGAATTATGGTTTCATTCCTTCAGCCAGAGACTTCTATGGGATATTTCCCATGATTAACGGTATAGCGTCAATTTTGCAGATCATTGTTGCTGATATGCGCAAAGTGTTGCTGAAGAATCCTCAAGTAGAACAGAAGAAGTTGCACAGAAGAGTGTTTCTGGAAAACATTACCCCTGACAATCAGGCCCTTATGGTTAGTCTTAACTTTGCACATTTTTCTTATTTTTATTCTGTTATTTTTTAAATCAGAGAAGATGCTTATTACGTTCTCATTGTTATTTTAATAATGGATACAAGACATGGATTATATAGAACGCAGAAAATAAAAGATAAATGCTATCCTATAAGATAAATACTATCCTATTTCACACGCCCCTCAACCACAGGATGTGAGTGCAGAAAGTATTGTGAGGTTGCCGAAATAAATCAGCCAACTGAAGTGAGAAGGGCAAAAAAAGTAGATCAGTGGTGCCGGACTGGAGGTGTTGATGAACGAAGTGATAATTAATCTCGATATGCTTTGTTTGCTCATGAAAAACCGAATTGTGGGAAGCAGAATGACACTTTTGTTATCACAATAAAGAGGTGTTGGAGAATCAAGGGAAACACCCGTATCAAACAAAAGCCAACGGATAAACAATTTCCGCAATAGCTTGAGACATATTGCGATATTCAGCTTCAACAGTAGAGTGAGTAATGACGGATTGTTTCTTGCTTTTTTAGGAGATGAGAGAATTACCAAGAAAGACAAAAAATCAGAAGTGAATTTTCGATCATTGACGTCACTAGCCCAATCAGCATCGACATAGGCTCGAAGAGTCAAAACTTGAAGTAGAAGAGAGCAGTAAACATTGATAGATAGTAGAACGAATATACCGCAAGATACTTAGCAATGCCAATCCAGTGGGTAGAATGGGGTGCAAACACAAATCGTCTGACAATATGGATGGCACAAGCAATATTAGGGCGAGTCGCCGTAAAATATGCTAAGCAGCCAACCAATTCACAATACTTAGTAGGATCATCTAGGGGAACACCATCGGAAGTAGAGAACTTGGCATGCAATTCTATAGGAGTGTCGACAACTATGTCATCAGTGAGATTAGCACGATAGAGAATATTGGTGGCATACTTGGTCTGGGATAAAAGATAACCTTTTGGAGATGAAGCCACCTGAATACCCAAAAAGTAACAAATAGGACTTAAATCTTTTATCTCAAATTCATGAAATAGATGGGTCTTCACCTCACTAAAAATGATAGTGGAATCAGAACCTGTTATAATCATATCATCCACATATAACAAGAGAAGAAGTAACCCCGTAGAAGAACGACGAAGCAAGAGAGTAGAGTCGTGTACTAGGTTGGTTTCCAGTCTGGAGTGTAACTGAGTGAAATCGCTCATACCATGCATGAGGAGATTATTTGAGACCATAGAGAGCACGATGAAGATGACAAACAAGCCCATAAAGATGAGAAAGCCCCAAAGGGGGGCACATATAGACTTCTTCAGACAAATATCCATTAAGAAAAACATTCTTAACATCCAACTGAAAGAGAGGTCACTCGTGCACGACAACCATAGAGATCAAAGTGTAGACGATGGTCATCTTAGCAACAGGAGCAAAAGTCTTCTCGTAATCAATCCCATGCTCTTGAGCAAACCCGTTACCAACCGAGCGAGTTTTATACCGCTCTTTCAGAATGAGTTTTGACTTTGTACACACATTTGCAGCCAACAAGATTTTTACCAGCTGACAAATGTTAAAAATTCCAAGTTTGAGTTTTAGCAAAGACAATAAGCTCATCATTCATGGCATGCACTTAGTTAGGATCATTAGAAGTTTCTTTGTGTGACTTGAGTTTAAAATAAGTACAGATATAAGAGAGAAAGGAACGGTAGGAAGAAGAGAAACAATATTATTAAAATCAAGTCTTACTGTGGGCTGGCAATCATGAGGGGGATAACGGTGGTTTGACAGAGCAAGGTTCAAAGAGGCAGAGTGGGGTAGTAGAGCAGGCAGCTGGGGCAGGAGCTGTAGAAGCTGCCCGAAGACGAGAGTAGACTAAATGAAAGGGTGAAACTAAGGCAGAAGTAGAGAGAGCAGAAGACGCAGCAGGAAGATCATATATACTTTGAGAGTGGTGTTTTACTCTTCAGAAGGCACATTAGCAAGGAATGGATCAACAAGAATTATGTTTTCCTTAGCAGCCGGTGCTAGTTTGGGTAAAAGGAAGAAATATGACAAATGCCCGAGAAAAGGAACATGCTTGTACACATACAACTTCTTGGTAATAGGGTCATAGCAACGATAACCTTTTGGTTGATGCCATACCCTAAGAAAACACAGAAAGCACAACAAGGGCTAAGCTTATTGCGGTCCCTCTTGGGAAGAAAGATGAAGCAAGCAAAATCAAACACACGAAGAAGGAAATAATTGGGATTCTGACCACAAAAATGTTCAAACGGGCAAGTACCTGAAAGGAGAGGAGTAGGCATTCGGTTTAGAAGATACGTTGCAGTGAGCACATCTGCTTTTTAGAACATAGAGGAACCATAGGACGAGAGAAGAAGAGATTTAGTAGTGTCCAAGAGATGCGATGTTTTCTCTCAGTGTGACCCTTTTGGGTGGGAGTATTAGAACAAGAGTATTGGTGAATAGTCCTATGAGTTGCTAAAATATCTAATAATTTGGGAAGATAATTTTCCCTACTCAAATTAGACCGAAAGATTTTGACCGAAGTAGAAAACTGGGTTTGCACCATGGTGTGAAAATTACGAAAATTTTTAAAAAATTCAGATATGTGTGTCAGTAAATAAACCCATATATACCGTTTGTAATCATCGACAAAAAAACTAATACATAGAATCACCTTTGATTGCAATTGGAAAAGGACCACACAAATTAGTATGAACAATGTGAACAAGAGAGGTGAAGCAGAATTATTTTTATTAAGAGGCAAAACAGACATTTTAGCAAACTTGCAACCACTACACTTAAAATGTTACTAATAGAAATTTTATTCAAAAGACCACACCTAACTAAAAGTATGAGACGCTTACTAGACAAATGCCCTAATCTAGAATTTTAAAAGATAAAAATAGAGGGTTTCTTATCCAAAGAGAGAGACAAGAAGATAGCGGAAATAGATGCTATAAGAATGTGCAAGCTCTCTTGAATGTAGAAGTCACCAACTCTACGGCTGGTCCCAATGTGCTGTTGGACACCCGATCCTATACAACAGAAAAAGAAGAGAAGAACAAAACGTCAAAACCCAAATCCGACAATTTGCATATTGAAATAAGACTTGAAGACAATTGGGGCACTTAAACATTTGGTATAAACAGTAAAGGGAAATGAGGTAAGAAGAATAAAACCAAACAAAAACAATATGCATAGGATATCCATTTGCGGTGGCAATATTAATCGAGGAAGTAAGGAAAATGCAATTACTAAGGAGAGACAAATTGGGGGTCATGTAATGGGAAGAATAAGAGTAAAAAACCTATGTGGTGGGTAAGATACCTGTGGTGTTAGAACCATGCAAACTTGAGTGAGTGGGGCTCCTAGTAGAAACTTGTGGGGAACCCTTTTCGGTTGCAACTATGAAAGTCTGAAACTGTTGATACGGCTCAAATGAAAGGGAGGAAGGACCAATTTCAGGGGTAGAAACTGCAAGGACTATTGGACAACGATGGGGTTGCTATGGTGGTAGAATCGAATGAGAAAAATTACGCTCCTTAGGTTGTGCAAGCTTAGTGCACACATTCTTCTTGTGTCCCTCTTGATGACAAATGCTACATTCATCCATAGGAACTCAGGATTTTGACTTTTTAGTAATTTGAATCAGATGTGATGCCGGAGTGGGTAGGATAGATGCCCAATGCTGACTAGATGGAGCTACCGGAGTTGCAAAGATAGACTGAGCAGGAGATGCGACGTAAGATACTTTGAACCTGATTTTCTCGGCAACGAGTTCATGAACTGCCAAATCAACTGAGGACAAGGGAGGCCGGGGCAAAGTAGCCCCATGAAGAGGCTCAACTGATCTCGAAGAGCCATAAGGAATTGTACAAGATGTTGCTTCTCACGGTAGTGCACATAGCTATCAAGTCATTAGAGATCTGAAAGTTCCATAAGAGCTAACTGATCCCAGTAATTAGTCATCTCATTATAGAATTCGTGAATTGACTTATTCTTTTGAGTGGAACTTTGGATAGACATCTCAAGTTCATATTGTTTAGCAAAATTTGATTCAAGGTACATAGTTCGTGAGTAGTCCCATACTTTTTTTCGTTGTATCATATCTAGAAAAGTTCATACTTGGTTCTACGGAGTTGTGAAGCCAAGTAAGAATTCGAGAATTCTCCATATCCCAATTTGTAAGGGCAGTGGCATGCCCTTCTATTTTGGATCAGAAGGCTGTAATACCGAGCCATCTACATATCCCAAAAATCCCTTACCAACAATACAAATTTTCATGATATATAACCAATAAGAATAATTGTTACCCGTCAACTGGATACTGATAACTTGTGTTTTATTCTCCGACATCATGAAAGTACAGATCAGAGGTCACCGGATACGCACAAAAGTCTGGCGAGGGTTACCGGGGTGCAAGAAGGGTCTGATAAGGCTGGCTGAAGATAGACGATGTCAGAATAGGTCCAATCAGATAGAAAACAATCGAAAACCTTGAAGACCAACTGAGATCTGGTCAAACAAAGGTTATCGAAGCTCTCAAAAGTCCGGCAAGGGTCTCCGGAGTACGAGAGGGGTCCATCGAGGGTCGCTGGAGGTCGCTGATGGTCACTGGTTTCAGCAACAAAGATTGCATTTCTCTCTCTCCCTCTCCCAGCAACAAGAGAGATCTGACATGTTCTAATAGAGAGAGAGGGAGATGCGATCTGCTAGGGTTGCTACCAACAACATTATGATACCATGAAATCAGAAAAAGATGCTTATTCTATTCTCATTGTTATTTGATAATGGATACAACACATGGATTATATAGAACACAGAAAATAAAAGATAGATACTATCCTAACTAAGCGATAAATACGAAGATAAATACACCGAAAGGATAAACAAGATAAATAAAGGATAAAAGACTATCCTATAAGATAAATAGTATCCTATTCACAATTTTAGCATGTCATTTTCTTCAAATTTTCCATAAATTCGCCATACATTCTCACAGGTGCTGAATTTTGTCAGCATATTTTGTACATAGCATGTGGAATCATGCAGCAACCTCTTGAGTTTGTCAATTTAAAGAAGGCTCACTGTATCATTAATGTTAAATGGCCTTCAATAGACATCTTATCTTAGTTGGCTTTTACATTTGTCCCAAAAAAAAGGTTGGGTTTTACTTTGTTTCTGGTTGGAAGTTGAATTTTTTCTATCCAGCTCAATTTTTCCTCACTCGACGTGCAAATAAAATGCTTGGCTCTTTCCTAGAATGACTATTTCCTCCTTGTGTGTCATGGAAGGCATGCTTGTAAACTAGTGACTGCTTGATAAGAGGTAGAAAATGGACAGGTGATTGTTAGCCACCACAAGTTTGCATAAAGGTTGGCATTTAGCCCTCGTCATGTTACAGTTACTAACACATGCGCTGCTTTTTTATGTTCCGTAGATGCTTCTTAAGTGGAGCAGGTATTTCCAACATTTGTTTCAGAAAAAATGATGAGTGGAAAAAGCAAGTTTCATTGTGCATGACTAATAAAGGTCAAAGATTGCAACTTACCTTCTTAGTTCAGAAAAGCACTAATATCCTAAGGAATAAATTTAATGCTGGTAGTGTTCTGATACACTTGCGAGACAGTATAGATGTATTTATTCTTGATAATTCCTTATTGTTGAGGCTTTTTTTTAGTTTCATGAATTTTAATGTTAGAACTTTTTACCTTTTCTTTAAACAGAACTTCCTAAGATCATATGTTGGGACCTTTTTTTTCAGACTTATCTTCCTGTATGTAGAAAGTGGAAGACAATTCGTTTCTAACATAGATGTATTTTGTAACGTAAAAGAAAATAAATAGTTAGAATTCTCATATACATAAGGTGATATGTTTATTTGTTGTCATGTACCGTCCCATGTCATGTCCTGTTTATTTGTAATTGATGTGACGGCATCCATCCATATTGTGCCATATGTCTGTGTAGCCCATATACATCCTTCCTAGGCCTTGCTAGAAATAGTGCATATGTTTTTCATAAAAAGGAATGATTTAAAGGTATGGGTCCATGCACTAGTTTTACTGGTTTCCAAGGGATGGCCACATGGCTATCAATTGTGCAAACTTGATATTTGTCTCGTTTATCTTTCAGATTTTAGTGTCCTGCTTTGTGAAGACCTCGTCCTTAGAAGACTACCTCCGTGTCAAGGTAAGAGAGCTTTTTTCTTTCCTGCTTCTACATTCTATTAGGAAACAGTACCTGATGGCACATCTGTTTGTTGGGTTGCGTTAGCAGATTATTGGAAAGTTAAACAAACATGTCATTGAACTTTCTAAACCTTGTTAGAAGTTGGACATTTAAACAGAATTTGCATTTGAAATATTCCATTTTGAGCATGCATGATGTACGGGTGCAATTCTCGGAGAAGTATGGTTTGGAAGTACCAGGTGGACTTGGATTCTTCTGGTGGGTAAGACATTATTTGTCGGGAGCCTTAAGGTGAAGATAGGGTTTTCCAGAACAGAGATGAATGGAATGGGACTGCGGGGGGTGTAAGTACTGGGGTGAGTGTGATCATATGTTCTGTTCTTTGAGCCATATCCCAGTTTTCTAGACTTGCTGTGTTATTCCTGATTTGCTATTTCTTTAGTTAGTGGCTAGCAAATTTGTGTTATAAGAAATGGGTATCAAGGGAAGTTCTCTTAGAGTGTGGCTTCTTAGAGCATCTCCAACCTCACGCCAAAGTTTAAAAGGAGAATGAATCTTTTCCGACCATACTCCATTTGGGGTCTCCAAAATGGAGATTAAACTTTGCTTTTACATATATGGAGGCACTCCCTACAAAGGGATAACCATCTCCAAAGTCCAAACGGATGAAAAAATAGTTTACTGTACATAGATTCAATGTATACAAAATTACAGATTTTGGTTGTTATTAATCATTTGATATAGTATTTCAGTACGTATGCGTATGTCCATAGAGTTATCTTTCATCTTTTCATAAGTTTCGATGGAAGGATTCCTCTACCAACGCAGTCAACTCCATTTGTTAGAACAACTTCCATTGAGTCTCTACACCTATAATAATATAATATATTATTAATTCTTAAATAAAGAATTATAATTATAATTAATATTGACATAGATTGAAGTATATTTAGTATATATATAATATATATATATTAAGTGGAAAGAATGTAGAACGAAAAAAATGCACTTATTTTTTTATGTTGACCTACTTCCACAGAGAAACCTTTTGTTGACCTTCATAAGGAAAAAACATAAAAAGATAGATCACTATGTATTCCATACTTTTATTTTCCATTTGATCTAATATTGACAACTAATACCTTTAAACGAGACCAATATTAGATATAACTTATACAAGGAAAACAAGAAACTAATTGTATTGCATTAGATAATAAAATAATACAAAGCTAATATAGTTTATATAGGCTAACCCAATGACCCCACAAATTAGTATCAACAATATGAAAAGGATAGGTAAAAATAGGATTTACTTTTATTAATAGGCAAAACAGATATTTTAGCGAACTCACAATTACTGCATTCAGAAATGTTACTAATAGAAATTTTACCCAAAATACCCGACTTGTCTAAAAGCTTAAAAAGCTTACTGGACAAATGCCCAATCGAGAATGTCAAAGATGAAAAAGAAGAGAATTTCTCATCCAAAGAAAAAAGCGATAAAACCGAGGAAATAGACTCCATAGCTATGTTCAGGTTCTTGAGAGTATAGAGGTTACCAATTCTATGGCTGGTATTTATCCAAAAAAAACTTATGGCTAGTCCTAATTAATAGGGGAGACAAATTGGGGGTCATGTGATGGGAAGAATTAGAACAAAAAATCCATGTTATGGGAAGATACCTATGGTGTTAGTACCATGCAATGCAGATCTGGGTGAGTGGTAGTCATAACAAAAGCTTGTTGAGGTTTCTTTTTTTGGTGGCATCCTTGGAAGCTTGAAATTAATGCTCAAATGAGAGGAGGATGGAGAGAAACTGCAAGGGCTGTTGGAGGACGATGGAGTTGCTGTGGTGGGTGAGTAGATGACAGAGTAGTCGAATGAGAATAGTTGTGCTCCTTAGGCAGTACAACCTTAGGGAATGCATTCTTTCCTTGACCTTTTTTATAGCAAAAGCTACATTCATCCACGACAACTTGGGGTTTAGGCTTGCCAATGACTTGAATTAGATGTGACGTAGGAGTAGGTAACATAGGTGGCAACATGGACTAGATGGAGCAACAAAGGCGGACTAAGTGGGAGATGGTGCATGAACACTTTGAATCTATTTCCTCGGCAATAAGTTCACGAACTTCACCATCAAAGCGTAAGGGAGACCGATGCGAAATAGCCCCACAAAGAGCCTCAGACTGATCTCAAAGAGTCATGAGAAATTGCACGAGACGTTATTCACGGTAGTGCACATAAGTATCACGTAATTGCAAGTCTGAAGGTTTCATAAGTGCTAACTGATCTCAATAATTAGTGTAGATCATTATAAAATTTCTGAATCAATTTATTCTTTTGAGTGGCATTTCGGATAGGCATTTAAAGCTCATATTGATTAGCAAAATTCGATTCAAATACATAGTCTTCAAATACTCTTACACTTTCTTTCCTTTATTATATTTAGAAAAATTCATGCTAATACTTAGTTCTACAGAGTTGTGAAATTAAGTAAGAATCTGTACGTTCTCCATATTCCATTTTGCAAGTGTAGTGACATGCCTTTCTACTCTAGGATCGGAAGGCTAAAGTACTCAACCATCCACATATCCCTACAATTTCGTACTCATAATAATTTTTTTTTTCACATTTAACTAATAAGAGTAATTGTTATTAATCAACCTTATGCTAATTAATTGTATTGTATCCTCAGACATGATGAAAACTGAGCAAGGGAAGAAGAATTACAAAAAATATAGTTAAAAGATGATTCAGGGCCTGAAACAGTATCAAATAGTGCTGAAATAACAGTGCCAAAATCGTACCGAATAGTGTCAAAACAGTGTGAAATAGTGTGGAATGGTACCGAACTTTGAAAAGAGAAGACGATTCTATTATGCAAACTACAAAGCTACTCCGGTGGTTTTGATGTCATGATACAAGTATAGCAAGAAACTAATTGCATTGCATTGGATAATAAAATAATACAATGCTAAGATGGTCTATATAGGTTAACTCTATTAACCATAGGTATACCCTAATGCGACTAAAACACTACACTTTCCTTATATTAAAAAATAAACAACAATGATAAAAAATATTACTTGCCGTAAAAAGACTACAGAGTCCTTACTACTTCCACAATAACTAATAAATATTTAATAATTTGAGTTTTCGAAGGAAGTTGAGTTTGGAACCAAATGAATCAATTTCTGAAGAGTAGAGTTACATACGACAATGGTGGTTTGAGTATTTGTGAATAGTGATATGCTCCATAAGCATTTTTTTAAAAATAAAAGATAATATTACCGAGTCCTTAAAATGGAGAATGGGTTTGAGTTGCTCGTGAGGATTTGAGCACCTTACTTGTAGGATACCTCATACCAGTTCATGTTCGGTTCCGCTGAAGTTGGCTTGTTCATTTGGATATGATCGTTTACCTCTTCCTATGTTGGAGTCGTTTACAATGTTTCTATTGTTGCTTTATTGCTTCCTTGTCCAAAAAATGTATTCTTGCAAATTGTATATCCTTTCTGATTATTTTTTTCCTGAAAAAAAAGGAAGCTATACTAGTGGGTCTTCTCAGAGTCATCAGCCACCACAGAGCTCGACTCGCTACCCCCATCCGCACGGTTCAGAAAATATACACCGACTCCGAGTTTGACAACATACCGTCTGCAGATTCTGTTGTCACTCCTGATGGAGCGACATCAAAGCGTCCTTTGCTACTTATTGAACCCTCTTACAAAATCAACGGAGAAGAGAGAACAAAAACCCAAACCCAGTCAACTAGCACAAATGGAGACCAAGACGGGAAGGCTGCAGTGCGGCCTGCACCTGATGGAAAGACACATGCTAAGGTGCCGCCTCAGTCTAAAGCCAAAGAGACACCCACTTCTGACTCCAAGGCAAAGGAGGGGTCCTTATCTGATAAAAAAATGGATGTGAAGGCCGGAGAAATGCAAAATCTCGACACCGATCGTAAGGTAGGTGATAAAGTGAAGGCAAAATCAAAACAAGAAAATGAGAGACCGACGCAGCCGTCAGTATCAAGGCCGCCTTTGGAAGAGAATATAGTTCTTGGTGTTGCTTTGGAGGGATCAAAGAGGACTCTTCCTATTGAGGAAGGGATGGCTCCTGCTCCTACTCAAGCAGAGGTGAAAGAGTTGGCGAAATCGCGAAGTGGGAATGGGTCTTCAGCTGCTGAAAAGGATAAAAAAGATTCGCAACTTACAAATGCTCCTAGCACCAATGCTTCTGCTGATCAACGCGATCAGCAGAACTAATTCATGGCCATGCTCTGGAATCTTCTCACTAAGCTCTTTACTATTACTTTCAGCATCATTTGTAAAATGTGTTTTCCCTTTGGCACTACCCTAGAAAAATTGATGTTATATTGGCTGGCACTCTTTGGGAATTGATTGACTTGAGGAAATAACACCACTTTTCCTGTTAGGTTTGTTGCAGTACTGAAAATTCCTTTCATATGTATTTGTGGGAAAACTGTGGTACAACTTTTTATAGTTGGATGAAGGTTTGTATTTGGGTAAATTTCACTTACCTCTCCTGAGCTTTCTGACATGCAGAAATTTGAAACTAAAATGAACTCTCTTCTTTGTTCGGGTGATGTCAAAGTAATTTACTTCGTACCATACTGTACCAACAACTTAGCGGTACTGGTCTGTATCTTGTACTGTTTTGGTTACCGTACCAGTTTATTTCGACTTGCTTCAACTTGTTCCGTCCGGTATTGTATTGTATCGGACAATTTTTTTTTAAAATTAAAATTTATAATTTTTGGCTAATTGCACATAAATTGAATTGCTCTTCAACAGACTCCATGTCTAATTGCACTGACCTCTCATGTTTAACTAGTATATAACTTTTAAAGATTAAAATATATTCTTTAATAAAATTTAACAAGTCCTTTAATTTAATAAATATTAATAATATTCTTATTAATAATTAAGTTTTCACTAATCTAAATAATCTTACAATGAAGACAAGCTAATTTATTTTTTTAAAGTTATCTTTGTGTTCTTTCTTTTTAATTCTTTTCTCTCTAAATATTTGAAAACAAATCTTAAACTAAAAAAATTATTTTAGTCAACTATAAAGCCTGCTGTAAAGTTAGAAATATCCATTAAAAAGCTATTTGATAAATTTACAATACAATTATATTTGATAAAAATGATAATTTCTACCAAGTTATCAATTCAATTCATAAATTTTTAGAAATTACTACACTAAATCCTCCCAAATCATATCACTCAAAATACTTAGTTGCATATAACTCTGCTAATAAAAAATATCCACAAGTAGACGGTTAAAAATATAAAACTGCATATAACTCTGCTAGTAAAAAATATCCACAAGTAGACGGTTAAAAATACAAAATTATAGAAATTTCTTACCTGATGATTTGACCAAAAAAAAAAAACATGAGTATAAAAAAGCAAGAATTATTGTATAAAAAACATGAGTGAAAGCTCTATCTGTCGAGTGGCTAATGACAGTTTGTCAAATAACAAATTAAAAATACAAAATGGCAAAAAAAATTGTCAAACTTTGGAAACATAAAAATTGAATTGAAAATTAAAAAAAAAAGGATAGGAAACAAAACAATCATTATTCTCTCAACGGTATTTATTTTTAAATTGAATTTGTTCAAGAATTATTATTTGACTGACATATCCAAGTTTTTCTTTCTTTTTATTTTTTATGACATTTGTAATAATAAAAAATTAGTATATTGTTTCCCTAGCTCTACGATTGAATCCGATAGGGCACAACCTCTCCAAACAAACGTGGGCAATTCAGATTGCATTCAATTGAGTGTGTAAAACAACACACTAGTTCAATAGTTAAGATAATGTAGACTGTTTAAAATAAATCTAACGATCAAAAGTCGAACGAGTACAACCATATTCAAATGGATGCGATATAGCCTATAATAGACCAATGATTCACTCATTTTTTGCATCTAATTTTTGATACTCTCTCCCCAAAACTCTCATATTGTACAACATTCGTTTTAAATTTTATTACGCAGAAATAAAATTTAGTGATTTTCTGGCTGCTATTATTTTTACTACACAACAGATAGTTTGTCCTTCTCCACTTGTGCAAATGTAATCGAAAAAAATACAAATTTGGCCTTTTTGTATTTTGAAGATAAATATAACCCGGTGTACACCATTTGATGAAAACAAATACTGTCTTAAAAAGATGACTTTACAAAGGCGCTTCAAAGTGTCATTTGGTCTGTATTTTTGCAACATATGTTCATCACCAACCACCAACTATGAAGACGGTTTTTCGTTAACACAAAAATGGCTACGTATCTATGAGAAATGCCAGGAACACAACATATTCAGATATAAATGTGTCCAGAGCCGTTAGATGCACGTGAATCCTTAATAATTTAAGGACCCCATATGCATCCAACAGCTCCGAATACATTTGTATTTGGATACATTTGTGTGCTTGGACTTGTTCAGGTATCTATTCCCATAAGCTGATAGATTGATTGGAATTAGCACCAAATGCAGCCAAACCCAAGGCCCTAAAACAATCTGCTTTAAGCTGTATTTGGATCATGAATTTGTATAGGGGTTTATGTGCCGAAAGGTAAAGGCAAAAGTAAAGGCAAGGAGATCCAAACGCAGGATAGCACAACTGTAAAGTTTCTTGTTCATTTCTTGCAAAAGCAACAACCTTACATTGTGTATTTCAGTTGGATCAAACATATAAACAAGTACCAATCCTGCAGAGCAAATTTATAAGACTTTACTGAATGCAGGAAAAAAGCACAGCTCGTTCGATGATATATATAAATATATGTATTTTACATTATCTAGGAATCCACTCGTAAACCCAATATCAGATCCACACAACACACTGGACAATCCCATTTTCTATATCTCCCACCCTCACTGAACTGTGTATTGAACAATAATTTCTACATGTTCTAAGGACAAGACAAATGGGATTGTACCTTATTCAGGTATTAAACACAAACAATAATTGATGTCAGAAATCATAAGGTGTAGGTAAGGAGCGCGCACACTCTTCACGATGATTTCTCCTTAACCGTGGCACATGCAATCTGGAGCAGGGTATGTATATATGGACTGTTTGGGCTTCCTAATCCTGATCTGCCCTTGTCTTGTTTGGTGCCCTTCCACCACTGCTTGCTGAAATTCTGACCAACTCATGCTCTGATTCAGGAAGAGCTGACCCAACAATGCCATATTCGGTCGAATTGTTTTTGAATTCTCATAAGTTCGGTGTCCCACCTGGTAAATTCAAACACCGGGGTTAGAACTTTTCTGGCCCAAAACCTTTGCAATGAATTTCTACATATTTTTCTTCACAAATTATGAAACAATAGCAGCAAACCCTTCTTCTTCTTGTTATCTAATTTTAGTTTTACCTAAGCAAAAATCCTTTCAGATATTAACAAGTAACTACAGATAAGTATGTTGTCAATATTACGTTTTCATCGAAGCGGATGAAAAGTTTCCGTTTCCTAAAGGAACAAAACAAAGCACTAGTTGAATCCTGTAATTCCAATGTTTTCACCGATACGTAATCCCAAAATTCGAATGTTCCACCGACATATACAGAAACACACCGAAACACGTCAAAATTCTATGCAACATACCAAAACATTGAGTTATATTGATGGCTAGAAATATCCAACAACTTCTGCGAACATTACCAAAATCCTTTGACGATCCAGCTACACTTTTAAAAACGTTCTTGTCACGTTTCCAAAATGCTTCCTTTTCCTAGCTAACCGAAACGACATACCGAAATGAAGTTTTGATCCTTCCCATCAGTCCGGTTTTATATCAGAATTTCTCCAATCTAAAGGGAAGTAGAAAAAATATCTTTTTTCTATTAGCACCCTTTTATTGGGTAATATCCAACCCACCCCGTAATCCGCTCTCCTTCGAAACAAAAGACTGATAACAAAAGAAAACTTGGAAGCCTTAGTTTATCCTTTGTCAATTCATTGAAGTAGGATTGTCTTTTAGTACTAGCAGAATAGCTTACCATGGCATTATGCATATTTCCTGGAGAGGCAGAAATGAAGATGTCACTGTGCATGCTGACATAGTAATCAACCGCAGCCAAGAGGGAAGCTTTCCCCTTGATCCGTGCCCTTTCTTCTGCAGAGGCAAGACTCTTTTTGTCTTCCATTAATGGAAACAATTTTCTTAAGGTTGAAATTCTAGCCTCTCCGCCATACACCTGGATAACATGACCATACCCAAAACTTGAAATTTAGACAACAAAAACCCGTAGTATACTTTCCAAATAACAAGTAGTTGAGATGACAAATTTCGTATAAACCTTGTGGGAGGCAAGATATAACCGAGTATTGCTGTCAAAGCCCAAAGCTGCTAGCAGCAATCCGATTTCTTCGGGAGTCAAAGGACAGCGGCCCTGATTCCTCAACTCCTCATCGGTGAATTTAGAGTTTACAACCCTTCCCTGCCAAATTGCTTGTCTGTACTTAGCCAGAGCCAAATTCTCAGCTTTACCCCCACCAAAATCGCATGCTGAATGAGCAGCCATATCCTGTGTAAGAGTTGATAGACAAAAATCCTTCACAACCTAAATTTTCCCCCATAGTAAAGGGAAGAGGAGGTGATATCAAAGCACTTGTACCATTAAGCTTGATATAGAACACCCTTGTTCGATGGAGCGTAAAGATTAAACAACATGTAATACATTGCTGGGATCTTTGAGTTGGTCTGCCACCCAATTTTTAAGCACTACTGTACCCGCGGATTGTTACGGTATGCGGATTGGAAAGAAGATCGTGGTACTCCCAAGTTTTCTAAGTTAGCACAAGATAAGGGTGGGCTTCAAAATAGTACAACATCAAAATTACTTACTTCAAGTGACAAACACGAAATGGAAGAGAGTATACTTTTGGGAAATGCCCATATAGAAAACATTTCTAGGTGCACTGTGACTACTTTCTTTTACATCTGTATCACAAAAGATCTCTCTCTTTGAATTTCAGTCACTCACAAGGTAAATGCTAACTAAATAAATAGGAATAAGATATAGGGACTGTTTGGAACACTAGATTTACCATTTTGGAACGTGTGTCAAGGGATATTAGTGTTTTCTCTAGGGAAACTTATTGTGCAAAATCAACTCAGATACACGAATATTGATACCTTATCAAACCGAAGGTGTAGAACAACGAATTTCCCTGGCCCTTGTTTGTCTACTGTATCAGTGACCTCTCTTAGGTAATGGCCACCGACTGCTTCACTTTGGCGAGCTGGATACCTGAGGCGACTGACAAGAGCATCTCCAAGAGCTCGAACATGAGGAACGAAGCTTAATGCTCTAAAATTGACTTTACAACGTAGCCGTTGGATGTCCATTGGCAAGTTGTCAAATGCCAGACGGTGAGAAAATGGTGCAATTGCAGCTATTCCATAACTGGAAAATTGACAACGTGTTAAAATTGCAGTCCAAGTACGGAAACTAATGTTGAAGATTCATATGACATCAAGATGTCTACTACTACCCTCCAAAAGCAATAAATGGCTGAAATATCAACACTATGAAATTATAGAAAGAACAAACTGAACCAAAGCCGTAAGACTCTCAAGCTTTTCAATATTTTAACCGATTCATTAGAAATTGTAAAGAGGTATCACTAGTTGTTTTTGTACACCTCCATCTTAATGCTACAGATTTTGCTCGAACATAATCATTGCCAACAAAATAAACCCAAAACGTGTGCATCTGAAACCTGTAGATTTTGAAATTACATGATGCAGCAGCCCAAAGAAATTTTCGTACTTGCCAAAAAAAACTAACGAATAAAAAGTAAAACAAAAGGTTGGTTCATAAGTACATATAAAACCATACAACAACATAAATGTCAGGTAAAGCATGTCATCGTCTAGTTTCCACATTCCCAACACTCCCTGCTCTTTCAGTTAAGAACCACGAAACATACTGAGTGAGTTTTCACTAATCTTCAACGGTAACATAAGCTGTTGTGACAACTCCGACGAAGCGAGGCAAACTTTCTTATGCGAGGAACCAAAAAAAAGCAGCAGTAAAAAGCAACAACTCCTCAATTTCTTTAATTTTGTTCTTTTTGGCCCCTTTCTAAAACTTTCTTTCAACTTGCATTACAAGTGGACAAATTGGAGATGACAACCTTTTGAGACGGTATTGTTATGTGACAGAGACCAACTAATATATCCACAAATGTGATTCAAAAGGCTGAGGCTGCCAAAGAAGGGGGGAAATGCCAAGGACACAAGTTGAGGCAGTACAATACAGTTGTCTTAGACTTTGTAGCAGGTAACAGTTTCAACAACCAATTGGTGAGAATTTTGATCCAAGGTAGGCAACCATGTGTAGTTGCGACTAGGCTTGCTGAGTTTAACTGTTTGCAATTTTTAACAAGGTGATGCAAGCATCTTCACAAGTAAACTCGCTATTTGCCGCCAAATATCATCTTTCTTAATAGAGGCTTCAATATGAGAACATTAGACAAATTTTACCCGACTCTAAACCATTGGTAGAGCAACTCATGCCAGAAAAGATCAAGTTAATACGACTCTTGTTCTGATTAAAAAAAAGAACGTCATAAAACAAGCATGAATAATTCATCCGTCTACTGCTATAACAAGCAAAGGATATTTTTCTCATGTTCACATCCAATAAATAATACTGTGCTTGAGAAATGTAGCATTTTTCAGAGACATACCACCCAAACTTAGATTACACGGATCCCAAGTAATCGAATATCCTAAGCAAAACATGACCTGAAAATTGTCAAAGTTCTACCCATAGTTCCTCAAAATTTCTACCATCTGAAGAAGCGAAACTAACTGACAGTTTCCAATCCACGTAGAATATATATTTTCTATTGAATACTGGGTGACAAACTTTGCTTTCACATAAGTACCCTCAGTTCTAGATTCTCACACATGGGCGTACAACTATTAATCTTTTTGCCTAACAAACTTTGTTCTAGCTCTCCTAAAAAAGTTTTGTACACTTTTAGAGTTAAGAAACCTGGTTTACTGTCAGTTGCAAGAACTAACCTGTTCAAATTGATTGATAGACAATGCCAGCAAAAGATAGAAGGTCTACAACTTTGAAGAAGAAGTTAACTTGTGTAACAACACAGAGGTAACCAACCTCTCTAAGATGGGCGAGACGTTCTCTTGATACCAATTAGCCGAAGCATGAATTGGTGCAGTTTTGATTCTGGTAGCACGAATTCTTGTAGCATAATACTCCCTCGTGCTCCAAGAGAATTCCTCCGGAAGCTCTTTGACAATAGAAATATCATCCTTCAGTACATCAATAAAGTGATCCACATCAAAGATATCAACAAATGAGCTGCAGGAAAGAAGCGACAAAGGGCAACTCCATTATAATTTCTTTAAAACATGAGAGACATAGAAGATAAAAAACAAAATGATCATAGCACATAAATTGCGTGATGAGCACCTTGAATCTTGCCAGACAGGATTCACTTCAAAATATGGTACCACGAGAGTAGCATTCAAAATCTTAGCAACGGCAACTGCGTCGCAAATCTGTTCCCAAGAAAAAAACAGTGAAAATAGTAAAACAGAGACGAAACTACTTCAACCACAAAGCACATTTTCTCGAAGCAGCCAATTACAGATTGCTAAAAGCATTCATGCAATATAATTTCATAAATCTAAACAGTTAATCTAAGGCTTCATATGCTTACCCCCATTCGCTGCTGGTTCAACCCTCCATCAAGAAACACTTGGACATATCCCTGAGATTCTGTTGGTAGTGCTGCTCGAATACAAGGATGATGAATCAATTCAAAAAATAAACGCGAACAAAGAAAATCACACTCTGTACAAATTCAAGCCTCATCACTCAGAGATTCAAACTTCTGTGGTTCTTATATTATTGCATATCACTCACATGGAGCATTAGAAGAATCCAAATATGGCTTCCATCCTTGGTCAGGCAAAGGAGTCCAGAGATCAGACTGCTGCGCTTGTGACTAAATTATTAAAGCAAGAGTGAGTATATAAGCTTTTAATAAGTCAAGGTCATGATTTCTTATAGGGATACGCATAAGCAACTCAGGAAAATTGGTACTCACAGTCTCTAGCTGTAATGCACTCTTTAGCAGACGTAAGTGCTTAGGTTTTGGAGCATTCCATTCCTGGATTCAATTAGACAGTTAATTGGCATGATAACAACCAACCCGAAAATGATATCAAATAGAAAAAACCAAGCCCGTTAGATTTGAGGTCAGAGATAGTGAATAGACACAATGATACAATCACGTGCTATGAGCATGATTATCTCAAGCTCGAAGGTCAACAAATTTAAAATACTCAAGTTTAGAGATCCCAGAAGAAGGCATGAAAGTCCTAAGCCCAAGCTAGTAAATCTCCTCCTAAACACAGAGTAAATGTTTTTCCAATAGGAAACATGAAGGATCAAAAAAACTAGCGTGCCACTTGATGCACAGAATGTGAATCAAGAATAGAGATAGCAAAAAAATAGAAGGCACAAAAAAAGAAATAGAACTTCCATTTACACTCTCCATCACCAAAATTACTCTAGTGCATTAGAAATCCCATATGCATGTACAACTCCATGGACACATTAGACAAATTGCATCCACTGATTCAAGGCCACTGAACTAACTCACCGAAGCCGTGTAAATTAATTACCAAGGATTGCACAAGGGTTTAGTTATACCCAACCCTTACCTTGGTTTCCTATATAGTACACAACAGTTATATCGAAATCCAAAACCATGTTCAGAAAATGATCTATATGTTTGACGATTTGAGAGAAGACTAACTTAACCCGCTTTAGTCCCAACCCGCCATTTCATCATTGCATCAAAGTTGTTCCCTACTTACTTATTTGATGAGCAGTCTGACCTCATTAAAAATAGGTGAATTCACAGTCCCAGTTTACCAAACCAAACTAAACATTGCGTTCCACTTGATCTAGGTTGGCTATATAAACCTTTTTACGTCATCTTCCATTGGTGCTACCCAGTTTATGGTTCTTTAAATCGGTTTGAAAACTACTCGACCGTGATAAAAAGACCCAGAAGATACACAATTAAGTATGCGATTGGATCCAGTGCAGCTACTTGATATTTTGCTTTTGAGGTTGAGTCCCTAGGATTTTTACTCTAGTAGACAAAGCGAACACAGACCTTACTAGACAAACATGCCCTCAGGTCCTATTTAACCATTTGAATCCACCATCTATACTCTCTCTCTCTCTCTCCCCCTTTATCCAGCTATTGAGTATATTAATAGAAAATGCTTCATCCCCGGACGGGCACACCGCGCAATGATGGCGGTCAGATTACTGAACACCCCCCCACCCCCCCCCCCCCCCCCTCGTGTCGTGCAGGGCGGTCCCCTCTCTCTCACACATGCGCGCACGCTCAAATCACATCATTGTTTTCCAGCATCCATCGAGCTTGTAACATCATCTCCGGGTCAACTGTTGCTAGAGGTTATAGTTGTCCGACATGTGCCACTGCCAACCACTTTCTACCTCCGCCTATTATCTTAGTAGTCTTCTGCCCGTATTTTAAGTTGTTGAGTGGTTGTCCAAAGCTGACATGGTGAGGTCATGTATGTTGTTTGATCCTTCAAGTCTCATCTCAGTTCCAGTTCTTTATGGAATCAAAACACCTCTTCTCTCTCTCTCTCTCTCTCTGGTGTGAGGTGGTGGTGGTGGTGATACTGGTTGTGGCGTGATGTGTTGTCGTTATTGATGGAACTTCACAAGAACATAGTGAAATTTCACTAAAATAACATCTATGAGATTCTATAGGCTAATATGTTTGAAGTTAGTGGAAGTTTTTAACTTTAGACTTTGGTTAGGATTTAAGTTGTAAAATTATACACTAGACTCTTATTTTCTTGGTGCAAGTAATGAAAATCATATAGAAAAGTAATAAAAAGTCACTGTCCAATGGCTAAAGCTTTGTCAGCTTCTCGTAGACTGAACTCTCTTCTCTCTAGGCTGTGAGTTTTTTTGGGTGGGATGGTCTAATTTTCCTTCTCTCTAGGCTCCGGGTTCTTTGAATTATGTTCTTTTCTTGACTAGGGTCAAAAAAGCTAACAGAGCCTTAGCCATTGGACCACATCCATCTCGGCTTGAGACCGCTTGCTACTCTTCGACTATGGAAATGTTTGCCTATATAATGTACCCGTTCAAATGTCTCACTTGTTAATAACAATGTGGGCTTGAAATATCCCAAAATACAGCCTAGGACCATAATCACCTTAACTGCCAGTCCTTCAAGTCTTCAGTAAAAAATTACAATCTAACACGTAACAAGTTTATCAGCTTAATGATACCACCGTAGTCAATGAGCTTTCCAATAAAATTTTGTTGGTATTGCAGTCGGTGGTTGTGGCTACGAGGATGGGTAATTTGGTGGTGGAGGTTGTCGGACACGGCAGCCAGAATGTTTTAAACATGATATCTTGGTGAAATTCCACTAACTAAATTTAATACTCGCTAGGAAAAAACTGAAAATTATGGGGATTTTTTGCCTAGTCTCCCATCTATATAACCCAAAAGGCGATTGGAAATGTTTAAACTAGAAAATTATTCATGATAGAAACTGTCATCAATAATGTGATCTAATAACCATCAAGACAACTAGCAACTGAAGGAATTAATAATTTCCTCTCCAGAAGCAATTTTCTGTCAAAACAAACAGAATCCAACTGAAAGGGGAAAGAGAATAACGAAACTGTTTACAATACATGCATATTACATGAGATTGGAATGCAACAGCGGCATACCGAGAAAAGGGTAGGCGATGCGTGGCTCAATGGAGTGAAAAGACTAGGGAATAAAACCGGAAGAATCAGCACAAAGACTCCGGCAAGAACTCCACCATGATTCCGGTGGTTCTGCTTCATAGTGCCGGATGCGGCTCCGGCGGCAGCAGATGGCGGCGTTTATCTCGACGCTTGATTGCTCTCGTAAAGGGTATGTGGATAGTAAATGAAGGTAGAGGAGTGTTCACGGAGATGAGAGAGAGAGAGAGAGAGAGAGAGAGTAAAGGCAATAAGGGGGTTGGTCCAGAATCAATTCTATCGGTATCAGCAAAAGCAGATCACATGGGGTATATCAGTTTACTCAAATCTACACTGCATCGATATATACATATAGAAACCTGTATGTATATGTAGTAGGAACAACACAACGTGGGACAAACGACAGCTGCCACGAATTGATTTCTCAAGTATGAGTGGAAAGAGAGGTGTCGTTTTTCAGAAGGATTGGCCTCCAACGGATATGTTACACCGACACTACAGCGCCGTACGATAATGTAATGGAAAACATCTCCATCATGAATAAAGTCACTAGCTAGCTATGTGACATTCCCTTAAACATAATCAATTGATCAACATTCAATAATGGAGATTAGTTTTAGACTTAATTACTCAAACACCCCCTAAATAATTATTCAAAATTATTTTCAACCCCTTCAAAAAAAGTTCGTGTCACTATCGTGCCCCTTATCTTTCTTAGTGTGCCAATTTAACCCTTCTATTAATCTCCCGTAAGATGTGTAAATGATAGAAAAAAGTTAAAAGAAAAAATATATGATAAATCTAGAATACCACTTAGTACTAAACCAACACACAAACCCTTCGCTTCATCTTACACAGATGAGGAGTCCCTCTCTCCCCTTTCTTTCTTCCCCCAAAACCTCTCTCACAGAGAATGGTATGATATTGATGGAGGATCGCCTCTGTCGAGCAGTACTCTTCTTCCTCTCGGCACCAACACTTATTGCCATCCGATCCCACTAATCATCATGAGTCTTATGAACTCTAACTCTTGGTCCGATTTCAACAACACAACCTGTCATGAAAGTGTGGATAAGAGATTATATTAAATTTGGAAAGAAATGGAAAGAGAAAGTGGCTGAAAATCAGTGCCCCTGGTGTTGCTTATGTAAGTAGTGTAAATAGAGAAAAAAAACCTTCAGACATTTGAAAAATCTATGGATGTGGTGTCATTTGGGTTTGTGGCCACTGCCACTCTCATTTCAATGGCTTTCTTTGAGAAATTTCAACAGTTGAGATCCGCCCCTCCAATGGTTGAAATCGCGGGGGTCTTGAGGGGGAAGGAGAATTAGGCGGTAAAGTATAACTTGAAAAACGAAGATTTTTGCAAAATTGCTTTGCTAGGAATCTAGGATGCCTAATGTAAGTCCTATTATCATAGCAGCCATCCATAGCACAGGTATTCTCTGACTAATAACTTGTTTGGCCTTGGGAGGAGATGGATTTGGGTTTGGGTGCTTCCATGTAGGTGATTGCTAGTACCATTAATCTTTGGTTTTTTTTTTTGAGTTTCTCAATTTGACAATATAAGAATTGAAATAATACACAAGTTGAGTTTCTCATTTGAGTAGTGATACCAAAAATATTTGAGAGGATGAAAGTAATTTTTGGCGATAATTTAAGGGGCGTTCGAGTAATTAAGTTATTTTTTAACCTCATAACAAGTTTATATATTGGGGACATTTTAGTTTTTACAACACTTCTGTTAATAGAGTTACCAAGCACTAAAGAAGATAAGGGGATGATAGTGACACCAAATTTTTTTGGAGGAGGTGAAAGTGATTTTGGGTGATAGTTTAGGGAGTGTTCGAGTAATTAAGTCTTATTGATTTATCATTTTAAAACAAAAAGATACTAGCTGTATTTAAATGGATCCCCCACTATTCTAAAAAGAAAAGGACAGGCTTGTCTCTGTCGGAGAATGAGTCAAAATGAGTCGTCTATATTATGCCACTTCATCATTTCTCTACTATAATAAATGGTTGTGGAAGTTAGGTTTCAAAAAATCAACCAATTAGGTTTCAAGAAATCGACCATTAAAATTTGTTGTGTATTGTAATTATCAGATTGTGATTTAAAATTTTGTGAGCCATGAATTTTTGAGACTTTCTCACGGGTCCTACTATAGTTGAAAGAGGCTAGCTGTTGATGTGCTCCACCTGTTTCTCTTATTTATAGAGATTGATTGAGTGTTCTGATAAATGCACTCATATGCTTTCCTGCATTTGCTATCTGTGACCTGGGCTGATTTGGCGCATCATCGGTCCAAAAACCATGCTTATGCCGATCGGCTAAACCGACAAGGATATTTCATAGTTCGACGCAATGCAGCCTGGGCGATGCCCGTTGTTGGAGGGTAGGTTGGCAAGGAATGGTCGGCTATGGTAGACCACAAGGAGGCGCTTGTCAAGTTTGTCATTCGTCCGAGGTGGGTTTGCCGAGACAGTAAATCTTGCTCATTTCTTTAATCGACTCTTACGGTGCGATGGTGAGCTATGTCGAGTTGGTTGTCCATTCATTCTTTTGGCCGAATTATTTACGAAGCCTGAATTCTATCAGGTTAGTTTAGAAGATTTATTCACTTCTCACAAAATTTATGTCAACGACTCACATCCCGTGTTTTAGAGATCGTATGAGTTAAAAAGATGACAATCAAAACGAAACTTCCAAGTTAAATAAGCGTCTACATTAAATATAAGCAACTTTATTATTTCTATTGCATTAAGGAAGTCTAAGATCTTATTTAAATTTTGTTGCAGTCCTATGATATCTTCAACTCTATTAATATCAACAAAATTTTAGATATTATTGGGATTCCATTGTGCACAAGGCGTGTTGTTTGTCAAAACGATATCGTTTTGACGCACAATTACTGACCGAACAATTTGACACTAACCGAATAATTTTCGGACAATATTTTACGCACTAAAACGATATTATTTTGATGCACAACACGCTATGTCATGCGCAATGCACAATATGCTCCTCTATTCCAATATATATATATATATATATATATATATATATATATCATCATCTAACTTTATTAATCCAATTCCTCCAGAATCCTCTTCTTTATGTTTAATTTTACATTTTTTTGGTTATGAATGTTTGGATGCACTCTACTATTTTATATCTTCTAAATTTTTTATTAAATTCAATAATTTCTTGCCGGCTTCAAGAATTTTAATTAGTTGTGTTTCAAAAGGTTAGAATTAAGAAATTGTACCTAAAATTCAATTTATACCACGCGCATATAATTATCATTTTCATAAAAAAATAATTAATTAAGAAAACCATGTATTTAGATTTATAGTGTATATATCATTATCAATTTTACAAAATATTTATTTTGACTCTTATAAATTTTGAGAAAAATTCTATAAAAAAAAACTGCCAAAACTCATCTACATTAAATGTAAGAAAATCAATTGTTGTTACTGCAAGGGTGATGTTTAAAATTTTATTTAAACCACAATAGATTTTATTGCATTTTTAATCATATTTTCAATGCTATTAATTTCAACAATTTGTTAAAACTTTATTTTAGGTTCAGGGTTGTTTATTGACAAGTAAATAGTTGTTTTAGCAAGTACTCCATAGTCATTTTGACATTTACTAAATATTTCATTAACTCGTTATTTTATTTTTTCCATTATTTTCATAATTTTAAATATTTGGATGCATTTTATTAGTCTCAGGGATACTTTATTAATCCACTAGCTTCTTTACCAGGTCATCTATATAAATATCATTTTATAGGTGAGATATTCAGTCGTTTTTGGAATTTCTTACCGATTAGTTCTCGAGAAATCAATCTCACTCTTTACTTGCAAAGGGTTCTATTTAAAGTTAGAATTTTTATCCTATATGAAGTTATGAACTGATCCATAAGAATTGATAGCACCTGAGAGATTTCGAACTTCAGACTCATGAAGAAACATATCTCTAAGTCCTAAGTATTGACCATCAGACCAACTCCCTGGAGTCAGTCATCTATTATTGTCAATTAATTATGTTTGACAAAATTTATAATTTATAGGTGTGATTCGTCATAAAATTTTAGAATGTCACCGCCTTTTAAATTTTCGTGAAATCTACATTTCATCACATGATATTTTGTTGCCCGTCACTCTTTTTTTTTTTTTTTCCCAAGTGTTATTGTGGATATGAGAAAATTATGAAATTAGGTGGTTAATTAATTAATTTATTTTTTCATCTTATTTCTCACATTTCCAAATTACACAATTAAGCTCCAATTTTGTGTCCCATAAAATGATTAGGGTTTCAATGAGGGAGGAGGAAAACTATGTGGTGAAGTCGTGGCCGGAATCAATTAAGAAAACCCGTGACAGTGATCATTAGAAGGTTGTCACTTAAGAATGTGTGTGTGTGTGTGAGAGAGAGAGAGAGAGAGAGAGAGAGAGAGAGAGAGAGAGAGAGAGAGAGAGAGAAGTAGGTGAAAAGAATTCTATGAAAAGAAGGTAGAATGAGTTGGATAAAAATAATATCAATTATTGTTAAAAAAAGGCGACATGCCCAACTATTTTGACAAACAATTGCATTTTTTTTGTTTTAATCTTTTCATTAAACATTTTGTTTTCAACTAAAAAACATGTGCAACCAAATCTCGACATATTTTGGGTGATAAAATCCTTGAAAAACAATAAACTAATTTTAAAAATCAAAGTGAGGACAATGTCCGTCCAGTACACTACGAGACAAATAACATTGTCGCAGACACTCTGGAGTAAGATAAAATTTAAACACCCTTCTATTTATATTGTATCCCCTTTTATATCCACTTTCATTTATGCAAATGCCATTGTTAATTACAAGAATGTCATTATTAATTGCGAGAATGACATTTAACTTATATTTACCATATTCTATTTCCTCAAAAAATACTCAAATAAACTCTTTATAACTATTCATCCATTTATAATAAGTCTCTATTTTTACTATATTCCATGTTTACTATATCCATATATCATCTTCATATACAATTTGTAATTCCTAGTTTGATGATTAATGAAAGTTATTTTTTTGGAATCCTAACAATTTTCGTCCTACATGCACAATACAACTAGTCAATGGGTTTATACGATTGCCTTTTCCATCATTGGGAGGCATTTTTTTTACGTCAAACATTGTCTAAGCCATTAAAAAAAATAAAGTCTTAAGGTCTCTAAACGTTTCAGTCACTTGTCAACAATTTCATAACGTGAATTAAGCGCAAGAAAAAGGGTAACTATATATAGACGAGACTGATCCGTTGAGTTTGTGAAGTCAGTCATTATTTTCGTTTGTTGCTTAACTAAAAAGGTTGATTATTTCTTTGTATGATCACTTGCATGCAAGTTTGTTGAATCCTCAACAAGATCCATCATTCAAGAAAACATTTTAATTTTTTTTCTCTGGCAGGTTATAGTGAGACATCCACACACATTGATTGGTATCAACGTCCTTATGATTAGTCATCAATTGCCACCACTAAACCTCAACTCTCGATGAGTGAAGTTTTAGTCCTATTGAAAAAAACAAATGGAAGCTTAATTCCCATAGAATTTCTTGAACAAAGCTCACCATGAATGATACTACTCAACATCTAGCGGAAGGAGCTATGCAAAGTTCAACAGACTATGTCTAAGATTCAATCATCAAGTAATTCCAAAGTTTGAAACCCCGAGGACTAGTCGACAATAGATTAGAGTAATCCCAAAGTCGGTCATATACCTCGACTATCAAAAAAAGAAAAAAAGAAAAAAGATTCGATCATTGGAGGATAACTTATTCCAACTACAATAAGAGCATAGACTTGACTTCATAGGGACCATTTTGATTTCTTGGCCTGGTGTAACTATACCAATCTTTCGTTTGATTCCAAATAGCCAATTAAGCAGGCTTACCTTTTTTGTAGTCCAAACTAGCAAGGTTGTGGGATTAGCTGCAAGGAAAACAAATTATTAGAAAACACGGTAATAGAATCATTTTTGAATTTCACACAACTACATAAAGAAAAATACAAAGGAAGAGACTCTTCATTTGTGGAAATTGCAAGAAAACACAGTTGTAGAATTGCCAAACGTATTCTAAAAGTAGAATTTCAATTTGTGAAACTCACATTCAAAGGAAGAGATCGTCATCTATGGAAATCAAACTAACGAGATGATTTTCTTTTAAAAGGTAAAGAAATTTTTTTATTATCACTGAGTAGGTACAAAGTTTAAAATTGACAAACAATTAAGCATCACTATAGAAGCGAGAGAATTCCGACTGGGTTGGCCCAACCAGCTGTTAAGTATTCCAACTAAGTTGGCACCCAAATGACTGTCAATCATATACCATCCGAGAGACCCAGAAGAAGCTGTAAGTAACAACTAATAATTACAAATCAGAACCCTAAAATCAGTGCAATGCTTGCCTTCCTAGACTATAAACAAAACTGCAGCCTAAAGCAAACAAACCTTAACACTAGGACATAGGCTGCAACAAGAGGCTGGAATCTAAATCATTAACAGCTTGCAGCAACACCGGCAGCATTAGATCAGCACATTCCTTAGCATATGAAAAGGCCCTAATAGGCCCTTTGGATTGATGGATTTCAAGGAAAAGAAAAGAAATTGAGGGAATGAATACTCTCTCCCATATTTGGATTGACAAGAAAGTGAATAATAGTAAGAGAAGGCAAGAGAGGGCGAGAATAGAAAATTCTCAAAGTCCCCATTTTGATTCTCACCAATTTTGGTGAGATTTTGGGAGAGAAGAAACATGGAAGAGTTCAATTTTTCATCTTGCCAACTTTACCCTTCTCTTTTGTAATATTTCCTTTTGTATCGGTGATGGTAAATGGTATTTTGGTAAAATAAGCATGACACTTTCCTTTATTTTCTCTTATGTAGGTTAGCCAAACAAGATACGTGAGAAAATAAGAGAAACTACTATCTCTGTCGTTTTGTCTATCTAAATAAGATGGTTAGAGACCATACTTCTTTCTTTTCTTTTCTCGTCATTAAGAAAATCATAATCCTTTCTTTTCTCACTTTGGTAGCCAAATGGGCTGTAAAACTTTGAATCCAAATTATTGCAGCATCAGAGAACAGAACATTTAAATGTTGAACCAAAGATTGCAGAGGATACAGCATCATTAGAAGACTGCAGCATCAGCGTAGAGGGAAGAACGAGAATTGATGCAGTAGCAAACAGACCCAAGCATATTCCTAGTAAATGAAGGATTTACAAGTTAGCAGTACCCAAAAAAAAAAGAAACCAAATCTTCCTGACATTTAGAACACAATGAATTCTAGCAGAATCCATCATCAGATCGTCATGAGCAATCCCAAAAGCAGGTTGAAGAAGAAACAATACAAAACAGTAAAAGGACCAAGGCCCCTTCAGCAAAACTCCCAAGCAAAATCAGCAAGACTAACCAGCTGCAACATCCAAGCTAAAGCTTCAGCAGAGGGGAATCTTTCACTGCAGAATTGAAGCTGACGCAACCCACACCTATAAACCTTCTTTGTACTTGACATTTTCCACCACCCCTTGCATATTATACATACCTAATTAACAGAAAAAGGTAGTAGCCCTTCAGCCAATAATGGCTCTGGAGATGAAACTAGGTTTTGGAAGGAATTTGGATTGATGATGTTCCCCCGTTTCAAAAATTCCCTAGGCTCTTTTTATTTCTACTCAGAAGAATGATAGTATTAGCAAGGTCTACATCTCTAACAATAACTCTTGGATTCTGCATTTAAGAAGGCCATTATTTGCCCGGGAGGAATCAATGTTGCACGATTTTGTTAAGGTTTCTGGTATCTCAGGACAAGAAGAAGACTCAGCAGCTGAGAATGATGTCTAAAAGGAGGAAAATGGAAAGTGGCATTTCAGCTCAAGGTTTAGCCTAATTGTATATTCTGTTTTCTAGTCTTTGTTTTTAATCCTTGTATCAATCACATGGATTGCCAAGCTGTCAGTTAGTTTAGACAGGTGTATCTTTGTGATTGGTTATCAAAATAAGTCGGTTAGATTTAGGAGGGAAATTCTGTTAGTCTTTCGGCGAGTACATAAAGTCTTTTGTATTCCTCAAATCACAGCAATGAAAACATTTCTTCTTTCCAGTTCATTTAGTTTTTTCTTTTAGATTTGAGATCTATGCTGGGGAACTTCTTTATGGTCAACAATGGTAATGGCTTATTCTCTCTCAGTGCATGATATGCAAGTTGAGAAGACACTATTTGTTACACTAACAACGTAGGCCCTAAATGCACTCTGACTTGGTACTCCCTCAGCCCTATGAAGCTTCAAATGCTCCAATGGCAAGCTTCGCAACAGAAGTTACCTACTTCTGTATCCTTAAGGAGGAGAAACATTATTCTGACTGGGGCTGCAGCTGAAGGTCTCTGTCTTCTCTGCCTTAAGGATTTGGAAACAGCAATTCATGTGCTCCTTTAGTGCCATGTTGTTTGGAGAGCTTGGTCTATCAATAATGAAGTGGTGGAACAAGCAATGGGTTTGCCTTCCATCTATCTACTTGCTTATGGTAGGATGGTTGGAAACTTGGAAAATAAATTCAAAAATGTAGAAAAAGGGGGGTGGGAGTTGAGCTTCTATGCAGGCCTCTGGTCCACCTGGTCTGCCAGAAATGATTGCATCTTCAACGATAAATCTTTTAATGGTCTGGAAGTGGTTGAAGGTATTAAATCTAAGGTGGCAATGTGGCTAAAAGTTTGGTTTGGGATTGATGGATATTCTGTGGAGGACATCAAAGTCAATTTATTGGGTATCAGAATCCTACACGAGGAGAGAAGAGTTACGGTCTGAGTCGGTAGCGGTCGTTGATTTGGGAGTCTTTGTTTCTGGGCTGGGGGAGGGATCTATTTTGTGAGTCTTGAGTACATGAGTTAGGCCATTTTAGTCTGGGTTAAGTCAGCTTGGTATTCTGGGTGGGTTTTGATTCTGCAATAGGAAGGGGTTTCTTTGGTTTGGTCTTGGGTCCTTCTGATGTATTGGTGTCTTTATAAGCAGGGTATTGGTATGTCTTTGCGAGGTCTTGGGTCTCTATGATGTTTTGAAGTCCTTATGTTTTGGTTTGATGTTTGGTTTCCCGGACATTTTGGAGTCTATATAAGCAGGTTTCTAGGCCTCTCTGTTGTCTTTCTCATGTCATGGTCTTTCTGATGTTTTGGAGTGTATTGGTTTTCATTGACATTTACTTGGCTGTCATCTATGCTCTAAACTATGTTCTGACATTGCTGCTTCTGGTGGACTTCCTAATTTCATGCTTCCTATATGGTATCCAAGGCTGCTGTTCTACGGGCTATATGGTTCTGTCTCAATCTTTCCACTTTTGGTTCTGCCTTTTGAGTTGCTGATCCAAGGTTCATATCTTCTCCATTTGCTGTTGTTGATTTCTGAGGTAGTATATTTTATATGATGATGCTTCAGCTTTGGTTCCTTCCTCTCTATTTTGTGCTTCTACAGTATTGGTTAATATTGGTTCTTGAGCTTTTGGTTGAGTAAGACTTGATTAAGCATATGGATTTAATTGGCTTTGTTGGCTTTCATCTTTTGGTTTTCCTGCTACCTTGTTTGGTACCATCTTTCCATTTTGGTGCCGCTATGCTCTCTTGATGTTGATTTATGATGCAGTCTATGGCTTTGTGTTGGCGTTGCTGTGACCCCTTCTATAGCTGGCATTGATCTTGCGAATTGCTGCTGTTACTCAATCTGGAGTGATGATATTGCTGTTGTTCAGAGTGATGATATATTTCATTCTCTATCATGGTCTTTCACTTCATGAAGACTTTCAACACCTCTGACTTGTACTTGTACTTCATGAAGTATACCCATACTTTCCTCGAGTGATTGTCGACAAAAGAAATATAGTAATATGAACCAACATGAGAATGCACTGTAGTTGGACCCCAAACATCTGTATGGACAAGCTCTACCTTTTGAGCCCTAGTAGGCCTACTACCTTTCTGAAAGCTCACCAGTTTCTGTTTTCTAAAGATACAATCCTCGATGTCAATATTCACTGACTCTAAACTCGGTAGCCTCCTCTTTGACTACAAAACCTTCATTCTCTTCTCGCTCATATGCCTCAGTCTATTGTGCCACAGATCTGAACTCTTCTTGCCGTCTGCAACTGTGACTGTGTTGCTACCATGTGAGGTCAAGTAAAGTGTACCAACTGTCTTGCCTTTAGCTACTACCATGGTATCGTTGGAGACTTTTCACGCATCCCCTATGAATGTAGAAGTATAGCCTGCTGCTACAAGTTGTCAAATCGAAATAAGATTCCTCTTCAAATTTGGAACATGCCTGACATCTTCCAAACACTATTTGGACTCCTGCGTCGCAATCTGAACATCACGTTTTTTCACAATGTTACATGGCTCGTCCTCGCCCAAGTATATTTTTCTAAAGTCCCCTACTACATAATTTTGAACAATCTCTCAGTTAGCAGTGATGTGGAATGAGGCACTCGAATCAATCACCCATGACTCGGCGTTGCTGTTCATAGCAAGAATAAGTGCATCGTGCAACATGGCTTGTCGTCGCCCAAGTATACTTTTCTAAAGTCCCTTGCTACATAATTTTGAAGAATCTCCCAGTTAGCAGTGATGTGGAATGAGGCACCCGGATAAATCACCCATGACTCGGCGTCGCTGTTCATAGCAAGAATAAGTGCATCGTGCAACACATGAACCTCCTGCTCACCCTTATCCTTCTTCAGTGCTTTGCAAGCTTGTGACATATGGTCTGTTTGGCCACAATTCTAGCATTCACCTTTAATGGCCCAAACCTGAGATTTACCCAAATTTTTCTTACCCTTCAATTTCGACCTATTTCTATTCTGATTCTAACCTTGATTCTAACCGCCCTTTATTCTAACTTTTTCCCCTCTATTGCTTGAAGTTTAGGGCTGAACCCAAAGTACCTGAACTTGAACCTGAACTTTCGATCGAATGCCCTTTGACCTCCTCGGTCAAAATTAAACTCACAACCTCACTCAATTTTAACTTTTCTTTTCTAACTGAATTACTGATTGCATTAACCATACCTGCCAACTCTCTGGCAATTGAGATAGAATTAACAAAACTTGAATATCATCATCAAACATGATATCGATAGATGTACATTGATCAACAATCGTATCGAATGCACTGAGAGTCTGAGATGTGATATAAAGGAAATCTCTTCTGCCATAGACAGGTGGAAAAGTTTTTTCATTAGATGTACCTTATTTATAGCAGACGATTGCTCGTACATCTTCTTTAATGCTTCCATAAGATCTTCCGTTGTTTTCTCCTTCAATATGTTGTGAGTAGTCACATTTGATAGTTATAGGAGAATAACCCCTGACGCCTTTCTGTGAAGGACGTCTCAATTTTCATTGGACTCTTCTGTCTTCTTCTTCCCTTTTTCTTTACCTAGTAATGTCCGATAAAGATTCTTCTGATACAGATAGTCCTCTATCTGCGTCTTCCAGTATGCAAAATCTGACCTTTCAAACTTTTCAATCCTCTGGTTGCCTTTTTCAGAACCCAAACCTCCCACTGAAACCCTAGGTTGTCCAAACATAATTAAGCCCTAATCTATCGAACAAAACCTACCGCAACCACGGCTTTGATACCAGTTGTTGGGAAAAAACCTCGAACGAATAGTTCAAGTCCACAATGCCTCTTACAAATCTTGGAACAATGAATTACCAAACGAAAAAAGAAAACAATCATACATGCATAATAGAAAAATAGTTAGAAAAGAACGAGACATAAGATATATGTGGAAAAACTTAACGCGAAGAAAAACCACGGAAGTTACGCCAGTTCACTATTGAATCAATCAGGGAGTACAAATCTTCTCACAAAGCATTAGCATTAATTTCTAATAGTCTTAGAAAACCTCCCAAAGGTATTTATAAACCAATAGCCCTAATCTTTTTATAACCATAATTGAATTAGGCAACAGAAATGCGCATCTCGATGCGCCGAACATCCAGGCAGACTTCACCACCGTCCAAATGAAAATTCCAATGACCAAAACTGAATCGGGGCATTTGGATGGGCCTGACCACCGTCCAGATGGAAATTCTAATAGCCGGGCACCAGAAGGAAAAGTCAAAGGGCGGGCGTCCGGATAGACGTCACTCCTGTCTGGATTGGAAAGGCAGAAAAAGTTGGGGCCTGGTGGGGCTTCATCCTAACAGTTTTCATCCTTCCTCCCTTGCAAATCTCGATCTCAAGTGCTCTCTCAACTCTCTGGTTTACGTTTTATCACTGAAATGGCTGAGCAGCAAATCGTACGGTTTCAAAATGGAATTTCTAGTTTTGTTTGTTGCTTCGAGTTAGATCCTGATCTGGCCTTCAGTTCCTGCTCTCTGTGTTTTTCTAAATCTCCAATTAGGGTTTCCAATGGCGCATTCTATGTTTCTGTTGTTTATCTTGAGACCCTGTTGGTTGCAATTTCTATTTTTGGGCGATTACTGTTCGTATTTAAATATAGGGCTCTCTTACTCCATGCTTGAGTTCTGTGTTTTAATGCCATTGCTAAATGTTAGTCTTTTTGCGAATTTTGGACACCAGTTAGTTGTTCACTGTTTAATTCTCACTCAACTGAGTTTTGGTTTCTACACCTTGTGATCTCTGTATCTTTGTCTCACTGTTCGATTTTTTTTTCTGAACTAGGCTTATGATTCTGCTGGTTTGAAAACTTCATTTAGGACTTCAGTTTGCTATGGGGTTTAGCGTCAGTTTGAGTGCATCGACTTGCTTGCCACCATCACTGTGGTATATTCTATATCAGTCTGTTTTCTGTTACAGTTTAAGCTCTATGGCTCTTTCTCTGTTTCTGCCAGCATTGCTACAGGATGATCGTGTGGCTTGTGTTTTTGGTCATTGGTTTTTGAGATGGATCGCACTAAGGTTTACATTACTCGTTGTTGTGCCCTGTAGTTCTCTGGGTTTTCTGTCCATGGTTCGGACTTGTGATTTCCCAGCATTGCATTCTGTTTCTGGTTATACTTGCTGCCTATACCCTGTTTTATCTTATTTCGCATGTTTGGTTTACGACTTTGGACTTTGTGATGACTTGCACTAGGTTGCCTTGCTTTGTGGATATGTTTCACTTTTCAGGAATGGCATCCTCTACAAGAAAGCGTAAGTCTGTTGGTAGGCAAGATCCTTTTGATCCTACCCGGTTCAAAACAAAGAAGGAACATGAGCGGTATTTAGAGAGCTATAGTGGGCGTCCAATGATTCGAGAATGGAATGTTGAAAGTGATAAGATCCGCCCCCATGTGGGATTTCACTGGCTTCAGCACCAACAACTGTCAAGTTTTCTGCACTACACAGGTTCTATTTTCGTCACAAAGGTACAAGAATTTTTTTCAATATCTCACGTGGTCAAGGAGTTAGACAATGAAAGTTTTCTGGCCACCATGATTGGTGCTCGTCCTATGTCCTACCAATTAGTTGACTATCCAATTGCTGACCGTCCTGATTTAACTCAAATTGATTTTGACACGGTTGCCACTTTTCTTATTGGGACACAATGACCGTGGGGTCCCGGTCACATTTAACATGGTGATTTAACTGAACCCTATAGACTGTTAAATTGGATACTCTCTGCAAATTTCGCTCGAAATGGTCATCATTTTGAAATTCTACAAGACAGAGGATATTTGATGTTTTGCATTGCAAATAACTTACAAGTGCATATTGGCAAAAGTTCTTGTTCAATGAGATGATTGCCACCACTTCCGGTCGGAAGACCGATGGCCTACCCTATGGCCGTTTCTTGTGTTGTCTATTTGAGGCCCGTCCAATCTTGTTGATTTCTCCACCCTTGTAGCTTACTCCACCTTTGACTTCACATACCCTATCCTAGAGTGCACCTAAATCTAGACAGCAACAGGTTGACCCACCCGCCGCCTCAGACGTTGAGGAGGCCGAGTTAGAGGCTGGTTTAGGAGGTGCAGTTGCGGCTCAGGGGAGCCGATTGAGACTGTTAGGCCTAGTGTTCCGGGTACATTGACTTTAGCAAAGCTGTCTCAGTCCTTTCAGTCTTTTGTTGCTGAGTCATGACAGGCTTTCGCCTCCTAGGCAAAGGTTTCGGCTGCATAGCCTCAGGTTTTGTCTTCAGTGTAGAGTACCGTTGGGAGTATACTTGCTGAGTTACGCCGTCGTCCTCTTTGAGCTCTTGTTTTCCATGTCCAAAAAGGGGGAGATCTACTGACTGATTCTAGATTTTGATGACTATTGATATTGGGGAGTTAGTAGTTCTATGTTTTCATATTCATGATGTTCATATTTTGATGATATATTGGTTTTTGGTTGTTAGGGGAAGATTTATTGTGTTTTGCTGTTAGGGGAAGTTCATGACGTTCATTACATTTTTTGTACATCATGATATGACCATAGTGAAAATATGGTTATATGTTGTATGTCTGATGGTTTATTTCATTCAATACAGATTGGTAGGGATGGTAATTTGGACCAGACCGATCGTTATCCGAACCGAACCGCTTAATTTTTTCCGAACCACAACTGTTTTTTTTCCCGTAGGTATGGATATGGTAAGAACGAACAAGTACCCGTTCGGGTTCGGTTCGGTTATGGTTAGAAGAATAACCGAACTGTTATCCGAACCGAACCGAACCCGAACCCGAACCGAAATTAAAAAGACATAGTTTTATATATCTATACACACACACACACACACACACACACACACACACACACATTATTTTATAACCCTTTAGCCAACCCTAATTAGAAATGTAATTTTGAACTTGATGTTGTGTAATTGGCTGTGTTTTGGGTTATTTGTTAGAAATTGTAATGGTTTTTTTTTTTTTTGTTTGGAATAGTAATAGGTGGTTTTGAAAATTTTAATAAGATATATTTTTTGCATATTTTTATATTTATTAGGATTTTTTTAATTTCGGTTACGGTTCGGTTCAGTTATTAAGTTCAGTTCGGGTAATTAATAACTGAACCATTCGGTTACCCGTTCGGTTCGGGGAATACCCGAACCCCGTTTAGTTCGGTTATGGCGCACTCTCTCTTCCTCCATTCGGTTATCGGGACGGGTTCGGTTTGGATATACCATTCGAGTATCGGGGCGGTTATCCGGATAACCGCCCCGAACCGCACCGTTGCCATTCCTACAGACTGGATATATGATTATTACATGGCGTTTTTTATTTCTTTAGTACTAATCTGGTTCCATGAGTTTTGGTGCATTTTCATGTGACCGCAGATCTAATGTTACTTTCTCAACCGTCTCGAATTCGAAGCTTCATCAAGTCTAAATAGGTTTTGGTCCTGGAAATGCCAAAGGGAGAGATTGTAAATTCCATATTTATGGAGATTGCCAATTTCCGTTAGAAATAGGATTCGTTTGAATTGTAATCCATTTGGAATTCTTTTTCCTATTTTGATGTATTGGTCTTAGAGTTATACTTGAAGACAAATTCGTATTAGATAAAGATTGAGAAAAGATTCGAAGCTATCCTTTTAGAATCAGAAGATAAAATCATAGATCTGCATATTTCTAAAGGCCACTCGAGCGACCTCCAGCTCGCTTGAGCGAGTTCTTGTGTTAAAAAGTTCCAGTAGCCTTCAAAAGACCGCTCCAGTGAGTTGGGGGGCTGCTCATGCGAGGTACTGAAAATCTGGATTTTTCCTATAAATACTATCTATGCGCAAGGGCGACATTATCCAGAGCTATTTTGAGAGACAAAAAAGTCAGAGAGTTTTCATCATATTGTGAGTGGGCGATTACTTGAGGGAATTTATGATCTGTTGATCATACTTGGTGAGAATACTTCCCTCAAGTTTCGTTAAATCCTGCGAAGTCTTCTAAAGGCGTTCAAAAGCAAGTTTGGAGGAAGATCTAAGGAAGCATCATACGACAGATCTTAGGATTCGTGGAGTAGAATCTTAAAGAAGGCATCTATTGAAGCGAGCAGTTGACGAGGAGTCGGCAGAAAGGTTCTAAATCAACATAGAGAAGTCTAAATTTGGTTGCGAGAAACTTTTTGTACTGCGATTAATTATAGTGCATTCTTTTCTTTTGTGGTTTTTTCCCCACCTTGGGATTTTCCACACATATCTGCGTGTCGTGCCTTATTGTGTTCTTTAGTTGCTTACCTTGCATGATCACGTAGATTAATTCTTGAATTAATTAGGATAATTAATCAAATAATTTGTTAATAACGGTAAATCAAACAACGTTCCAACACTTGAGGTTTTTCACTTTGTATGTTTTATTTGAAGATTAATAAAAAAAATTCTTTTGCCTAGCAAATAAAAAAATAACAATTGAAATATAGAATAACATCAATATATCAGAGGGTCCTTACAGATGAAGTCGAACTGGAGGAGTCGAACTTCATAATCTATCTGTGTCGAAATCTAATACGCGAGCCACGTACTCTCAATCAAACAAAACATTCTTCCTTGATATGTCTCTGGGATTGATTGGAGGCAAAAACCGTGGTACAAATCTTCAATCAACTGTGGTTATGTTACTAACAAAATTCCTAGTAAGATCAAGACTTTGAAGGCCATGGAGTTGGTCTATTTTGAAAGGAATCATTTTCCAAGCCAATTATTGCTCAAATTGAAGTTCAAAAACTTGAAGCCATCCCTTAGCTTTCCGGAGGAATGTTGTTAAAGAGTTGGTTATCATTCAGCCTAAAGTCAAATATTGAATCCTAACTTTTGAATTATGTTGGGATCTTTGCAAGGAAATGAGTTAAAGAGAGGTCAAGGATAAAGAGCTGAGTTGCTTCTACCAATTCAAGTGGTCTCGTCGGAAACATTACTTTTACAAACTTAGAGAAATGTTGAGATGTCTACAAGGAAATATTGTTGTTGGACATTTTTAAACTTGCTAAGTTATGCCACTTTCCCCATTGTTGAGAGAGCTCTCCATGGAAATTGTTGTTGCTCAAATCCATGTAATACAAATGTAGATATAAGCCAAACTATTATGATATATTTCCTAGAAGTTGGTTTCTATCAAGCCTTATCTATATTACAAATCAGAACGGTGTGAGGTCCACTAAACATATTTTCACAAGAACGGCTAGGATCGTTTTCATCAAACGGTTGAGATTTAGTAAACTATTTTCAGATTTTTAAATAAAAAATTAATTTCTTTTCAAAAGTCAAAATCTTGGAAAACACCAATTACCATTAAAGGAGTATAATCATATCTTGAAAACATCCCATATTTATCAAGTGTAACTTGGTAGCTGTATCAACAAAAACACCATTACCATTAAGGAGTATACTCATACCTTGAAAACATCCCATATTGAAGTTGTATCTTGAAAACACCAATTACGTGAATTGCATAAAAAAATTCCAAATTTCATAATCATCAAAGAATTGTGTTCCTATAATTAGGGGAACTGATTTTGAAAAATTTGCTTTCATAACTCCCATGGTTCATAATTTACGTGAATTTGAAATTCAAAAATTTCAGATTTCATAATTAAACATCCCATATTTAAGGAGTATAACCATATCTCTGCAGTTCATTTTTTTATTTATACTCTCCCCACTCTCTCCTTCTTTCCTTACCAACAGAGGTGTGTTTAGGTTGTGAAAGGTTTTGCAAGTAGTCTCGGTCGCTCCGTCTCCCTCTCTCGCTCCATTGGTTCTTCTGCCAAGTTTCTGAATCTGTAAGAGCAACTCTGTTCTTTCTCTGCATCTCTCTCTCTCTCTCTCTGTGCGTGTGTGTAGATTTTATTTTTTGCATGTGAACAATTGAACAAGAATTTGAATATGTAAGAGCAGATTCATTTCAGCTTTTACATTTGTTTCGAAGGTAGTAGTTTTATCTTTCATTTTTTCATTTGGTGCTTCTTTATAAGTAAGTTTGTTATCTATATTACAAGGCAGGACGGTGTGGGGCCCTCCAAACATAATTTCACAAGAACGGTCCAGATTGATTCGATCCAACGATGGAGATTAACTCAAAATTTAATTATAGTGCTAATAATAATGGGTGGAAGTTGAAAGGGTTTCTTTTAGGATTTTTTTAAAACAAACAAAAGTGGCAAAAAGCACACACGCTAATAATTAAAATCTGAGTTAATGGATGGAAGTTGAAAGGGTTTTCTTCTAATAAATAATACGCTTAGGTGGGTTTTTTTTCCTTTGGTTTGCTTGGCCTTTAATTTCCCAATGACCTTTGGTTTGCTTGCAAACAGCGCACACACTAATAATTAAAATCTGAGTTAATGGGGCTAATAATTAAAATCTGAGTTAATGGGTGGAAGTTGAAAGGGTTTTCCCAAACACCCCTTCCTCCCATTTGCAGTACATGAGTTGAATTTGAATTCTCATGCTTACTTATGATAATGCTATGTAGGGCATTGCAAATGAGATGAATAGAGGTTACTTTGCTGACATCTTTGAGAGAAAGCTATTATTTAAAAAATACCATGTTCTCTGTCCATGTTCTCAAGGATTTTAAAAAATACCATGTTCAGATCATTGGTTAGTTTTTGACAAATAC
Organism: Arctostaphylos glauca; assembly: GCA_019985065.2. NCBI lineage: Eukaryota > Viridiplantae > Streptophyta > Magnoliopsida > Ericales > Ericaceae > Arctostaphylos > Arctostaphylos glauca. Next base: position 4,477,319 of record JAHSPW020000008.1, read on the forward strand.
TACTATACATGGATGTGAATATGAGTACATATATGTTGATACAAATACTTTTCGAAGGGTGATGAAGCGAAGATTTCAAGATAGACAACCAGTGAAGAAGACAAATTTTTTTTGAAGATGGATAATCAAGATAGACATTGATGATGACCTTTATTTGGTTACATTTTTGTATCAATTTTAACTCTATTAGTTAGGTGTTTTTATCTTATGGTTGAATATGGATTCTGTAAGTGCAATATTATGCATAACATGGATTTAACTTTTTTGATTTAATTCCGCTACGTCGTGCCATAGGCACGGGTAATACGCTAGTCCTATATAAGCTGCTATAATTTTTCAAACTTTTTGGGATAGAACTAAGATTGTTGTTGTTTGCACCTAAGAATGAAAGTAATCTGCTAAAGCATAAGTTTTCCGGCAAATGACCATTGAGTTGGTTTCCATGCATACTCACAGACACAAGGAGTTCTAGATTACCTATAGACATAGAACCCATGAGATAGTTCCTTGAGAGTGAGAGATCAACGAGAGACCTTAGTATCCCAATTTCTTCTGGGATCGACCCAGAAAGATGATTTTGGTGAAGGTATAGAGTGTCACACCCCAAATTCAGAGGCATGACCGGCCGTGAACCATGTACCAACCATGGAACACGAAGCCTAAAAATAATTGTCAAATAACTTTAAAAAAAATATATAAGTACTAAATAAAATCTAAAGAATTTTAGAAACCCTTTTCCGTAGCAAATGAGGCATAAATATCACATGGCCTCCAATTCCAAACAAAATAACTGAAACGCTAATAAACGAAAGTAATAACACTGTGGAACATGAATAAATAAAATGCAAATGCCTTAGAGGTCCAAATGGTATGTCCCGATAAAGACGCATAGTCCTTGACTACTCTCCATGCACTAACCTGAAAAAAATGTAGATTAAATCCGTCAGCTGAAAGCTCAGTGAGTAGTATAGCATGCTAAGGGTAGAGGATTAAAGACGGCATACATATGAAGGAGCAAAAGCTGAGAGTTCCAAAGATAGTTTCAAATGATCAAAGTCAAGGGTTCAAGAACAATAGTATCAACGAAGTGAACAACTGATTAACGAACTTTCAAATAAAATAGTAACTTTAAATAGGTTGCATTCATACCAATTAAGTTATCCAAGAATATCAAACCAACGGATCAACAATAATCTGAGAATCAAGAACAAAGTGGGAAGCGCAAAATACCAAAGGCCAAATGTTTTCTCAGGGCATAGCCCGTTGGATCCAACACTGTTCTTAGAGTCACATTGGATGGCCCCCAACTCTTTTCCCCCAAGTCATAGTATAAAATAATATTATACAATGTCACCAAATCTACAAAGGAATGACCCATTCTGGGATTGGTTTATATATATATGGCCTACCCCTTGTCTAGAACAAAATGCCAAAAGAAAATGGTACAAAAAGAAAAGAAGAGATAGCTAGGCGGTGTGTGAGGTTTGACTTCACTCACTGGATTATTGACGTGAACACCGTCGGTAATTGCAAATCTCTGATTCTTTTATATATATATATATATATATATATATATATATATATATATATTTACTTACATATGCACGAATCCACATTTCAATTCTTTTACTAACTGATCAAGGAAGATGAAAACAAGAGTGGGATCATTAGCAACGTTAGGCTGAGAGGTGCTTGAAAATCAAGAGTACAAGGAAATCTGAGTGGGAGATTTTACCTTACGGAAAAGAGTTAAACCTCTACTGGTACTATTGCTGTTGCTGCTCTCGCGTTCTTTCCCAGAATGAAAACCTAAGTCTCTTAAACCCTCTATATATGCGTAAGAATAGATGTCCCAATAGTTTAACTTATACTTCAAAATAATTAGATTGGCCCATAAAAATAAATCTAATTCGCACAAAAAAATAAGTCGCCCAATAGAAAATAGCCCAAACCCATATAAATATATTTAAATTAGCTCATCTAAAAAAATATAGCCGATGTGAACAAAATTGTCTCAACTTATGATTTTTTTTTCTTTTTGTAATAGAAAATAACATAACACGTTCAATTAATTTAAAGAAGATATTTGGGGTGTTACATAGAGTGGTTAAGTTGACCAAGTTCCCTATAGAAGCAGAGATTGAACCCGTGAGATTGTTTGTTGAGAGTCCAAGATCAACGAGAGACCCTAGCATCCCAATTTCTTTGGGGATCGATCCAGAAATATGATTTTTGTGAAGGTGTAGAGTTGTTAAGTTGACCAAGTTCCCTATAGAAACAGGGATTGAACCTGTAAGATTGTTCATTGAGAGTTCGAGATCAACGAGAGACCTTAGAATCCCAATTTGTTTGGGGATCGATCCAGAAATAATATATATCTAAAACTAATCCACACACTAGACCACAATGAGGACAGCCATCTACCCCACAACTGGACCCAAACAAACAGCTGAAGGAGAATTAATATATCTAAAACCAAAACCATAAACAATAAATACAAAGAAGGAAAAAAGAAAGCCATAAGACCCCAAACAGCCTAACCTTTTAGCGAAACAGGTTCTACACATAAAGGAACCAAGGCAGACTGGATTGCCACGTTTGAATCCAGCCAACTCCAGGCAACTCAAATTAGTTAGGTGCGTTAGTTTGTATTTTGGTTTAGGCTGATCTGAAAAAAAACAGAAGATCAATATATTCTTTCAGATTGAATTCCTCCGTAAAAGAACAACTGCAATGTTCTTCAATCTCTCTGGTTTTACAGCTTTTCTTTTATAGTATCAGAGCATTCAAATGACTCACGCCTGAAAATTGAACCATATATATTGTTCGACTTAATTATGTTCTTACACATTCTGGATTAGCAATAAAAAATCCAATTCTGATTTTTTTTTTAGTTCGACTGGAAATACAAAATGGGAGAAGTTCAGAATCACCATTGTTTCAGAAAACTGATCATGACAGCACACTCAGAAAATGGTTCATGATCTCAGAATCAAGCGTCAATTGCATTAACTTCGTCATTAGTGTTCCTTGTTTCTATTTTTCACAGTCTAGTGACAACCGATATTGATTCAAACAACTGTATCATATGGAAAACACAGGTTCAAAATGCAACAAGGCCGAATGGATATCTAGGTTATATTAAGGTAATGAAGATATCTACACATATTAAGGTAATGAAGTCCTGGAATTCAAAACGCAACGCTCTAAAATTGATGTTCATGCAGTAATAAAGTCCTGTATCAAAATTCAACGCCCTGAAATTAAATGGCATGAACAAATCAAATGCCACATCAGTTGGATTCATGTAGGTGTCTTGAATTCTAGTCGAAACATCTAGACTTCACATTAATAATTTAGATGATTGGTAGTAGGTTTCCTTCATATTACTGACATGATTACTAATAAAGACTTAACTGAAAGCAAAACCTATGAAAATGAACGCAACCTCCCAAAAAAGAAAAAAGAAAATTGTACTACAAGTTGCAGGGTGTTTGCATGTTCTTGTTCATATTCCACTTGATAAGTTCGATCTAGACATTCTAATAGTTTTCTTCAGTGCCCATATGACTTTTCTTCATTTGCTTTTGACTTTGGTTTGTAGTATGTTCTTTCAATGAGTTACAGATTGATAATGCCAATCATGCCATAAAGTTGCTTTTTGATATTATTGTTGTATATCTTCAGTACTCAATACTTGAACAACCTCAATTAACACAACATTTTGCAATATATAATGTCAAATAAAATAGCATCTTGTAATATATAGTGTCATCCAACAGTCAAGGAGTACATACAAAGAGCAGAAAGTAAAAAAGAATCATTGAGGAATTAAGCCATAGAAGTAGAGAATAGAAAAGGGGGACACCATAGAGTCCAAGGGTACCTTCTCAAGAAGTGTAGTAGTTACTATCAAGGAGTTCCCCTACTGTAATTGCGTGGAACTGAATTTGCAGAGATGTCCTTGGATTTGACAGCTTCCTAGCAACTTGTTGCATGGTTGGTCGAGACCTTGGACTGGCATTCAAACATGCAAATGCTTGTTTCACAGCAACCACTACTCGTTTTGCCGCTTGATTCGTAGGAGGCGGGATGCGTTGGTCCAGCACGTCCTTCAATAAAATCCCATGTCCAGGTGTTGACGACGACGATGACGATAGAGAGGAGATGAAATCACCTGGATGCTTCCCCATAATCACTTCCAGTGTTAGCACACCAAAACTGTAAACGTCGCACTTCTCATTCACTTCCATTGTATATGCAAGTTCTGTCAGAAAAAGAAAAATGACAAAAACCCAAGAGAAGAAAATGATTGACTAAACAAGGGGTGCGATGGGGGGGGGGGGGGGGGGGGGGAAACGTACGGAAAGCATGCTCATTCTACATATCAGTTATTTGTGCATACGTTCAGTTCTCGTTTTTTGTATTCTAAGATAAATTAGGTAATATTTAAGGAGTTCATGAAGGAGGTCAATATTAGATAGTTGGCTTGCCTCTATCAATTTAGGCGGGATCCTTCCAGAAATGTTGTTGTTAGACATTTTGAGACTTGTTAAGTTATGGCACTTTCCCCATTGTTGAGAGATCTTGCCACAGAAATTGTTGTTGCTCAAATCAATGTAATCTAAATTAGGGTGTATTCCAAAATATTCTGATATGTATCCCGAAAATTGGTTTCCCTCGAGCCTTACTCTATATAAGCTGGTGCAATTTTTCATGCCTTTAGGAATGAAACCTCTAAGATTGTTGTTGCCTGCATCTAACCATGAAATTAATCCACTAAAGCATAAGTTTTCCAGTAAATGACCAGTGAGCTTATTATCACCAATTTGAAAAATTTCCAAATATATGAGGCCATCCAATCATGGGGGAATAGATCCAGAAAAGTTAATTTTCGTAAAGGAATAAAGTGGTTAAGTTGAACAAGTTTCCTATAGAGGCGGTAAATCTGTTTTAACAGGCACCGCTAACAATTTTCTACAATGCTGCAATTTTCATCCTACACGTGCAATAGCATTTTTCATCAATGGGAGGCATTTTTTATTACAAACACTGTCTAGCGATAAAATAAAAAATGAACAAAGTCTTAAGGTCTCTAAATGTTTCTATCACTTGTCAATAATTCCATACCGTGAAATAAGTGGAAGAAAAAGGATAACTTGATTGTCTCTAAATGTTTCATAACGTAAACAAAGGGGAAGAAAAAGGGCAACTAATTAAGTATTATATGGAACGTTACGAGTGTGTGCCACCGTGTATGTGAGTGAAAGTTGGCTACCATTCTGTTTGTAGATGATTGACTGATCCGTTGGGTTTGTGAAGTCTGTTATGATTTTCCTTTGTCGCTTCACTAACTATATTTGATTGGGAACCATATAAAAAATTCTTGTGTCATTTCGTTGCATTCTTACTTGATTATTTCTTTTTACGTTAACTTATACACGAGTCAAATTTGTTACATGATCCACTGTTCAAGAATACATTTTAATTTTTCTCTGCCATTTGCCTTAACTAGATTATTTTTAAACATGTTATGTCTTTGCTCAAAAAAAAATTCGCATTTGTTGTTCTGGACTCAAATTTTTGTAGATTATTGGTCCGTCTCCATGAAAGGAATCTAAAAAGTATAAATTATGTCCAAAAACTAAAAAAAAATCACTAAAGACAACAAATTAGCACAAAAATACCCTTTTTTGAATTATGCCCATGAGACTTCATGCCCTTATGCTTGATAAAACTTCAATGTTCTAATGAATTGATTAGTGCAACATATAAGCAGTATAAAAACTTGCAAATTCTTGACTGTTGAAAGCTAGAATTACCTTATAAAGGGTGACTTCGAGATTAAATAAACCTAAGAAAAGAAAACTAAAATAGAGATAGGTACCAGGAGCGGCATATCCGAAAGTTCCTGCAAATGAAGTCCAATTGGAAGAGTCATGCTTCATAAATCTAGCTGTCCCGAAATCAGAGATGTGAGCCACGTGCTCCGAATCAAACAAAACGTTCTTACTTGATATGTCTCGATGGATGATTGGAGCCGAACAATCGTGATGCATATAAGATAGAGCATCGGCCAAACCATTTACAACGTCCACTCTTTTGATCCAATCCAACTCTATTGCATCTTGCTCTGAACCCAGTACTTTTCCTAAGCTTTTACCTTCCAGGAACTCATAAACCAAAAATGAGTTTCTTGGATGTGAACAGAATCCGTAAAGCTTTACTATGTTGTGGTGCCTTATCTTGGTTAATGTACTTATCTCACTTGTAAACTCCTTTTGATTAACTGAATCACTGTCAGAAGACGTGTGAAATTTCTTCACAGCAACTACTTGACCATTAGGTAGGGCGGCTCTATAAACAGTACCACATCCTCCTTTCCCAACACAATATTTGGCACTGAAGTTCTCAGTCACTTCAATGATGTTTTCGTACACCATTTTCCCATCATAGCTCCGTATTGCAAACAAAGATTCATTATTTATCTCTCTTGGCTCGTTTGTCGTGCTTTTTACTTTCTTACGAGAATACAAGCTAAGTCCAAGAATCACAAGGAAAACAAGTAGAAATCCAAAAACGGGAAATACAACTAGTGACACCATTTTCTTTTCCTTCTTTCTAGGAACCCCATCAAGCGGGCATGCCTCCAAACCAGTAGCATTACCGCATAAACCTTTATTACCTCTAAGTGCCTCAAATGGAGCCTCTCGGAAGGCTCTGATATGCGGAAGACGACCCTCCAGCTGATTGTAGGATACATCAACTGACGTAAGAGATACCATATTATCGAAAGAAGATGGTATGGAGCCAGTGAGCTCATTGCGGGAGAGATTTAGTATTTCTAACCTCTGGAGTAATCCAACTGACTGTGGTATCTTTCCTGAAAGGACATTATCACCAAGATCAAGGACTTGAAGGCTTCGGAGTTGACCTAGTTCCATAGGAATGTCTTCACCAAGTCTATTATGGCTCAAATTCAAGTTCCATAGCTTCAGGGAATTCCCCAAATCTTGAGGGACTGAGCCATCTAATCTATTTTTTGCCAAGTTTAGAGTCTCTAAGTTGGTGAGACTACCGAGTTCTGGAGGAATGTGACCTGACAATTGGTTATCAGTCAAATTAAGGTCAAACAATGAAACGAAACTTCCGAATTGCTTTGGGATCTCTCCAACTAGATGATTTGAAGAGAGGTCAACTCTAGATAGTTGACTTGCCTCTACCAATTCAGGCAGTATCTCTCCAGAAATATTATTGTTGGACATTTTGAGACTTGTTAAGTTGTGGCACTTTCCCCATTGTTGAGACAGCTCTCCATAGAAATTGTTGTTGCTCAGATCAATGTAATTCAAATGCGGATATATGCCAAAATCTTCTGATATATTTCCTGAAAGTTGGTTTCCATCAAGCCTTACCCTATATAAGCTGCTACAATTTTTCAAACTTTTCGGGACAGAACCCGTAAGACTGTTGTTTGTTACACTTAAGTTTGAAAGTAATCTGCTAAAGCATAAGTTTTCCGGCAAATGACCACTGAGTTGGTTATCATACAGATTCAAGGACGCAAGGTGTTCCAGATTCCCTATAGAAGCAGGGATTGAACCCGTGAGATTGTTCATTGAGAGACCGAGATTAACGAGAGACTTTAGCATCCCAACTTCTTCGGGGATTGATCCGGAAAGTTGATTTTTGTTTAGGTAAAGAGTTGTTAAGTTGAGCAAGTTCCCTATAGAAGCAGGGATTGAACCCGTGAGATTGTTCGTTGAGAGTTCGAGATCAACGAGAGACCTTAGCATCCCAATTTCTTCGGGGATCGATCCAGAAAGATAATTTTCGTAAAGGTACAGAGTGGTTAAGTTGACCAAGTTCCCTATATAAGCAGGGATTGAACCCGTGAGATTGTTCGTAGAGAGTTCGAGATCAACGAGAGACCTTAGCATCCCAATTTCTTCAGGGATCGCTCCAGAAAGATAATTTTTGTAAAGGTACAGAGTGGTTAAGTTGACCAAGTTCCCTATAGAAGCAGGAATTGAACCCATGAGATTGCTCGTTGAGAGATCGAGATTAACAAGAGACCTTAGCATCCCAATTTCTTCGGGGATTGATCCGGAAATTTGATTTTTGTTGAGGTAAAGAGTTGTTAAGTTGAGCAAGTTCCCTATAGAAGCAGGGATTAAACCCGTGAGATTGTTCGTTGAGAGACTGAGTTCAATGAGAGACCTTAGCATCCCAATTTCTTCGGGGATTGATCCAGAAATTTGACTTTTGTCGAGGTAAAGAGTTGTTAAGTTGAGCAAGTTCCCTATAGAAGCAGGGATTGAACCCGTGAGATTGTTCGTTGAGAGAATGAGTTCAACGAGAGACCTTAGCATCCCAATTTCTTCGGGGATTGATCCGGAAATTTGATTTTTGTAGAGGTAAAGAGTTGTTAAGTTGAGCAAGTTCCCTATAGAAGCAGGGATTGAACCTGTGAGATTGTTCGTTGAGAGTTCGAGATTAACGAGAGACCTTAGCATCCCAATTTCTTCGGGGATTGATCCAGAAATTTGATTTTTGGAGAGGTAAAGAGTTGTTAAATTGAGCAAGTTCCCTATAGAAGCAGGGATTGAACCCATGAGATTGTTCGTTGAGAGTGCAAGGATATTGAGAGACCTTAGCATCCCAATTTCTTCGGGAATTGTTCCTGAAAGATGGTTTTTGTAAAGGTATAGAGTGGTTAAGTTGACCAAGTTTCCTAAAGAAGCAGGAATTGAACCCGTGAGATTGTTCGTCGAGAGATCAAGATCAATGAGAGACCTTAGCATCCCAATTTCTTCGGGGATGGTCCCATAGAGCAAGTTGTTTCCAAGATCAAAGGAGAGAAGATGGGGGAAGGATGAGAAATTAAAATTTGAGAGCGTACCACTCAGACCATAACTGACAAGCTCAATATCCGTCACTTTGCCAGCTTTGTTGCAACCAATTACTCCAGTCCAATTGCAGTGGTTCCTTCCAACTATCCACGATGACAAGAGAGATTGACTTCGGTTGTCGAGGCTAGTTTTCCACGCCAAGAGAGCTGCAGCTTCTGTCCCTTCTTCTGCAATTGCTTTTCTAGTTGCTGATGAAGAAAAAGTAGCGGAATCAAAAGGAAATGCCAATGAGAGGATGATGGACAAGACAAACAGGATTTGGAATGAAAGGAGCTGGTTGGGAAGTGCATTTTTTGTTGCTAAGGACATCATTTTTTTTTTTCGTTAGCAGAAAGATTGAAAGGCAGTTTGTGGGATGAAAGAAGTTAAAGTGGAAAGAGAGGTATTTATAGATGCACTTCATATATAATTGAACTAACCACCACTTTGTTGCATTCCTAATTTTGTTTGTTACTTTAGAGCTTGACAAGAAGGAAACATGTGAAAGGAATTGGAGAAAGTCTGTATGTGGAGTCTTCTTCACGCTCAAACCTGGAGGACATCAGAGAGGACTGCTGAAGCTTGTCCTTAGCCATCAAAAACCTCCCTCAAATTCTATGTATCTCATTTTACTTGTATTGATACCGTCTAGATGTATTTTTGGTCATTAAATTAAATCATTATCTGATAATAAAAATATAGGTCTAATCATAAACTGCAAGGGAGAAATGCATGCTGATAGAGAGAACAACAACGAAGATGATGATAACTCTCAAGCTCAATTCAATTGAGCATAAAATTTATAATAATCATAAAAAAGCATGACTTCAATTTTGGATGTATACACTTATTCATAGCGGGCATAATCTTTAGTCAGTGACCCCAAGTATTAAGTTGCCGAGTTTAAGGAAGAATTTGTTAGTTCTAATCTGGGACTGTGGCACTGCTCCTGATTTTTCTAATTGCTAACTCAAGAAGTTTACCAAATAGTTTTTTTTTTTTCATGACTTTGGTACTTTTGAATAATTATATTTCAAAAAAGTATCCAATTCCTAAGACAGATTCATCGCCATGGGGAGAGAAATTTGCAGTTACGACTTTGACGTTTGGCAAGATATATGTCCTTAGAAACTGGCATATCAACAGAAAAATAAAGTGTGATAATTTGCTTTAATAGAAAATTAAAACACCAGATTTCGTGGTTGGAGACATTATAATTGGGGTCGTCATTGGATTCAGAGTTGTTATCTGACTCGTCGGGCGATATGTTCATTGGAGTTGAACCAGAGATAATGGAATAGAGTCAAAGAGTATTAATATTTGTACTAACTAAATTAAGTATTATTTTTTAATTCAAAAACTTTTATTTTTTTAGTTTCGCTTTAAATTTTGTAAATTATTGATTTGTCTTGACAAAAAGAATCTAAAAAGTAAAAAATTATGTCCAAGAAATAAAGAAAAATGTTTATTAAACACAAAAATAATTCCGAACCAACTGATTTTTTGAATTATTTTTATCTTTTCTAACCTTTTTAAAATTTTGGTTCATATTTTTATACTTTTCCGAAACTCTAGTCAAGGACGAACCAATAATCTATATAAAAAAATTGACGTAAAACAAAAAATACAAAAACTATTTAATAAAAATTAATAATCCAGAAAAAGTTAAACCAAATACGTTCTACTAGATAGAGAGCTGACGTTATTGGGTGGGTAGGGGAGACCCAGAAAGTGGGATTGATGGTTTAAAAAGTTGCCCTTCAACTTCAAGAAGAGACACAAAGGGCAGGAACACCAAAGAGTTTCAAGAGACAATAATAAGGCCCTTCTCATTCATAGCAATCATTGATGGTGTGGAGCTCAAAGGTTTTGACAATTTTGAGTTTTAAAGAATCCCATCATGGTTATATAAGTTCAATCCGTCCATGGTTCTAGACACCAGTTTTTTGCACTATGCAAGATATTTTTATTTTCGTGTTGTTGAGTGAGAAAGAGGCAGACAGAACCTCGATTCGACATGCCATCATTGATTGGTGTTTCATCGGTTGAGTTAGTCATTTTATCCTGATAGACAAGTATCGGTGCAACATCTAACACCCACGGTGAGGTGGTAAATCTGGTTTAACAGGAACTGCTGACAATTTTCATCCTACACGCGCTGACGCGCGATAGCCTTTTCCATCAGTGGGAGGCATTTTTGCCACAAACACTGTCTAGCGAATAAAAAAATGAACAAAGTCTTAAGGTCTCTAAATGTTTCAATCACTTGTCAATAATTCCATAACGTGAATTGAGGGGAAGAAAAAGGATAACTTAATTGCCTGTAAATGTTTCATGACGTAAACATTAATGGGGAAGAAAAAAAGGCAACTATATGGAACCTTACGATTGTATGCGAATTTTCGTTTTTCGCGTCGCTAACTATATTCGGTTGGGAACCACGTAAAAATTCCTATTATGTCGTTTTGTTGCGTTCTTACCTAATTATTTCTTTTTACATTAATGTGTACACGAATTGCATCAAATCTGTTACATGATCCACCGTTCAAGAATACATTTTAATTTTTCTCCGCACATTTTTTGTGGGATAAAATAAGTTAGAGTGGAGCCAACCAGCACTTGCTGCGTTCTTACTTGGTTTGAAAATTCTCATGAAGGTATTCTCTCTGTTTTTTTTTTTGTTAATTTGGGTCCTCCTCTTAGTCATCCATGATGTTCAAGTTCTGTAAAAAAGAAAGACTAACCCATCAATTCAATTGAGAAAAATTTGCACCTCTTTGACTAATATCTGCTAACCTAATCAAAATAATCCGTAACTACCTTGAAATATTTTCATAATGCATTAATCATAATAGAAAACAATGGAAGAGGGTGGTTGGAGGTCGTCGTCGGATTCAAAGTTGTCATCCTGATGTTCGTCGGAGTCGGACCGGAGATAATGGAAAAGTTAAATAGTATTTTATTTGGCCTAACTAAATTATGTAGTATTATTTTATTTTTTTGTTATTTTTTTATTTTTGCGTTTAACTTTTATGAATTATTGGTTTGTTTTCATGAAAGAATCTAAAAAGAAAAAAAATTATGTTCAAAAAGTTCAAAAAATATACTAAACAGGAAAATAATCCTAAGTAGACAGATTTTTATATTATTTTTTCTTTTCTGAACTTGTTGGTTCATATTTTTTTAGCTTTTTTAAAACTTGTCGAAATAACTAATAATCTATAAAAAAAAAATTGACGTAAAACAAGAAAAATGCAAAATATGTTTAAATAAAAATAAATAATATAAAAATAGTTAAGCAAACTCAGAGAGAGAGAGATGGCATTGCGGGGTGGGCAGAGGGGACCCAAAAAATGGGTTTAATGGTTTAACAAGTTGCCCTTTAACTTCAATAAAATTCCAGGGCCAAATTAAAAGTTTGAATATCGAATAACTACTAGTATATATAGGTGCGCACTGTTAGAATTCGGAATAATGTGAATAATTTCAAACGGTTTCACGAGACAACCAAAAAGACGTTGGACGGTTTTGATAGGGTGCAGCTCAATGGACTTGACAATTTTGAGATGACTCGGTTCGATAAGCAATTGTTGGTTGGTATTCCGCCGGCTAAGTTAGTTATTCTATTATGGGAGATAGACGTCGGTGCTGTTGGCAGAAATCGAAAGAACAACGTTCAAACCCACAAGCCCCACTACAAGAAAACTATGATCTACCAACGGTTTTATTAGCAACGGTTTAAAAATCCGTTGGTAAAAGTTACATCTTGCAATGTTTGTAAAAACGTTACTATAACCAGATACATAGCAACGGTTTTTCTTGGACCGTTGGTACATCCGTTTTTTATTGCCACGGTTGTAATGAGCCGTTACTACAGCCCGTTACAGTTGCGCTACCTTTCCCCCAAATTGTTTTATTTTGGTGCACTGGCAATCTCTCTCTATCTCTTTCTCTCTCCTGGGTCTGTTTCAGCTCCACGTTGCAATCTCTCTCTCTCCCTCCCTAGATCAAGGTAATCTCTCTCTCTCTCTCTGCGTGTGCATGTGTCTATTGCTCTCTCTCTATCTCTCTCTCTCTCTCTCATTTTGCATGTGCTTGTGTCTCTCGCTCTCTTGCTCGATAGTGGTGTGCGATTCGTATTTAGTGCGTATATACCAACTGGTCTTGTCAAATGGCAAGGTTCCGTGGAAGCTGGTGATTTTGGAGCTCGATGATTGGCTTCCATTACTACAAAAATGTGACACCCTTGGAGTGCAGTTGACACCTCTTTTGGACTTTTGGGAATTTTTTTCGTTGGATGTTTTCTGAACTTGGTTAGGTTAATTTAGGTGTTACTCATTTGAATGCTGCTGCATACTGTATTGAACTCGGATTATGCATTAAGGACCCTTTGGTAACTATCTGAATGAAAAAGCAGTGTTGTTCGGGTAATTCTTGTGTAGATTTAAAGTGTAACTGACATTTGTTAAGATGCAAAAAGTGTATTGAGAGAAGGAATAAATCTATTGATCTGGAAAGTTAAATTGAACATTGAATAGATCACTATCATTGTTTGACCCAATAGCCTTGTGAATTGGGCTATGAAAATTGGGTCAAATTAATGAAAAGCCCGCCGAGTGTTCGACGGAATGTCTGAACGAAAAAATATGTTTTCAATTTACCTGGTATATAAAGAAGTTCAGGCAAAGGTGTAAGTGATTATAGTATCCAATGACGTTGATCTAGGAGAGTTATTGTAAACATAGTTGTAGGAAAAGAAATTGCTAACCTTATGAGAGAGAAGTGTCCTTGGCATAATTACAAGACTTAAACTCTTTTCCATAGTGAAACAAATGTTCAGCAGTATTGGATTTATGAGTTCTTACTTGTTTTTTTAGACAACCATTTCTATTTCATTTGTGCAAATTTACGTTCATGAGTTTTTATATCCATATATAGGTCTGATGCTTACTATTTGTCAAGTGAGCATCCTTTTTTGGGTGAGTTCACTGCCAAATTTACTAACTGCTTTCCTTGAGACTACATTGTTAAAATCCTTGCTTGTAAGGTTAAACACATATCTTTTTTGGCCCAAGGGTTGGGGATTGATGGGGTATTATGAACTTGAGATTCATACAAATGGGTTGAGGTTTGAGAACTAAATGCAGACCCAACAGGTATTACCTCGCATTTGCTGTATTTTTGTTCTTGGTTGGGCGGAATAGTAGTTTTGCTTTTCATACTGACGATTTTGGGTGCATGCTCTATAATCAACAGATTTTTTATCTACTTTCAAAACAATCTAATTTATATGGGAAGAGCAGCTGGAAAGAACATCAATTTGGAAGAATGATGGTATTGGTTGTAGGCTTTGCTTAATCTAATTTCCTGCTTCTTACTTGCTGATTTTGGCTTGCATTTCGTCTTTTTTCTGTGGTTTGTTTGGGTCAATTGATGTCGAATTTGATATTCCTTGTTGATGATTGGCATTGTAATTACGTTGATCTTGTGGATCTGATTAAGATGATAATTCAAGAACCTTAAAAAAAAGACAAGAAATTGTTTGGCAACATGAGTATTTCAGTAGTGAGACATGGGAGCTGTTGGTTGATGGTCGTCGAAAAGATCCCTGAAAAGCTCTGTAAATATTCTCTCCTCCGATTTGTAAAACGATGGATCGGGTGTTGAAAGCTGCAAGAGCATCCGGTTCTCTCAACCTATCAAACCGTTCTCTCAAGTTGGTCCCCTAATTTCTCTCACATTATACTGTTTAGAGCTTGATCTTCCCGTCTTACACTTTCTTGTGACCACTAATGTTTTGTTTTCTGATTCTCAGGTGTTCTTGCTTTCATAGTGTTGTATTTTGCAAAAAATTCTATTTGTGCTGTCTGGCTTGTTAGTTCTTTTTAATCAGTTCATTCATTTTTTGATGTTGGAGTGTTCATACATTATTATCTGGACAATGCATATGTATATTACCATATGGTTAGAGACAATGCATGTGGAATTCAGGTTATACGTCTAAGAAACTATTTCAAGATCAAAAGATATCCCTGGACTAGGCAAATTGAGGTTTGTTGGCACCATTGTAGGGGGAAAAGTATGGAATCCTAATTTCCAGGGACTTTGGGATTGAATTGGCACCATGTTTCTAGGTAATAGGACCAAGCAATGTACCACAGATAGGGTAGATTGTAGAATTATGTGGCAGCTGTGAAGTTCTCCAATTATGTTGCAGAGATGATGGAACAGCTATATGCGTTTGAAGCTGTCTGGAAAGTGGCAATGTCAATACTTTTTTATTTTTGCTTATGGATTTCAAAATATCTTGTTTTCATCTAGGATGCAAGATACCCTTTCTAGGATGCAGATGCATTTGATTTGCTTCTATTTTAACTTTCAACTTTTGTTACAGGGAAGTGCCCAATGAGGTATACAAAAGCTTGGATGCAGTTGGGGAAGGCGAAAACTGGTGGGATGTATTAGTGGCATTGCTTTATTTTGTTTCTTATTGAACTGCTTAATGCATTTAAGTTGCTACTTGAGTAGATGAAATTGCCACTCTGAGTTATGAACAGTGCTGATTAAAGTGTTTATTCCGTGTTCACAGGCGGTGGAGCTACAGAAGCTGATTTTGGCCCCTAATGATATTGAATCACCAAGGGAAGATCTTAGAAATTTGCCTCTACTGTCTGTGCTGAATGTTAGCCACAACAAGCTTTCCCACCTTCTAGCTGCTATAGGAGAGCATGTCACCTAGACGTTTTAAGTATTTGTATTTGAAGTAATATAATTTCTCGCTCTCGCTCTCTCTCTCTCTCATGCTTGCAACATTCTGATGCCTTCTATTGTGTTGTTCATTTTAATGTGATAGCCAGTATACCTGAAGAAATTGGATCAGTAACTTCTCCTAGTCAAGTAGGCTTTCTTTTTACTGTTCTTGATTTGAAATATCTGCAGTAGTTAGAAGATTGGTAACTTTAGTTATAGTGGTATGCTAATGAACATATGGGGAAATTCTAGGGGAAGAAAAAAGAACAAAGGGAGATAAACTTCTGTAGTTTCTTCATTCCTTGTGGTTGAACAGCTCCATTTCATGTGTTTGCTCTAGGTTTGATTGTTCTAACAACCAACTAAAGGATCTACCTGGCTCAATTGGAAGGTGTTTAGATTTATCAGACCTCAAGGTAGAGCAGAATTTTGCAAGTTAATGTCAGTAGCAACATGAGTATTTTAGTAGCACCCATAAACTGTTTGACAAAATGTGTAAGAGAACAGAATACTTTTCTAAAGGCCATTGACTTTTCTGCAATTTAATGTCACTGAGCTGAACCAGAATATGTTTCATTCCCTTTGACGAAGTCTATGTTGCCAAGATGGAGCGTTGCAGCTACCACGTGGAATATAGCATCCTATAAGAGGAAAACTCATGTTGATTTGAATTCAGAAAATGACACCTTCCAATATGTTTCTCTGTTATTGCACTGATGTGGAGGTATTCACCTATCAATTCCTACAATGTCCATGACATTTCTGGTCTTTAGGTATTCCCTTGCATCATCCACATTTGCGACTTCCTAGCAATTAGTTTGGTTTAGATAGTGGAATGTCCTTGGGTTTTCTAGTTTTAATTTCTTAGCCTCCTGAAAATTTTAATAATACTGTCAACTCACTGTTATATATATATGCCTGTTGTATCTCATACTAGTGGTGATTTAGACTTGATTGAATGAGCTCACCTCAGGTGGTGCTGCACGAGCATGTAAAAGCAGTGGTAGTTCCTCTCAGGATCAGACACTCGACATACACGTGGTAGCTGCAACCAAGATTGTGATTTTTTTGCTTATGGTCTTCTACTAATGGTGCTAATTGCTGTGGTTAAACTGTTGTCTTTCCTAAGGAGTCCAATCGCATTTGGTTGCCTTTTTTCTGTTTTCTTGATTCCATTGATGGCTCAGGTTTTAGTACTTTGATTTTGTTCACAAGGATTGTAATGGCTATAATACTCTTTTCTTTTCTACTCTCATTTGGTTAGTTCTTTGTCAACCAATTGGTCTATGCTGTAATCATTTTCTTTTCTTCAATATATATATCAGTCTATATGTTGATGCAAAAAAAAAAAAAAAAAAAGAGTTTGTTGCATTTTGTAGTGCTAAAATAAGACTAGGTTTAATATTGTTCAAATGGTAGGGAAATAATTGAATCAATTTGGATACAACGACGCTTTCACAAGTGTCCCTAGAAAGGTTTTATTTTGTGTACTTTAACAGCGGTTCAAGTGTTGCTAAATAAACTGTAAGTAAAAAGAGATTTGTACGAGCACTTGTAAAAACTGTCACTATAAACCTATAGTGACGGTCATCTCGCGACAGTTCAGCTAACACTTTGTCAAGTGTTGGTATAACCTCTTTGGTTTTATAGCAATGCTTTTTAGAATCTTTTGTGACAGTTTAGACCGTTGTTAAATCTTAAATTTCTTGTAGTGCCCCTTACGGATCTTGAGAACAATGTATCACCGAACAAAAACAAACAATCACACGTGTGTAATAGAAAAATAGAAAGAAAAGAACGAGACACAAGATATACGTGGAAAACCTCAACGCGAGAAAAAATCACGGGAGTCACACCAGTCCACTATGAATCAAATCAATAAGTACAAATCTTCTCACAATCTCTCTGAGATTTTTGTTTTCTCTTAACTCTCTCTCTCTCTCTCTCTCTCTAATTAATTATTGATGATTCTGATATCTTAGAGAATCTCCCTAAAGATATATATAACAAATCATATCTACTAGGAAATCTCCGAAAAGATATATATATATATTAAATCCTAAACAATAAGAAAAGATGTGATCCTAATTAAATTAGGAAAAAACAAATCTTGAAGGTCTTGCATAGTATCCGCGCATCCCCATTTTACCGGTAGTACCAGCCACTACCGGTTATACGAGGCACTATCTCAAAAATTTATTTTTGTCTTCAAGGCACTAAATCAACCCGGATGGGCATTCCAGTGGGCTGTCTTCACCTCCTAATAATCTCCCACTTGAAGATCTCCACAGCTTCAACAAATAACCCTACTGCAAATCCGAACTTTCTCAACCATGGACGTGGTCATCCGACCCCTCTTGGTGTGACTCCTGGCCTATCATCTTCTCAAGCATGAAGGCCCACTGAAGTTGAACACAACTTCAGTTTCTCAACTGTAACCGCCTTGGTCAACATATCTGTTGAATTTTTACTCCCCAAAATCTTCTCTAATAACAAATCCTCAACCTCCAAAAGCGAACGGATAAAGTGGTACCTTAAATCAATGTGCTCCATCCTGGCATGGAACACTGGATTCTTGGCAAATATGAACAAGTTCTGGAGTTCTATTTCCGCAAAGAATAGAACCTTGAAAAAGAAAGAAGAAATCAAATAAGACCAACTTTCTAGAGAAGAGTTTTCTGTAGATTGTAGGGTAATCCAAAATGGGTTCTTTTTTTTGTCTTTGAGTGGACATATTTGTGACTTTTCCTAAGAGTCACAACCCTTCAATCGGTTTTCAATAATCTGAAATTGTTTCGAGCAGCCATAATTTAACTGGCACCAACTGCTCGTTTAATCTAAGCGACCTCATCATGCAGATTTGAAGATCAATTGCCCAATCTTAGATAATAAAGACTTCAAAATGAACGATCTTAGATAATCAATTGCGCCACATTGCGCACGTATGCATCATCCTATGCGTACACCCACTTGAATTTTACTAACGCTCTTCCATTCTTCTAATTTTCCGATGTGCATTTTGTTGCAAAGTGTTCCATTTCTTCATCTTGCCTCAATTTTGCATATATTTGCAGCTAGCTGTGGTTCCTATCATTGAGTTTAAGTATTCAGGGGTTAGTCTTTTTTCCAGAGGTCGTTGATGCTCTGTTTCTGTTTCAACTTTTTTATACTTATATGAGGATTGATTACAGAGACGGTTGTCCATAGCTCTGATTCCATGTGGAGTTTCATGAGGATCGATTACATAGATGATTGTCAATAGCTCTGATTCCACTGAGTTGTGTTGACTTTGTCTTCACCTGTTCTTACGCGTAAACTAATTTCTAAAAACCATATATAAGCTAAATTAAATATAAGGATCATCATGGTGATGTTAGATTCTCAAGAAAAACTAGATACTACGAAAAAAATACACTTTCTTCCTGAGAAGAAAATAGGTAACGGATTAAGTAGTCCATGAATGTTACGAGTGTTTGCAACCATGTACGTGAGTTGAAGTTTACTACCACTTTCTTCGTGGAGGACTGGACCGATATGTTTGGTTTGTGATGTCTTTAATTACTAGTCGGTTAATGTCTTTAGTGGTGCCCGAGACTTTGATCAGTTAGTCAGTCAGTCAATTGCCACCACTAAACTCACTCACAATAGGTGACTTAGTTAAACCTATTGGAAAAAGCAAAGGGGAAAGCGCTTCCCATGGAATTTCTTCAACCAAGCTCACCATGAGTCATCCTTATTGGCTTGCAAAGGGAAAATTGGTATGAACCTTGAATAAATAATGACCTTTGTATCTAGTCAATCAGAAGAACTATAAAACTATAAAAACCCACTAAATAATGTTGTTGTAATTGGTCCCACCCAGCATCAATTAGAGCATAGACTTGACTTTAGGAACCTTTTTTATTTGTTGGCCTGGTATAACTATACCAGTCTTTGGTTATTTTTATAATAGTCAAAACTAGGTTTGTGGGTTAGCTGTAAGAAAATCAAAATTATAATAAAATACGGTTGTTGAAATGTTAACGAACTTGTTGAGTCAGTGGAGTCTTCTTCAAGCTCAAATCTGAAATAGATCTAAGAGGGCTACTGAAACTTGTCCTTACCCAGCCATTGTTGACCCAATCACTGATTTGGGAAATCGCTTTGAAATTTCACCGAGTTGTTTCTTCCTTTTGCTTTTTGAAAAAGGCGATCATTGTTCACCATCATTACGTGAATTAAGGGGAAGAAAAAGGGCAAATTAATTGTCTAAAAACATTTCAATCACTTGTCAACAATTTCATAACGTGAACTAAGTAGAAGAAAAAGGTAACTTTAAGTAGTCCATGGAATGTTACGGGTGTGTTTGCAATTGTGTACGCGAGTCGAAATTTACTACCACTTGTCATGGAGGATTGGACCGATCCGTTGGGTTTGTGAAGTCTTTACTAGTCTATTAATGTCTCCTAGTGCTCGAGACTTTGATCAGTCAATTAGTCAATTGCCACCAATAAACCCCTACTCACGACAAGTAAAGTTAATCCAGTTGGAAAAAGCAATGGGAAAGTGCTTCCCATGAAATTCTTCAACGAATTAGCTCACCATATAGGTCATCCTAATTATTGGCTTGCAAATGGAAAATTGGTCTGAACCCTGAATAAATAATGACCTTAGTATCTGGTCAAACAAAAGAAGTCTAAAACTATGAAAACCCACTGACGGATGTTGGAGTAAGTGGTCTCACCCAACATCTAGAGGAAGGAGCTAGCAAAGTTCAACAAATCATGATTAAGATTTTATCATCAATAAGAGCATTGACTTGACTTCAGGAACCTTTTTTATTTCTTGGCCTATTACAACTATACCAGTCTTTGGTTATTTTTAAATAGCCAAAACTAGTTTTGTGGTATAAGAAAACACGGTTGTAGAATTACTTTTTAACTTCACCGCAATTACAGACATAAAAAAGAGCTCTGTCACTTAATTGTTTTAATTTCCTTCTTAGTGGCGAAAAGACAAAGCTATAATCTTCTTTTTTACTGACAACACAATGGTGTTCAATTGAGGCAAAACATTACCTTCTTGGAATGTCTGTGAGATGGTGAAATTAGTGAAATGAAGGTGTAAAATACAATATATGTTGATTCGCCTAGTCACACATTGTCACGAATGGTCTTAATCAGGCTTTACTACCACACGCAAATAGCTTTTTGGTAGACTTGGACCCGTTTATGAGGGAGTTTCTCGATGTTCAAACATCTGATATGTAGACGTGTAAGAATTTCGTAAAAGTTCGTTTCAAGGTGCATAATCGAAGTCCTTAAGACATTATTTTCCCTCACCTATTCGGTATGCAAAAAGATATCGGCAAAATGCCTCCCAGATATAATGAAGCCCAGCCTTTTATACTATGTGTTAATCTGCGTTAATCACCCCAAAGAAGAAAACCAACCTAAAGTGGACTAAGCCCAAACTCAGCCCTATTAGTATCCACACAAGGACCTCTGCCCCATCCTTTGAATCAGACCTTCAATCTTCAGAGCTTACAACCAATCCCCATAACTGGACTAAGACTCTGCCTTATCAGCCAAGAGCATCCTTTCAACCAATTCAATGCACCACTTTCTTAACCCTGAACCTACCCTATCACTATGTTTTGGGCAGATAGGGGTTAAGGAAAGCCTCAAAACTCCTTTTGTACATCCTCAATAGAGTATGAAGTAATGGGGAATTTATTCAGAATCCAAAAGCGAACTCTGGTTTTTGCCAAATCAATTACCTCTTCCCTTACCACATGGAAGAGAAAAGAAGCTGCATATCCATAATGAAAGAAAAGAAAAAAAGAGTTCCAAAGGTAGGAATCGTCCATATCACAACCTTGCCTATGTGCTGATTCTCCAAAAATGGATAGAAATTGTGAATTTTTAAAGCATATTGGAGTCGACAAACGATTTTGTATCTGACAAGTAGAAAATGGAAAACAAACATATCATACACCAAAAATGCATAGAAGATAGAGCATGTTGAACAACAATAGAGTAATATCTGTTTCTTGATGGCTATGCTGAGGTATTCAGGTTTAGATGATTTCTCTCTGGCAGATAGGCATGGCTATGCGTGAAGGGCTATGGTCAGGACCAGAGAACACAAGTTTCAGTTTATGCTATCCTCCAATGGTTTAGGCATGCATCTTTGCTTCATCAACAACTGTATTTAGGGCAGCTGATCGATTGGGTGTTTCATGCTATCAAGGAAGAGAGGTTGCCCTTCCTTGCATTGGATTTCTTTATTTTAGTTGGTGTCTTGCCAACTGTTTTTTCCTTATTTTAGGGCTCCAAGTGACAGGTGATTGTCGAGCCCCCGGATGCCAACCTAATTGGGATCCACCGTCCTCTGTAGTGATGCAATTTGTTCTTTGGTTCCTTTTAATCTTTGTATGTTTCATTCAAATATTAATTTTAAAAAAAAAATCTTTTGGCGGGCACAAAAATAATGAAAATATAGAATAACATCAATATATCCGAGGTTCATTACAAATGAAGTCCAATTGGATGAGTCGGACTTCATAAATCTAGTTGTTCCGAAATCTAATATGCCACATACTCTAAATCAAACAAAATATTCTTCCTTGATATCTCTCTGGGATTGAATGGAGGTGAAAACCATGGTGCAAATCTTCAATCAACAGTGATTATGTTACTAAGAATTTCCTATTAAGATCGAGACTTTGAAGGCTGCAGAGTTGGCCTATTTTGAAAGGAATCATTTTCCAAATCAATTATTGCTCAAAATATGGAAAATGATTCATTTGAAGGCTGCGGAGTTGGTCTATTTTGAGAGTCGGTTATAATTCAGAAAAATATGGAATCAAAATTTCCAAATTTTGTTGGGATCTGTCCGAGGAAATCATTTGAAGAGAGGTCAAGCACATACAGCTGAGTTGCTTCTACCGATTTAGCTGGTATTGTAACGCCCCCAAATATTTTTAAAAATTAGCTGAACATGTCATGTTATTTTCGATTACCTTTTAAAAAAAATTAATATATTCTCAGTACACTTGTTTCCAAGTTCTTTATTAAAAAAAGATTATTTATTTTGTATCTTAAATTTAGGGCATTTTTCATTCACATCAGTTATATAGTTTTCGTTACACTGTTTAGCTAATTTGAATGTTCTTATTTTTTATTGTTATGGGTGCAGATTCGACTTGTTCTTTTATTTTTTGACGGACTAAACTCGTTATTTTCAAGTATAGGCTTAGCTATTGGGCCATTTCTTCTTAAATTTATAGAGAGACCTAGGGTTTTCCTTCTGGGAAGATTGATAGCGGATGTGGCCGTGAGGGGGGGAGAGAGAGACAGATGGATCTATTGGTGATGGAGTTCGTTTGAGAGAGGGAAGAACAGAATGTTTTCAGCGATCAAGGTTGGTAATGGGTTTCTAGTGCAGGATTTTCTTCTGGTTTTGTGGAAGTAAGTGGATTTTGAGTGGAAATTAAAAGTTCCCGGTTTTGGTATTATTTAAATTATTAAGTGTTCGGAGATTTGTACATTAGTGGGGATATTAGGATTAATATTATGTAGTAATTGTTTCGTACTATTAGTTTTATAATATGACACTAGTTCTAGTTAACAATCATTTTTTTAGGTGATTAATATTGTTTATTATGTATATTCTCTCTTTCAGACTACTAGGCAATTATCATATCGTGTGTTCGATTGTGTTCTTTTGAATCCAGGTGAGTAGTTTATGTAAGGGCCCGGAAATTTCATAAATTTATATAATAAACAGGTCATTAATTGATCCTATCTATTCAATTGAAAATACCATGTTATTCCTTATTACCTGATATTCAATAATTTAATTCATTGACTTCGGGTTTTATTGGAATTGACGTACCCTTTGGCATACAAGGTTTTATGAATTTATTTTCGTTATATATCGCTGTTACTTGTCTTGTTATCTATTCGTTGACCGGTCCTTTGTTGAGAATTGTGCAACGGTACAAGGAATAGACCTGGTGCAAGTGACTCCACTTGACCGTTGTTCTTTGTTAATTGGGACCATATACATATTTGATTAAAAGTCCAAGGGAAACACCCGTGAAATTTCGTGGTGACTTTATCCTCTATGAAAATAATCCATGAAATACCGTGGTGACTCTATCCGGATCGACTTGGGGAAAAGTTCATGGGCGCCAACCGATGGTGACTCTAAGTGCGTTGTTGGATCCAATGGGCTATGCCCTAAGAAAACATTTGACTTGTGGTATCTGGCGATCGATTATGGTTCACAATTTGTTTTTGATTCTCGGATTATTCTTTATTCGTTGGTTGTTATTCTTGGACAACTTAATTGGTATAAATGCGACTAATTGGAATCTGATATTTGTTAGGGAAATTCATTAATTAGTTCTTTATTTTGTTGATACTTCTATTCTTTTTTTTTTTTTTTTGATAACCGAGGTATCCGGACGGCTTGGGGACCAAGCTGGTATTGCTTGGGGGGTCCCCCACCTCTGCCGACTAGTCCTCGAGGCCCTGGCGCGTCGACCGTTTGTGTACCCCCAGTGGCCCCAAGGTTTTGCGGTTGCCGAGTTTCGACCGCTGGACGTCTGGGTTTACAGCTCGCCTGCTCTACCACTCGGACAACCCCTTGGGGTTGATACTTCTATTCTTGAATCCTTGACTTTGATCATTTGAAACCGCTCTTGGAACTTTTGGTTATTGCTCCTTTAATATGTATGTCACATTTAATCCTTTAGCCTTAGCATACTATACTACGTACTCATTGAGTTTTTAGCTGACAAATTTATTCACATTTTTTTTTTCAGATTAGTGGATGGAGAGTAGTCAGGGACTATGCGGTATGGTCGGGACTTATTGGTTGGACCTTTACGGTATTTGCACGTTATTCAATATGTGTTTAATGGTTTAATTTCTTTCATTTAGTAGTGTTTTAGTTAGTAGGCTTGGAGTTTGGATACTATGAGATGTTTGTGCCTCTTTTGCTTCAAAAAAATATTTCTTCACGTTCTTAATCACATTTTAATTGGTTCTTGTTTATTTTCTTATTTAAAAATATATGACTATTATTTTTAGACTTCGTGTTCCATGGTTGGTATATGGTTTACGGGATTTGGGGTGTGACAGGTATCTCATTAGAAACATTACTTGTGGAAACTTTGAGACTGGTTGAATTATGGGACTTTACCCATTGTTGAAATAGGTCATTGTAGTTGTAACACTAATCTATGAAATCATCTCAGGGTATATGCAGAAATCTTCTGACATATTTCTCAAAAGTTGGTTTCCATTAAAGACTAGCATAAGCTAGGGCAGGTTTTCAAGTTCCTTGGAATGTGACCTCTGAGGTGGTTGTCATATGCTGTCGATGCAAGTAATCCACCCAAACATAAATTTGCTGGCAGATGATCGGTGAGCTTGTTGCCAGCTATATAGAAATTATTCAAATGGGTGAGTTTGTTCAATGCTTCCGGCAGTGTTTGTGTTGGGAACTCACCTACCTAACATGTTCAAGTAATCCATTATGGAATGTTAGTTGCTTCCCGCGGTGTTTGTGTTGGGGTGCATTGAAGAGGCGAAGCATTGAGTTATAGGTGATGTTGGGAGTTCAAAAAGAAAGTGAGTCATTAAGATGTATATATTTGATTGAGTAATGTGGAGCGAAGAGGTTCGTTTTTGGTCGAGGGTGGCAAGTGTGTCATTGTTTGTAACTCAACACTCAGTTGTCCGCTTGTTTTTCTACTATTTTCTACATGCATGCAAAGAAATATTTTGTTACTAATTAGGGATAAATTACAATGATTAATATGGATAAACGGTGAAGACATCACTAAGAAACCGCAAGGATCCCAAGTAGGTTGGCACCTAAAAGGACGTCAATTACATGCCAACCAAGACCAAAGACAAGGGTTGGCAAGATTCCAACCAAGATAAATAATACATCAAAAAGGACAAAGGAGAACTACTTGTACACATAAAAGATGCAAGTAATATCCTAAAATTGAGTAGCAAACCAATGGATCAACCCCTAAAGTAATAGACCCAGAAAACAGCAGCTGTAACATCAAAAGACAACAAAAGACAGTGTGGGTACTGAAGCATAACCCAGAACAGCACCACACACAGCTTCCGAAACTTGAGCCCAGGTGAACCTTGAACCCAACTTGCAACCAATTTTTTGGTGGTTTAACGCCAGCACAATCCAATGACATATGGGGCTTTGGTATTAACAGAAAATAGCAGCAAGACAACACCAAACCTCTAACAACTGCATCTTGTTGACCAAACTAAAAACCAGA
This sequence comes from Arctostaphylos glauca, assembly GCA_019985065.2. Taxonomy (NCBI): domain Eukaryota; kingdom Viridiplantae; phylum Streptophyta; class Magnoliopsida; order Ericales; family Ericaceae; genus Arctostaphylos; species Arctostaphylos glauca. The sequence continues at coordinate 4,503,263 of JAHSPW020000008.1, forward strand.
ATTTGTTAAGACTTACAAACCAAAAGAAAGCAGTATACAGCAGCCTCCACATACAGCATCAATATAATTCAGAATCAGAGCATCAGCAGGAAATATAGACAGACAGAAACACCACAACAATGACTATAATTGCATGTCCTTGACTGAAATTGCATCTCCTTATCCAAATACATAGTGTTGCTTGAATTAGCTTCACTAAATCTCATCCCAGAATTGCATAGAGTAACCCAAGGACTGACCAATTAAACAAAAACCACTGTTAAAAAGATACAATTCACTGGAAACCCCAATAGACAAATAACAAAAAGGAAATGAAAACAGAGTCCAACCCAGAACCTAAAGAACCCATCATAAAGCCCCAACCTAGCATAGGAAAAACTTACAAAACTAATCCAGACATTAGACCACAATGAGGACAGCCATATAAACCCAATATATTCTTTCAGATTGAATTCCTCTGTAAAAGAACAATTGCAATGTTCTTCAATCTCTCTGGTTCTACATCTTTTCTTTTATGGTATCAGAGCATTCAAATGACTCACATCTGAAAATTGATCCTCTATGAAAAATTGGATCAAATATATTGTTCAATCTAATTCTGTTCTTACACATTCTGGATTAGCAATAACAAACTGAATTCTGAAGTTTTTTTTAGTTCGACTGGAAATACAAAACAGGAGAATTTCAGACTCATCAATTTTTCAGAAAACTGATCATGACAGCACACTCAGAAAATGGTTCATGATCTCAGAATCAAGAGTCAATTGCATTACCTATATCATTAGTGTTCCTCGTTTCTAATTTTCAAAGTCTAGTGACAACCGATATTGAGTCAAATAACTATATCATATGGAAAACACAGGTTCAAAATGCAACAAGGCCAAATGGATATCTAAGTTATATTAAGGTAATGAAGAGATCTACACATATTAAGGTAATGAAGTCCTGGAATTCAAAGTGCAACACTTTGAAATTGATGTGCCGTGCAGTAATAAAGTCCTGTAATTCAAAATTCAACACCCTGAAATTAAATGGCATGAACAACTCAAAAGCCACATCAGTTGGATTTATGTAGGTATCTTGAATTCTGGTCGAAACATCTAGACTTCACATCAATAATTAAGATGATTACTAATAAACACTACAAGAAAAAGGCACATTTCTCGCACTTAATTTCCCACATTTTTAAAAAATTCTAGGAATAATTAAAGCGAAAAAAAAAAGAACAACTTAATTCATACAAAAAAAGGGCCCTATTGAAGTTAAAAAAACCAAAGGCCTAACTAAGAGGATCAGGTCATTTATTACCTAGCTGTAAGTTAAAAATCACTATAGATGTTTAGCAATCAGTAATCACAACTTTTGCCCTAGCCGTTATCGCCCCTCTCTCCCCCTATTCCCCGTAAACATCAACCCCCACTCCTCGCGATGATTGAAACCCTCGCCGTTACTAACCCCCGCCGCCCGTCGCTGCCTTGTCGCTGGTCGTAGACCCTAGACGTCTCTGCCGCTTGCCATAGCTAAAGCCTCGTGTGATCGGGAGTATTGATGTGAGGTTAGCAGTGTAGCTTAAGTATTTTGGATAGAACTTAATGATTTCATTCTGTTCGGACTCTTAATATGTGATTTTGGCTCTGAATAGTGGTAATTATCTACATACAAGACCGCGTACTCTTGAGGTACTTAAGAGGTAACTAAGCAGGAAGTATTCACATTCTAGGCGTTCTGTCATGTCAAAAATTTCTATCATTTGTTCTTTCTCTTCTGGATTTTAATCAAATTTAAGCGTGTTACCTAGAAGGACTTTGAAGGAGATAGTCTCAATATAGACAACCTCTGTTATTCAAAAAGAAAATTGTCACAGGTTAGAACTTAAAAATCATCTCCTTATGCTTGACAACTTTATGTTTCCTATCTCTCTCCCCTCTCCTTTTTACCTTCTTTTTCCTTATGCAGGGTACCACTATTGTCTGTGAATGAGGATAACCATTTGCATTGGTTTGCTACAGGAAAGGACCGAGATGACATCAAGTTTGGAGTGGACAATAAAGTCGACTTCTATGTTGTTTCCTTTGTCAAAGATGCTGCAGTGATTCATGAATTGAAGAATTACTTGAAAAGTAAAGAAATGATGCATTTCGTATAAGTGGGAAGTATCATTTCCTTTGCGTTTAAAGAATCAAGTCTAAAACAATTTATTTTAGTCGCAGGAGCTAAAATAGATTGTAGAAAAAAATAATACATTTTCCTGCGTTCTTCTATTGATGAATTTTTATCGACGTTTTTAAAAAATCTTGCAACATTTCTCGCATTTTTTAAAAAATCCCATAAATACGTTGCTTCAGCATTTTCTAAAACGCAAGGAATACTTCACTTTTCCGGCCATTGGAAAACTTTTCCCGGCTTCGGAAAATACTAGTGACGTTTATAAACGCCGGTAAGTTTTCTCGACAGGAGTCTTGACATTGTTTTTGAAAAGCACCGGGAATAGTAAAAAAACGCTGGTAAAGAATTTTTCCAACGATTTTTAGACTTTTATTAGGGTTTAATAAATGCCAAGAATTCTAACTTTTGTTGTAGTGTTTAAAGACTTAACTGAAACCAAAGTCTATGAAAATGAACGCAACCACGCAACCTCCCAAAAAAGAAAACAAAAATTATACTACGAGTTGTAGGGTGTTTGCATGTTCTTGTAAATATTCCACTTGATAAGTTCGATCTAGACATTCTAATAGTTTTTTTTAGTGCCCATATGACTTTTCTTCATTTGCTTTTGACTGGTGTGTACATGCAACCTTTTTAATCTTGCTTTTGACTTTGGTATGTATTATGTTCTTTCAATGGGTCACAGATTAACAATGCTAATCATTCCATCTACTGTTGATGGGAATTAGGTGATCATGCTTCTGGTGTTCTTTGGAACATCTGCCATCAAGTTGCTTTTTGATATTATTGTTGTATATCTTTAGTACTCAATACTTGAACAACCTCAATTAACACAACATTTTACAATATATAATGTCAAATAAAATAGCATCTTGTAATATATCGTGTCATCTAACAGCTAAGGAGTACATACAAAGAGCAGAAAATAAAAAAGAATCAATGAGGAATTAAGCCATATAAGTATAGAATAGAAAAGGAGGATACCATAGAGTCCAAGGGTACCTTCTCAAGAAGTGAAGTAGTTAATATCAAGGAGTTCCCCTAGTGTAATCGTGTTGAACTGAATTTGCAGAGATGTCCTTGGATTTGACAGCTTCCTAGCAACTTGTTGCATAGTTGGTCGAGACCTTGGACTGGCATTCAAACATGCAAATGCTTGTTTCGCAACAACCACTACTTGTTTTTCCACTTGATTTGTAGGAGGCGGGATGCGTTGGTCCAACATATCCTTCAATAAAATCCCATGTCCAGGTGTTGTTGACGACGATGATGATACAGAGGAGATGAAATCACCCGGGTGCTTTCCCATAATCACTTCTAGTGTTAGGACACCAAAACTGTAAACGTCGCACTTCTCATTCACTTCCATTGTATATGCAAGTTCTGTTAGAAAAAGAAAAATGACAAAAACCCAAGAGAAGAAAATGATTGACTAAACAAGGGGTGCGATGGGGGAAAGAGGGAAAGCATGCTCATTCTACATATCAGTTATTTGTGCATACATTCACTTCCCGTTATTTGTATTCTAAGATAAATTAGGTAATATTTAAAGAGTTCATGAAGGAGGTCAATACTAGATAGTTTGCTTGCCTCTACCAATTCAGGCAACATCCTTCTAGAATGTTGTTGTTAGACATTTTGAGGCTTGTTAAGTTATGGCACTTTCCTCATTGTTGAGAGATCTCGCCACAGAAATTGTTGTTGATCAAATCAATATAATCTAAATTTGAGTGTATTCCAAAATATTCTGATATGTATCCCGAAAATTGGTTTCTCTCAAGCCTTACTCTATATAAACCGTGCAATTTTTCATGCTTTTGGGAATGAAACCTGTAAGATTGTTGTTGCCTGCATCTAACTAGGTAAGCAATCCACTAAAGCATAAGTTTTCCAGTAAATGACTAGTGAGCCTATTACCGCCAGTTTGAAAAATGTTCAAATATATGAGGCCATCCAATGTTGGGGGAATAGATCCGGAAAGTTGATTTTCATAAAGGAATAGAGTGGTTAAGTTGAACAAGTTTCCTATAGAGGCGGTAAATCTGTTTTAATAGGCACCACTAACAATTCTCTACAATGCTTCCTATTTTCATCCTACACGCGCAATGGCATTTTCCATCAATGGGAGGCATTTTTTACTACAAACACTATCTAGCGATAAACAAAAATGAACAAAGTATTAAGGTCTCTAAACGTATCGTCACTTGTCAATAATTCCACAACATGAATTAAGAGGAAGAAAAAGAACAACATGATTGTCTCTAAACGTTTCATAACACAAAAAAGGGGAAGAAAAAGGGTAACTAATTATGTATTATGTGGAAAGCTACGAGTGTGTGCGACCGTGTATGTGGGTGAAAGTTGGTTACCATTTTGTTTGTAGATGATTGACTGATCCATTGGGTTTGTGAAGTCCATTATGATTTTCGTTTGTCGCTTCACTAACTATGTTCGATTGGGAACCACATAAAAAATTCTTTTGTCGTTTTGTTGCGTTCTTACTTGATTATTTCTTTTTACGTTAACTTATACACAAGTTGGGTCAAATTTGTTACATGATCCACCGTTCAAGAATACATTTTAATTTTTCTCCACCATTTGCCTTAACTCGATTATTTGTTGTTTTGTTATGCCCAAAAACTAAAAAAAAACACTAAAGACAACAAATTAGCACAAAAATACCCTTTTTGAATTATGCCCATGAGACTTCAAGCCCTTATGCTTGATAAAACTTCAATGTTCTAATGAATTGAGTAGTGCAACATATAAGCAGTATAAAAACTTGCAGATTCTTGACTGTTGAGCGCTAGAATTACTTTATAAGGGTGACTTCTAGATTAAATAAATCTAAGAAAAGAAAATTAAAATAGAGATAGGTACCAGGAGCGGCATATCCGAAAGTTCCTGCAAATGAAGTCCAATTGGAAGAGTCATGCTTCATAAATCTAGCCGTCCCAAAATCTGAGATGTGAGCCACGTACTCCGAATCAAACAAAACGTTCTTACTTGATATGTCTCGATGGATGATTGGAGCCGAACAGTCGTGATGCATATAAGATAGAGCATCGGCCAAACCATTTACGATGTCCACTCTTTTGATCCAATCCAACTCTATTGCATCTTGCTCCGAGCCCAATACTTTTCCTAAGCTTCCACCTTCCAAGAACTCGTAAACCAAAAATGAGTTTCTTGGATGTGAGCAGAATCCGTAAAGCTTTACTATGTTGCGGTGCCTTATCTTGGTTAATGTACTTATCTCACTCGTCAACTCCTTTTGATCAACCGAATCACCGTCAGATGACGTATGAAATTTTTTCACAGCAACTACCTGACCATTAGGTAGGGCGGCTCTGTAAACAGTACCACATCCTCCTTTCCCAACACAATGTTTGGCATTGAAGTTTTCAGTCACTTCAATGATGTTTTCATACACCATTTTTCCATCATAGCTCCATATTGCAAACAAAGTTTCATTGTTGATCTTTCTTGGCTCGTTTGTCGTGCTTTTTACTTTCTTACGAGAATACAAGCAAAGTCCAAGAATCACAAGGAAAACAAGTAGAAATCCAGAAGCGGGAAGTACAACTAGTGACACCATTTTCGTTTCCTTCTTTTTAGGAACCCCATCAAGCAGGCATGCCTCCAAACCAGTAGCATTACCACATAAACCTTTATTACCTCTAAGTGCCTCAAATGGAGCCTCTCGGAAGGCTCTGATATGCGGAAGACGACCCTCCAGCTGATTGTAGGATACATCAACTGACGTAAGAGATACCATATTATCGAAAGAAGATGGTATGGAGCCAGTGAGCTCATTGCGGGAGAGATTTAGTATTTCTAACCTCTGGAGTAATCCAACTGACTGTGGTATCTTCCCTGAAAGGACATTATCACCAAGATCAAGGACTTGAAGGCTTCGGAGTTGACCTAGTTCCATAGGAATGTCTTCACCAAGTCTATTATGGCTCAAATTCAAGTTCCATAGCTTCAGGGAATTCCCCAAATCTTGAGGGATTGAGCCATCAAATCTATTTTTTGCCAAGTTTAGAGTCTCTAAGTTGGCGAGACTACCGAGTTCTGGAGGAATGTGACCTGACAATTGGTTATCAGTCAAATTAAGGTCAAACAATGAAACGAAACTACCGAATTGCTTTGGGATCTCTCCAACTAGATGATTTGAAGAGAGGTCAACTCTAGATAGTTGACTTGCCTCTACCAATTCAGGCAGCATCTCTCCAGAAATATTATTGTTGGACATTTTGAGACTTGTTAAGTTGTGGCACTTTCCCCATTGTTGAGAGAGCTCTCCATAGAAATTGTTGTTGCTCAAATCAATGTAATTCAAATTCGGATATATGCCAAAATCTTCTGATATATTTCCTGAAATTTGGTTTCCATCAAGCCTTACCCTATACAAGCTGCTACAATTTTTCATACTTTTCGGGATAGAACCCGTAAGACTGTTGTTTGTTACACTTAAGTATGAAAGCAATCTGCTAAAGCATAAGTTTTCTGGCAAATGACCACTGAGTTGGTTATTATACAGAATCAAAGTCGTAAGGAGTTCTAGATTCCCTATAGAAGCAGGCATTGAACCCATGAGATTATTCTCCGAGAGATCAAGATGAACGAGAGACCTTAGCATCCCAATTTCTTCAGGGATTGATCCGGAAAGATGATTTTTGAAGAGGTAAAGAGTTGTTAAGTTGAGCAAGTTCCCTATAGAAGCAGGGATTGAACCCGTGAGATTGTTCGTTGAGAGTTCGAGATCAACGAGAGACCTTAGCATCCCAATTTCTTCGGAGATCGATCCAGAAAGATAATTTCCGTCAAGGTACAGAGTGGTTAAGTTGACGAAGTTCCCTATATAAGCAGGGATTGAACCCGTGAGATTGTTCATTGAGAGTTCGAGCTCAACGAGAGACTTTAGCATCCCAACTTCTTCGGGGATTGATCCAGAAAGGTGATTTTTGAAAAGGTGAAGCATCATTAAGTTGAGCAAGTTCCCTATAGAAGCAGGGATTGAACCCGTGAGATTGTTCTCTGAGAGATCAAGATGAACGAGAGACCTTAGCATCCCAATTTCTTCGGGAATTGATCCGGAAATTTGATTTTTGTAGAGGTAAAGAGTTGTTAAGTTGAGCAAGTTCCCTATAGAAGCAGGGATTGAACCCGTGAGATTGGTCGTTAGGAGACTGAGTTCAACGAGAGACCTTAGCATCCCAATTTCTTTGGGGATTGATCCGGAAATTTCATTTCTGTAGAGGTAAAGAGTTGTTAAGTTGACCAAGTTCCCTATAGAAATAGGGATTGAACCCGTGAGATTGTTCGTTGAGAGATCAAGATGAACGAGAGACCTTAGCATCCCAATTTCTTCGGGGATTGATCCGGAAAGATGATTTTTGAAGAGGTAAAGAGTTTTTAAGTTGACCAAGTTCCCTATAGAAATAGGGATTGAACCCGTGAGATTGTTCGTTGAAAGTGCGAGATCAACGAGAGACCTTAGCCTACCAACTTCTTCGGGGATTGATCCGGAAAGATGATTTTTGAAGAGGTAAAGAGTTTTTAAGTTGACCAAGTTCCCTATAGAAATAGGGATTGAACCCGTGAGATTGTTCATTGCGAGTGCGAGGAAAACGAAAGACTTTAGCATCCCAATTTCTTCGGGGATGCTTCCATAGAGTGAGTTGTTTACAAGATCAAAGGAGAGAAGATGGGGGAAGGATGAGAAATTAAAATTTGAGAGCTTACCACTCAGACCATAACTGACAAGCTCAATATCCGTCACTTTGCCAGCTTTGTTGCAACCAATTACTCCAGTCCAATTGCAGTGGTTCCTTCCAACCATCCACGATGACAAGAGAGATTGGCTATGATTGTCGAGGCTATCTTTCCATGCCAAGAGAGCCGCAACTTCTGTTCCTTCTTTTGCGACTTCTTTTCCACTTGCAGATGAAGAAAAAGCAGCAGAATCAAAAGGAAAGGCCAATGAGAGGATGATGGACAAGACAAACATGATTTGGAATAAAAGGTGTTGGTTGGGAAGTGTTTTTTTGGCTACTAAGGACATCATTTTTTTTGTTAGCAGAAAGTTTGAAAGGCAGTTTGTGGGATAAAAGAAGTTAAAGTGGAAAGAGAGGTATTTATAGATGCATTTCATAATTGAACCAACCACCACTTCGTTGCATTCCTAATTGTGTTTGTTACTTTACAGCTTGGCAAGAAGGAAACATGTGAAAGGAATTAGAGAGTCTGTATGTGGAGTCTTCTTCACTCTCAAATCTGAAATGTTGACCATAAAAATATAGGTCTAATCATAAACTGTAAGGGCGAAAGGTTGCTGATAGAGAGAACAGCGACGAAGGTGGTGATGATAACTCTCAAGCTCAACTCAATTGACCATAAAATTTATAATTAATCATAAATGAGCATGACTTCAGTTTTTAATGGTATATGTACACATATTTGTAACTACATTAAAATAGTAAGAGGTAAAATTGACGGGAGTCCCCACCTAAATTACCAATTAGTCCTCGGAGCCCTGGAGGTAACAACTGGGCATAATCTCCACTGGCCTTAAGCATTAAGTTGCCGAGTTTCGAAAAGAATTTGTTAGTTCCAATCTGGGACTGTAGCACTGCTCATGATTTTTCCAAGTTTACCAATACTTTTTTTTTCATGACTTTGGTACTTCTGAATAATTATATTGCAAAAAAATATCTAATTCCTGAGACAGAATCATCGCTGTGGGAGAGAGAAATTTGCAGTTGCAGCTCTGAAGTTTGGCAAGATATATATGTCCTTGGAAAGGGGAATATCAACAGAAAAATATAGTGTGATCATTTGCTTTAATAGAAAATTAAAACACCAGATTTCGTCATCAGATTCAGAGTTGTCATCTGACTCATCCTTATGTTCATCGGAATCTAACCACAGATAATGGAAGAGAGTTAAAGAGTATTATATTTGTCCTAACTAAATTATGTATTTTTTTTATTCGAAAAAATTTATTGTTTTAGTTGTTCTTTAAAATTTATAAATTATTAATTTGTGTTGACGAAAAGAATCTAAAAATTAAAAAAATTATGTTCGAAAAATAAATAAATAATGTTTACTAAACACGAAAATAATTCCAAACGAATTGACGTAATTTTTTTTTAAAATTTGCTTCATATTTTTATACTTTTCTGAAACCCAAACCAATAATTTACATTAAAAAATTAACATAAAACAAAAAATGCAAAAAATAATTAATAAAAATAAATAATCTAAAAAAAGTTAAGGAAAATACATTCTAATAGACACAGAGCTGACGTTATGGGGTGGAAAGTGGAGACCCAAAAAGTGGGGCTGATAGTTTAAAATTTTGAACTTTTTTCAAATTTGATTCATTATTATAACTTTTTTGAAACTCTCGTCAGGACGAATCAATAATCCAAAAAAAGATGACGAAAGACAAAAAATTACAAAAAAAAAATTCAGATAAAGATGATTTTTTTCTTCAAATAATCGAGTCAGGCCAAACCCGGTAAACCTAAACCCCTACTTACGAAAAGTGAAGTTTTAGTCCAATTGGAAAACGCAAAGGGCATAGAATTCTTCCACAAAGCTCACCATGATTAAGATTCGCTAACAACAGGTCCATGTGATGCATGCATATTATTTGGAGGATATGGCTAAGTCCAACTACGTATAGTAAGTGCATAGACTTGACTTTAGAACTTCAGAAGAAGGAAACATGTGAAAGGAATTGGACAAGTCTGTGGAGTCTTCTTCACGCTCAAATGTGAAACAGATCAGAGAGGGCTGCTGACCCAATCACTGGTTTGGGAAATCTCTTTGAAATTTCACCAAGTTGTTTCTTCCTTTTTTCTTTTTGAAACTCCAAATCAAACATGTTATTGGGATCCTGGACACTATTCGGTCCAAATCAAAGCATCTTAATTTCTACTAATCTTGCCTCCTTAGTCAGTAATTAGCAGCAATCAGTGCCTCGTAATAGTCACATAAGAGGGGCCAGAAAGAGAGAGACGACCGGGAAGAGAGAGAAGTAATCCTCGTTCTGGGACTCTAGATTACTATATAATCAAACTTGTTTATATTTTATGATCATTCTATTCATTACGAACGTAAAAAAGTAAAATAACAAATTAATTTTACGAAAAAATAAACACAAAACAACAGATATATATGGACACAGTGAGTGAAGTCCAAATATTAGCCACCAAAATCACCCCTAACCCCTTTGGTTAGTAAGTCACCAACCAGAAGGAAAAGAAAACAAGAGAAAGATTAATGTGGAAGCTAGAAAAATAAGGTAAACACCATAGACTCCTTTAGGGACTAAAAGGGGCCCAGAGGAAACTAAGCTAACTACCAGGACATGGCCCTAGCAGTAAGTCTGTATCTCATTTTGCATGTACTGATACCGTCTTGATGTATTTCTGGCCATTAAATTAAATTATAATCTGATATTTACTAAAATTATAGGTCTAATGATAAAAAAATACATCAAAATATTAGTACAAATAAAAGTGAATATAGAAGATTTCAGCTCTGCTATTAGCACCCCAAAACTGTAGGGGAAAACATGCTAATAGAGAACAACGAAGATGACGATGATAACTCTCAAACTCAATTCAATTGACCATAAAATTCATAATTACAAGTTGCCCTTTGACAATTTTCGTCCTACATGCACAATACAACCATTTGATGGGGTTATATGATAGCCTTTTCGGTCATTGTTGATCTTGGGTATATAATGAGTCATGTATGCTACTACTAGTAACTTGGGTTTAAGCATTTTGAGCCATTTGATTAGACTCCAACAAATTATTGGGCTAGTGGTATACATGGAATGTTACATACAGGGCTGAAGGTGAAAGCCCAAACAAAAAAAGCATCCACACAAGGACCTCTGCCCCCACCCTTTGAATCAGATCTTCAATCTTCAGAGCTTAAAACCAATTCCCATAGTTGGACCTTACCTTGCCCTATGAGCCAAGCCATTCCAGGTTAATGGGGTTATCAAAAGCCAAGAACATCCTTTCAACCAATTCATTAATGCACCACTTTCTTAATCCTGAACCTACCCTATTGGTATGTTTTGGGCAGATGGGGGTCAAGGTTCTATCTTTCTGAAAGCCTCAAAACTCCTTTTTACATCCTCAATAGAGTATAGAGTAGTGGGGCATTTATTCAGAATCCAAAAGCCAACTCTGGTTTTTGCCATCAATTACCTCTTTCCTTACCACCGGGGAGAGAAAATAAGTCCCCCATGTCCATAATGAAAGAAAAAAGAGTATCAAAAGGTAGGAGTATCACAACCTTATTGATGTACTGATTGTACGTTATTAAAAATGGTAGAATTGATTCTCCAAAAAGGATAGAACTGTGAATTTTTCAAGAATATTGGAGTTGACAAATCAATTCTATAGCTGACAAGTAGTAAACGGAAAACAATCATACCATAAACAAAAAATGCATGTAAGAGCATGTTGAACACCACCACAATAATATCTTAACCCGAAATAAAAAAACATATACATGTGTACATGTGTTATTATACCAATTTTTGAATATTGAATGTTAAACTTAACGGCATTTAAGGAGATGCATCTTAGAACAGTTGATAAAAACTAATTGTAAGAAGTTGCAACATGCCAACATGGGTAACCCTTTTTTTTTTCCTCGGCAACGTGGGTAACTTATATGGATGGGAACCAGGTAAAAATTTATCGTGTTGTTTCGTTGCGTGCTTGATTATTTCTTTGTACGATCACATGCATGAGACTTGGGTCAAATTCGCAACATGATTCACCATTCACAAAAATATTTTAATTTTTTCTCTAGCAAATTATGACGAGACGTCCAACTAGCATGCATTGACTCATGTCAACCTTATGGTCAGTCAATGAGTCAGTCAATTGGAACCACTAAATTAACCCCTATCCACGACAAGTGAAGTCCAAGAAATTGGTCCCACCCTAGTATATCTGGTCAAAAGTAGGGAAGCTTCCCATAGAATTTATTTATAAAATCTCACCATGACTGATCCTACCCTAAAATAAAGAAAGAAAACCCACTAGCTAACTGATTTTGGAGTCATTGGTCCTGCCCAACATCCAAAAGAAGGAGCTAACCAAAGTTCAACAAAATATATATTATTAAGGTATTCGCTAATCAAGTAACAGCAGGTGTGACGCATGCATTATTTGGATGACAGCTAAGTACAATATAAACTTTACTTCAGCAGGACCTTTTTGATTTCCTAGCCTGGTGTAACTATAATAGTCTTTGGTATGATTCCAAATAGCTAATTAAGCAGGCATATTTTTTTCATAGTCCAAACTAGCTAGGTTGTGGGATTAGCTGTATCATTTGAATGGGGTTATAATGCAAGAGGTTGTTAGGAATCGATGTCATTCTCCAATATCTACCAACCCAAACTGTCCTTTTTGGAAAATGTCCTAAGATAACTATTTTTTTTTTATATCTCAATGAATTTGGCCTGTAGAATATTATATTCTATCCTACAATTAGTATGCCTTGGCCTACAATGCTATGTATATTATAGATATTTGACCCAACTGCTTACAAAGTAAAAAGAACTAAGTCTTAAGGTCTCTAAATGTTTCAATCACTTGTCAACAATTTCATAACGTGAACTATGGGGAAGAAAAAGGGTAACGTATGTAATTGTCTCTAAACGGTTCAATCACTTGTCAACAATTTCATAACATGAATGAAGGGAAAGAAAAAGGGTAACTAATTAAGTAGTTCATGGGACGTTATGAGTGTGTGCAATAGTGTAAGTGAGTCGAAGTTGACAACCACTTTGTTCGCATATGACTGGACTGATCCGTTGGGTTTGTGAAGTCTGCAATGATTTTGGATTGTCGCTTCACTAACTATGTATAGATGAAAACCACATAAAAATTTCTTGTGTTGTTTCGTTGCGTTCTTACTTGATTATTTCTTTATGCGATCACATATATGCAAGTTGGGTTGAATTCACAACATGATTCACCATTCAAGAAAATATTTTAATTTTTCTCTAGCGGGCTACAGTGAGACATCCAACTGGCATGCATTGATTCATATCAAATTTATGGTGAGAGTCGTGAGACATACATAGGGAAAACAATGTACTATTTTTCCTCAAATATTACTTTAATAAAAGTTGCTTTTTTTGCAAAAGTACTTTTGATCAGTTCAGTGAACCAGTCAGTGAATTGCCTCCTCTAAACCCCTACTCACGACAAGTTTTGTTTTTATCCTGTTGAAAAAAGCAAAGGGAAAGTGCTGCCCATAGCTTTCTTCAACAAAGCTCACCATGATAGAAAAGAGAGTGCATTGTTTTGCAAATGGAGCAATTGGCCCCACCCACTAACTCACTAGGTGTGATGCATGCATTATTTTGAGGGACTTTTTTGATTTTCTGGCCTAGTGTACTATATCAGTCTTTGGTTTGATTCCAAATAGCAAACGGTCCTCTTTTCGCACAATGCAAGAGGTTGTTAGGGATGTCATTCTCCAATATCTACCAACTCAAATGGTCCTTTTTTCACATAGACTTGATAAATATCATGTAATGGTCCACCATTATCCGTTTCACAGTGTGAGTCATACTGATACAAGTCACGTGTTACCAACTGATGCAAATCAAGTGTTACCAAATGCAAAGGTCACTGATATCTGATCAAAGTTTGTTAGGCTATCAGTAGTTCAAATTTCAGTTAATTGAGTTGTTTCTTTTCTGTTCAAAATCTGTTAACAGAAGTTTGTTAGAGTTTGTTAGCTGTTAAAGGTTCTGTTAGTTTGTTAGCTATCTTAGTCGGTTCTTATCAGTATAAATAGGATAGCTTGTTTCTCTTTTCATCATCAGAGCTTATAATGGAAATTACGTGATCCTTTCTTCTCTTCTCTCTCTTATCTTCTCATGATCAGTGATCAAATGTTCTTAGTTCAGTTTCTTAGAGTTTACATGGTATCAGAGCGTAAAGACAAAAGTCAAGTAGAAGATCCTGGATCAAGAAGGTATTCTGCATTTGTTTAGAAACAGAGAAGCATAAATGGCAGGAACAAATACGGTAACTATGCCTCAGTCTTTGATATTTTTGGTTTCCAATTTTCACTCATTAGTAACAATCAAATTAGATTCATCTAATTACTTGATGTGGAGAGCACAAGTTCAAGTTGCCACTAAAGCCAATGGCTACTTTGGATATATAGAAGGATCGGTCAAATGTCCATCAGATGAAAGTGCAGATCAAAATGTTATCAGTACGTCTAGTGCTGCATTTCAGATGTGGAATTTAATTGATAATCAGCTTCTCTCATGTTTGCTGTCTACTCTTTCTGCAAGTACTCTCTCGCATGTGTTAGGATGTGATCATGCTAGTGAGGTTTGGGAATCTCTGGAACAAAAGTATAATACCCTAACTAGATCACACATTCATGACCTAAAACAACAGCTGTACAATATATCCAAACGATCAACCATGGATGATTATATAGAATCAATCCGAATCTGCTCTCAGAAGCTGGCTTCAGCCAATTATCAACTTGATGATGATGATTTGATTTTTTATACATTACATGGACTTCCGGAGGAATATGATCAGTTAAAAACATCCATAAGAACAAGAGGAGATACAATCCGATTTGATGAACTTGTGAATATTTTAAATGCAGAAGAGAGGCATATCACTAAGAAAAATCAGTTGCTAACAACAGATCAGAACAGTGTGTTTGTGGCTGCTAATGTAAAACCAGAAACAATGAGTGGAAATAATCAGTCTGGAATGACTGATACTGGTCATATGCTAAACAAACAAGGTCAAGTTTCTTCTTCTCCAATATCTCAGCCTTTGATACAACCTAGTACTCAATACTTTCCTCAATCCTATTCCTCACAAAGTTTTAATTCACAAGGCACACCTTATTATCCTAATTCTCAAGGATCTGGAGGATATCATAGAGATAGAGGAAGAGGCAATAGGTTTGGTAATAATGAGAAGCTTGGATGTCAAATCTGTGGGAGGACAAATCATACAGCAGTTACATGTCATTTTAGGTTAAACCTTCAGTATCCAAGTCCGGAGCAACCTAAGTGGAGAGGTAATAACCAACCAGTTTACAGTCATTCAGGATATCAAGGTTCACCTTTGTATCAACAACCAAGGTTTCATAATAATGGGAGACCTGTGTTTCAACCTCCTCCAATGTCTGGATTGCCTGCTCCAGGACAGATTAATATGGCCACAAGTGGATCATTTGTTGATCAGGGGTATTTTAGTGGTTCATATCCTCCCTCAGCTACTCAATCTCAGTTTTATCCTCAGTATAATTCTGGAACTGACTTCTCATGGCAAAGTAGTTCTTTTCCTCAACACAATGTAAGACCAGAAGGATTCTCTTATCCTTCTCCTACTCAACCACCATGGTATTTAGACAGTGGGGCCACAAATCATGTGACAAACAATGTTCATAATATCAGTCAACCTCTGCCTCTGCCTCCTTCATCTTCTGCAGGAGTAATGGTTGGAAATGGGACTTCTATTGCTGTTCAGAATACAGGTACAGGAGTTATTTCAACACAGATTAGTGAGCTGAAGCTAAATTCTATTCTTCATACTCCTAGTATATCTCACAATCTCCTCTCAGTATATCATTTGGCCAAAGACAATAACTGTGCTATTACTTTTGATGCATCTGGTGTTGTTATTCAGGACAAGGACACGGGTCAGATTCTCTATCAAGGGCAGTGTCACCAAGGGTTGTATCCAATTCAGAACTTATGTAGCAGATCTTCTTCACCTGCATCAACTGCTCTTTTATCAAGGTCTATGAATAATACAGTCCTATGGCATCATAAGTTGGGACATCCTAGTTCTAAATTGTTTCAGTCTGTCATAAATCAACATGATCTTTCTGTTTGCAAGCCACTTGAGGTGGAATGTTGTAGTTGTAATGTTGCTAAGAGCCATAAATTGGCTTTTTCACGTTCATCTACTGTTACTTCTGCTCCCTTTGAACTGATATACATGGATGTGTGGGGTCCTGCTTCAATAAGTTCTTTCCAAGGCTATAGATATTATCTGTTGGTGGTGGATGATTATACTCGTTATAGCTGGATATTTCCTTTACGTTACAAATCAGAGGTCAAGAAGTTCATAAGCCAGTTCAAAGCATATGTTCAGACTCAGTTTCATTGTTCAGTACAAAAAGTTAGAACTGATAATGGTAAAGAGTTTGTAAATCATTTTCTAAGTCAGCTTTACTTAGATGCTGGGATAATTCATCAAACTACTTGCCCATACACCTCAGAACAGAATGGAATTGTTGAAAGGAAGCATCGCCATCTTATTGAAACAACAGTGTCTCTGCTTACTCATGCCTCTCTACCTTCTGAGTTTTGGCTGGAATCCCTAATTACTGCTGTGTATCTAGCCAATAGATTACCACATACCTCTCTCAATTATCAGATTCCTTATACTGTCCTCTTTCATTCCAAACCAGATTATTCTTGGTTACGTTCTTTTGGGTGTGAATGCTATCCTTGGCTTAGGCCTTACACTGATAGTAAACTGAGTCCTAGATCAGTTAAATGCATATTTTTGGGGTATTGTGAACACACTAAAGGCTACAGATGTTATGATCCAATTGGTGAAAAATTGTATATCTCCAGACATGTCAAATTTGTTGAACATTCCTTTCCTTATCCCTCTCTTAAAACCTCATCAGTCACAGATTCATCAGCTACCTCACCCATGGTTAAAGTTCCCCTTACTTCCTTTGAAGAGTTTCAACTCACAGTTCCTCATCCATTACCATCCTTCTCAAGTCCCTCTATACCTTTACCCTCAGCCCCTTCTGAGCCTTTATCTTCTAATCCCTCTCAGCCTTCTCCTAGACTATCCAATATTCATCCTATGACTACCAGGGCTAAATCTGGTATTACCAAACCTCGATACCCTTTGTCTCTGGTTACAGTATCTTCTACCACCCCTCTTACTGAGCCTAAACACTTTGGGGAAGCAATACCTCATTATGTTTGGAAAAAGGCCATGGCTGATGAGTATGAGGCATTAGTCAATCAAGGCACATGGAATCTGGTTCCACCTCCTGCTCATGGTAAGGTCATTCATTGTCAATGGCTTTACAAAATTAAGAGACACTCTGATGGCAGTATAGCTAGATATAAAGCTCGATTGGTGGCTAATGGAAATCAACAGGAAGAAGGACTAAACTACACTGACACATTTTCTCCAGTGGTTAAACAACCTACTGTCCGAATAGTTCTAAGTCTTGCTTTACATCATCAGTGGACTCTTCGTCAATTGGATGTTTCTAATGCGTTTTTGCATGGTGTTATTGATGAAGATGTTTATATGAGGCAACCTCCAGGATATCGCAGTACTCAGTTCCCTGATTATGTTTGTAAACTCAATAAAGCTCTCTATGGCTTAAAGCAGGCTCCTCGTGCCTGGTTTTCTACTTTTGCTGGATTCTTGATTAAGACTGGGTTTGTTCAAAGCAAAGCTGACTCTTCTCTCTTTGTTTTGCACAACACTAAAGCTACAATATTTCTGCTGGTCTATGTTGACGACATCATAATCACTGGAAGTGATCCTGATCAGGTTTCCTATTATATTAAACTTCTTAGTGCTCAGTTTGCCATGAAAGATCTTGGTATTTTGCATTATTTTCTTGGAGTTGAAGTTCAACAGCTACCTTCTGGTTTGTTTCTTAGTCAACTCAAATATGCTCAGGAGTTACTTGTTAAAGCAGGCATGGAAAGTTGTAAGCCTAGTGTGTCTCCTTCCTCTGTGAAGTCTTCTGTTACTTCTGATGACCTTACTTTGTTTGACAATCCATCTCTATATCGTACTATTGTGGGAAGTTTACAATATCTCACCCTTACTAGACCTGAGATCTCTCACTCTGTGAATCTTGCATGTCAACATATGCACTCTCCTCGTGTGTCAGACTTTATTGCTGTTAAACGTATTTTGAGATATATTAAGGGATCCATCAATCATGGCTTACTGTTTTCTGCTGGTGATCTTGCTCTTACTGCCTATTCAGACGCTGATTGGGCAGGAGATCATATTGATAGACGATCCACTACTGGTTTTGCTGTGTTTTTGGGTACCAATCTTATTTCTTGGAGTGCTAAGAAGCAACATACGGTTGCACGTTCTTCTACAGAGGCTGAGTATAGAGCCTTAGCTCAGACTGCTGCAGACTTGACTTGGATTTTACAACTTCTTCATGACTTGCATGAATCCTTGTCTGCTCCTCCATTCCTCTGGTGTGATAATCAATCAGCCCTTGCTCTTGCCTCTAATCCGGTGTTCCATGCTCGCACCAAGCATATAGAGGTTGATTATCACTTTGTTCGCGAGAAGGTTCTTTCCAAACAGATTCAGATTGGTTATGTTTGTAGTCATGATCAAATTGCGGATGTCTTTACTAAAGCTTTGGGTGTTGATCGATTTCTGTTTCTTAAGGCCAAACTGATGGTTGATTCTCCACCCTTCAGTTTGCAGGGGGGTGTGAGTCATACTGATACAAGTCACGTGTTACCAACTGATGCAAATCAAGTGTTACCAAATGCAAAGGTCACTGATATCTGATCAAAGTTTGTTAGGCTATCAGTAGTTCAAATTTCAGTTAATTGAGTTGTTTCTTTTCT
The DNA here is from genome assembly GCA_019985065.2 of Arctostaphylos glauca. Taxonomy (NCBI): domain Eukaryota; kingdom Viridiplantae; phylum Streptophyta; class Magnoliopsida; order Ericales; family Ericaceae; genus Arctostaphylos; species Arctostaphylos glauca. The sequence continues at coordinate 4,522,134 of JAHSPW020000008.1, forward strand.
GTTCAAAATCTGTTAACAGAAGTTTGTTAGAGTTTGTTAGCTGTTAAAGGTTCTGTTAGTTTGTTAGCTATCTTAGTCGGTTCTTATCAGTATAAATAGGATAGCTTGTTTCTCTTTTCATCATCAGAGTTTATAATGGAAATTACGTGATCCTTTCTTCTCTTCTCTCTCTTATCTTCTCATGATCAGTGATCAAATGTTCTTAGTTCAGTTTCTTACTATACAAGTTTTGGATACTTAAAAGTAGGAACTTTGTGGTCGGAGGAAACTTGGTTAGAAATAAAGTTTGGAAGATTTCTCTAGTATAGGAATTTTATTCTCTTCATGTGATTGAGGCCTAGCGCCATTAGGGACGCACCCACACAGCCAACTAGTAATGGCCAAACGTATTATAAGAGTAGAAATACAAATTGTGAAACTCACATTCAAAGGAAGAGATCGTCATCTCAAACTAACGCGATTTTTTTTAGAAGGCAAATAAGAAATTTTATTAATGTACATAGTTTAAAATGACAAACGGCTAAGGCATCACTACGGAACAGAGAGGATTCCCACTACGTTGGTACCCAAACATCCGTCAATCATATGCCATCCGAGAGACCTATAAGAAGGGTTGGAAAGATTCCAACAAAGAAAAGAAAAGGAGATACAATAAGAAGTTATAAGTAACACCTAATAATTACAAATCAAAAGCCTAAAATCAGTACAATTGTATGCCTTCCTAAACTCTCAACAAAAACCACAGCAGCAGACAAAATCAAGTAAACCTTGAGACCAGGACATAGGCTGCAACAACAGAGGCTGGAATTTAAATCATTATGAGCTTGCAGCAACACCAACAGCTTTAGATCAGCACATTCCTTAGCATATAAAAGGCCCTAATGCTTTGAATCCAAGTTAACATCAGCAGCGTCAGAGAACAGAACATAGAAATTTTGAAACAAATATTGCAGGGACTGCAGCATCAGCATAGAGGAAAGAACAAGAATTGAAGCAGTAACACAATCAGCAGCAGCAAACAGACCCAAGCGTAATCCTAGTAAATGGAAGCTTTACAAGTTTGCAGTACCCAAATAAACAAGAGACCAAATCTACATGTAAAACACAATTAACTCTAGCAGAATCCATCATCAGATCATCAAGGGCAATCCCAAAAGCACAGCAGAAGAAGAAACACTACAACACAGTAAAAGGACCAACGTCCCTTCAGCAAAATTCCCAGGCAAAATCAGCAAGACTAACCGGATGCAACATCCAAGCTAAAGCTTGAGCAGAGGGAAATCTTTCACCACAGAATTCAACCTGACACAACCCAAACATATCGTAGGGAAAATTTAATTCAAAGCATGTTCGGGATTCTAGAAAAATACATCTATTCATCACCGAGACAAATTACATAACATAATGAAATTACATATTGAATCAAAATGAAATGGACAACATAAACTGTAAAACAATAGGATACTGAACCAAGTCCTGTGTAGTCACAGTCATCTTAAAATTGATTTCCCGCTTCACCATGGGTATTTGAGGATCACAACCTGTCGCGTTTATCTCCCAGGGTAAAACGGCTCAATCGAACGTAGGAACATCGACCTTTGTTCACCTATCGAACTTCATTGCGCCTGCCTCTCTCTCTCTATCACGCCCTGTTTTCTCAATACAATAAACGGTAATGTATCTACCACAATTCTCACTAAACACTATTTAATAATCCAAAATATTTCATAGATGTGGTACCCAAAACGGTAAGTATCCAATAGTTTTCAAAAGAAAGGGGCACTACCGGCCCAAATACATTACCCACGATCTCAAAAAGGGAGAAGGCTCCATTTATCTTCAACAAAAATACAAGTAGAAGTTACAATACATCTTCCAAAGATAAGTTCATAAAGATGTTAAATAACTCCTTCAATTTGCTTCCCAAAAGATGTTAGGCCATGCACATCACACACTCCATGCTATTCATCCGGTGCAGTACCTAAAGAGGGAAGGGTTGAGTTATAAGCCTAGTAGGAAAATTTATGCCAAGGCTATGTGCATATGAGATGAAATGGCATGCACTTTGAACATTGTATGGCAATGCAATACTTTCATGTGTTAAGTACTATAACATGATTAAGAGAGCACACACAGAAATTCTCTACATGTACTTTGAACTTAGTCGCTTGGGCAGTACATGATGCCTCAAATAGAAGACCTGAAATTGACAAGACAAACTTGCCAAGTTTTAGTGATATGGTGCTAGAGTATAAGCTTGGACGAACCAACCAGGTCGCAGATGCTCTAAGTAGGAAGGCAGAGCTAGCGGCATTTAAGTGTGAGGAAGTGGCAGCCACCAGTAGGGTCACGAGTACCCTACCGCAGCATATTCGAGATGTGAAGGAAGAAAGACGAATGCTATGAGAGCTTGGACGGAATAAGGGCTATAGGGGAGACCGCACTTTTATCACATGTGACAGGAAGACTAGTAAAACATTTGAGATGTAAACTCGCAATATAGACGTGAAAAAAAAAAGATATTGAGACGGAATATAAATGAAGGATTGAAGCATCTGACTAGGCTCTGGAGATGAATACCTGAAGAGCTTATCGGATGCACCATCGACCTCATACAGCTTGACCGACCATAGATAAAGGTACATGAACAGCCATTTGATCTTCATCAAAGTCTGCATTGAATCCCTTACAAACTAAGGGATGTGTACAAATAGTGCGTTTTTCCACTAAAATGGGCTGGAATGCCTATATGCCCAATCTATGCAAAGTAGGTGCTCTATTCAACAAAACAAGATACTCCTACATAACCTGCTGAAGCATTTCCCACACAATTAGTTCCTTTTCCTCAAACTTGAAAAAACAAATTAAGGTTTTGATACTACACATGTAGTGTCACAACACAAGCTACCCATTTCATCTTCCAGTTGATATGCTTCATTCTTATGTATTCACGGACGTAGAGGGATTCGAACTCCCAATTCCTATCAATACTTCAGTTTTATGACCGACTCTTTCAACCGCTTAGACATCTATCCCCTTCGAGCTTTGCCCTCCCCATCTATCTGTGCGCTAATAGGTGGGGACAACTCTATGTGATTCGCTATGCTCAGCTATTGTTCGCTTCTTTCAATATTTTCTTTTGTCTTCCGAAAAGGGCAGGAGAAAGATCATAGAAAATAACATAGCAAAGAAGAGCCCAAACCCAAGAAGAACCTTGACCCAAAATGAATGCTTATGCTCCTCGCATCAATAGTGAGCCGAAAAACAGCTCATGCCATTAAACTCAACAAAAAAAATGGTTTAGGGACACATTTAGAAACATATTTCTACAAACACTCGCATAGTGGATGGTATATAGTGTGTGTGGGAGCTCACACACACAATTTGAGTATTTGTACAACTGTGTCTGTGGTTACGGCAAGCACCGAGGAAGGAAAACGAAGGAAGGCAAATGGTGGTGGAGGTTTTGATATGATAAAACCGCATTATGGTCCAGAACAATCAGAAGCAAATATGGGTATGATGCCCTTGGCTGGCTACTAGCCCTTGAGCATTCATCAGTCTCTCAGAAATTAGGAATTTGGAAAAGCATTTGTGATGCTGGTCTCTATGATCCCGTGACAGGTAATATTCTGCTTGACAACTTCTGGATCAAGGCGGACTCTGGAGATCAAACTAGGTTTTGGAAGGACATTTGGATTGACGATGTTCCCTGTTTCAAAAATTCCCTTGGCTCTTTTCGATTTATACTCAGAAGAATGATAGCATTAGCAAGATCTACATCTCTAACAATAACTCTTGGGTTCTGCTTTTTAGAAGGCCATTATTTTCCTGGGAGGAATCTATGTTGCAAGAGTAGAGATCTATGTTGGGGAACTTCTCTATGGTCAACAATAGAAGGGATGAACTAAGGTGGGATAGGAATAATGGTAAGGGCTTATTCAGTGTCAGTGCATGGTATGCAAGTTGGGAAGACAATAATTGTTACAGTAACTATGTAGGCCCTAAGCGCACTCTGATTTGGCACTCCCTTAGCTCTATGAAGATTCAAATGCTCCTAAGTCAAGCTTCTCAAAAGAAGTTACCTACTGCTGTATCCTTAAGGAGGAGAAACATTATTCTCACTGGGGCTGCAACCGAAGGTCTCTGTCTTCTCTGCCTTAAGGATTTGGAAACAACACTTCATGTGCTCCTTCAGTGCCATGTTGTTTGGAGAGGTTGGTCTATGATAATGAAGTGGTGGAACAAGCAATGGGTTTGTCCTCCATCTATCTACTTGTTTATGATAGGATGGTTGGAAAATAATTTCAAAAATGTAGAAAAGGTGGGGTGGGAGTTGGGCTTCTATGCAGGCCTCTAGTCCATTTGGTCTGCCAGAAATGATTGTATCTGCAATGGCAAATCTTTTAACAGTCTGGAAGTGGTTGAAGGTATTAAATCTAACGTGGCAATGTGGCTAAAAACATGGTTTAATATTGATGGATATTCTGTGGAAGACATCAAAGTCAATTTGATGGGTATCAGAAGCCTACATGTGGAGAGGAGAGTTATGATCTGAGTAGGTAATGGTTTGAGTTGGTAATGGTCTGGGTTTATGAAATTGATTTGGGAGTCTTTGTTTCTGGGTTGGGGGAGGAATCTATTTTGTGAGTCTTGAGTTCATGAGTTAGGTCATTTTAGTTTGGTTTAATTCAGTTTGGTATTCTGGGTGGGTTTTGATTCTGCAATGAGAAAGGGGTTTCTTTGGTTTGTTCTTGGGACCTTCAGATGTATTGGTGTCTTTATAAGCACGGTATTGGTATGTCTTTGCAAGGTCTTGGTTCTCTATGATGTTCTGAAGTCTGTATGTTTTGGCTTGATGTTTGGAGTCTATATAAGCAGGTTTCTAGGCCTCTCTGTTGTCTTTCTGATATCTTGGTCTTTCTTATGTTTTGGATTGTATTGGTTTTCATTCGCATGTATGCGTCAGTGGTTGCGGGGCAGATTGTTTTGACCCTAGTTGGTTGTTCTGATACTTTAATTGGCTGTCATCTATGCTCTCAACCTATGTTCTGACATCGCTGCTGCTGGTGGACTTTCTAATAATTTCATGCTTCCTATATGGTATACAAGGCTGATGTTCTACGAGCTATATGGTTCTGTCTCAATCTTTCTACTTTTGGTTCTGTCTTTTGAGTTGCTGATGCAAGGTTCATATCTTCTCCATTTGCTGCTGTTGATTTCCGAAGTAGTATATTTTATATGGTGATGCTTCAGTTGGTTTGGTTCCTTCCTTTCTATTTTGTGCTTCTATTGATGGTGACTCCAGAGCTGATTCTCATTTTGACTCAGACAGTATTGGTTAGTATTGGTTCTTGAGCTTTTGGTTGAGTAAGACTTGATTAAGCATATGGATTTAGTTGGCTTATTTGGCCTTTTCATCTTTTGGTCTTTCTGCGACCTTGTTTGGGACCATCTTTCCATTTTGGTGACGCTATGCTCTCTTGATGTTGATTTATGATGCAGTCTATGGCTTTGTGTTGGCGTTGCTGTGACCCCTTCTATAGCTGGCATTAATCTTGCGAATTGTTTGCTGTTATTCAATCTGGAGTCACTACTAGAAAAAATGCTTTTTGAGTCAACTAATAAGCCATCGCAAAAAGTGATCCAGACGTCGCAAAAGATTTTTTGCGACGGCTGGATCACTTTTTGCGATGGTAAAGTGAGAGTCGCCATTGATGGGGTCGTAAAGACTTTTGCGACTGCATGCCATCGTTGCAAAAATTTTTGCAACGGCCAAAAAATACCTTTTGCGACTGCGAATTTGCCGTCGCCAGAAGTACAACTTTTTGCGACAGGTTGCATCGACCGTTGTAAAAAGTTCAATTTTTTTCGACTGCTGGAATTTTTGTCGCAAAAGCTTGGGCTTTTTGCGACGGTTAATGTTGCTTATTTGCAACAGCTTTGATTCCGTTGCAAAAAATAAAAATCATTTGCCACGGACAAAATAGCCGTCGCAAATGCTTTACTTTAATTGCATTGCATTTAAAAAATACATTTTGAATTTAAAAACAAAATGTTCAAATTCACTTAATACCAATTCAATTCCCACAAACTAACATAATTTCTTAGACAATAAAACCAATAATAATAATTCCAAGCATAAGCACATATTACAATTTTTAAATTATTCTCCATTCACTTAAAATCAACATCCGCAAACATGTTCATTCAATTCCATAACATACACATTACATTGTTCTAAAGAATATTCTTAAAACAAGTGAATTCAAAAATGCTCATTCAACAGCGAACAGGGTCATTCATCTACATACAAGTAAGCTGCGTTGTCTGAGATTATTGTGTCGTTCGATGGTTGTGCTTCCTGTACTGATTATAGTATTGGAGGCTCTACTGTCTTAGATGCACTCATCGGTATTGTCTCAGTCGTTGTGCAAGGGTGTTTATCCAGTCGCTTCTTTTATCATATTTGCCTCTGCATTAGAAGGATTCGATACATTAGAAACAACAACACTGAAGGACTTCTAATCTGTCCAGTTTTTAATTTGTCTAAAAGAAAAAGAAATAAACCAAAAGATGACCATGTTAAGCACTTAAACTGTCCAAAAGAAATAAAACAGTTTTCAAAACGATATTAGAAGCATTATAAACCATAAGAAAAATCAACGGAGTCATGGAATTTGCAGAATCTGCAACATATGCAGAATATGCATCAGTTTGTGTGCGTGCTGATTGCATCAAATTATGCAGCATTGCACTTCTAACTCAAATCTTAACAAGATGAATGACATCAAATTATGCACCAGTTGTAGCAATTCTAACTCAAATACGCAGCAGTTGCACTTCTAACTCTACAAGAACAACAATGTTGATATTGTAGAGGTGGGGGACTTGATTAAATTTATAATAACCGTATGGATTACGAACAAATTTGGCATATTAGTTTGTTTTATACAGGAATGCACAGAGAACTTGGATGCTATTCGTCATGTTAAGATTTGAAGTTTTAAGATTTGGTCGGATAGTCCTTGTCGACTGATGTGTCTTGCATTGACTATGATATGTCTAGGTCTGCACCTGGATATGCTTCAATACTAGATACTAGGTGTTGGAAGTTCAAATGATTTTCTTTGGTTTCCTGGTAACCATCATTGGCAGCTTCACCAAACTATTCACTTCTATTTTCCCCTTAGGTATAAAATGATGAAACAAAATGTGAAGCAGAAAACCATCATTGGCAGCTTCATTTCTATTCATTTTATAACCATGATGAATCAAAACATGAATATCACAAAATCACAAAGTCTTCATTTCCTAGCCAAGAAGAAAAATACTGATTTCAAAACAAAAGTATTGATTTCACAAAGTATTGATTTCGAAACATGAATGAGTCTCATTTCTATTCATTTTGACCAGTAACAAAAAAAGAAACTACAAAACATAGCCAAAAGCTAGGTGGTTTCAAACATCAATGATAGCGCCTTCTACTCCAAAAGAAATAAAACAGTTTTTAAGACAACATTAGAAGCATTTATAAGCTATAAGGAAAATCAACCGAGTAGTGGAATATGCAGAATTTGCAGCAGTTTATGTGCGCGCTGATTTCTACAACTTTCAGTCTGTCGGCATTCCTGCATAATTATTCTGGTAACATATGAAACTAAAAACTGAAACTACTGAAAATTCTCATAGTCCAAAGACACCGAATTGTAGAGAATGAGCGACAGGATAACATAGGAATCAAATAGAATCTATTCAACTCTTTAATCACTCTATCTGAAGAAACAGATAACTCAAAGCCAGAGTTAATCCAGGATCCATCAAAATCAAGACTATCAGTCTCATCCCTCCCAATCAGACTTTTCGCACCAAGTGGTATGAGAGATACCATACCCAAATGGAAAATACCTAAGCATGATAAAAACAAAATCACATACATGGCATTAAGTTGATTTAATTAAAAAGCAAAAGTACCAAATGTTGGGCCATACTTGGTGCAGTGGTATAACGATGATGACCTAAGGACCTAAGGCTGATACTAAAACTAAAGGGAAAAGGAAAAGGAAAAGGAAATGGAAAATGATAATTAAAAGCCACTTTTTTATACAAGATCTTGCCTAGATTAATTCCACAACTACTGATGTGAAGAGAACTATACAAATTTTTAAACAATGAAAAATTCCAGGCATAAATGAACAACAACGTTTCAAGTGCTGGTAAGTCTGGGAGAAACTGTAATGGAATTAACCCATGGGAAAGGAAATTTGGTTAGTCGAGTATGTGCAATATCGAAATCAGCCATACAACGGGAATAGTTTAGCCGGACGCACCTCTAATTGCCCTTCATATAAATATCCCGACTCGATCTGGACCTCGGACACCCACTGCTCCTAAAATCAGTCATCGATTGGTTTCGCCTCACATCAGGCGTCGATCTTAACCATCCATTGCCGTCCCTACCACCGCCGCAGGCGGTTCCCGCCATGGTCGACCCTCGGTGAGGGTCTAGATCCGGTCGCGGTAGACGAAGACTTTGTTCCCTACTGCGATTGGAGATCTCTGTTATGATCATGGACATTAATAGTAAAAGAAAAATAAATATAACGGGCCTAGCTAATCACAGTGGTTAGGAAGTTAGTTGTAACTACCTAAACTGAGTTCAATCAGTTGGTTTTCTGTTAGCCTAGCATTCTGTTAGCTAATCGGTTGGATCTGTTAGGAAGTTGTTAGCTGAAGTTGTTAGCTTACACGCACACATACAGCATCAGTTAGCAAGTAAAGAGGGAAGAAATGTGTATAAATAAGAGGGAATGCTTACCCTGAGAAGTGTGAAGTTTCCCGGTTGTAATCTAGGTTTGGGCTGGAATAAGAGATCAGTACTCTTTTCCTTCAATTGTTCTTCGTCAATTTCTAGGGTTCTAACATTGGTATCAGAGCTACTCTTTCCTTGGTCTGTGGATTCAAAACTCGTGATGGCAGAGGGAACTAGAGGTCAAGATAATAAGAAATTAGAAGAAACCATTCGTGGTCTGAAGGAAAGTCAAATTAGAAGTTTGAGGGAAAATGAAGAAATTAAACATTCTTTGAAGGAAATGACGGAGATGTTATCAGCTGTTTCAATGAAATACGACCAGATGGCAACACAAGTATTTGGAAAGAAACAGTCAGATACGTCAAATCCAGAGGAAGAAAACCAATTGGTTGGTGCGGGATCATCTCAGTATAGGTTCGAAGGAGGTCAATCTCAGAATACCTCAGGAATTGGAACCAGGTACACCAAATTAGACTTTCCTAAATTCTTTGGTGATGATCCAAACGGATGGCTTTATAAATGTGAACGTTTTTTTAAGTTTAATTCTGTTGATAACTCAAACAAAGTTAGAATAGCCACCTTTCATCTGGAAAACAGAGCATTACAATGGTATCAGTGGTTTGAAAAAACTCACTGTGTAATAAATTGGCTCTCGTTTAAACATGGAATCATGGCACGATTTGGTCCTGATGAGTACGAGGATGCAGTGGGAGAGTTAACGAAACTGAAACAAGTTTCATCCGTAAGAGTTTACCAGGATCAGTTTGAGGTTTTAGCTAATAAAACTCAAAATCTACCTGAGAACTTCTTCACCAGCTGTTTCATCAGCGGTTTAAGGGAGGAAATCAAGGCTAACGTGTTAATGTTCAAACCTACAACTGTGACTCAGGCGATTGGACTAGCTAAACTCCAAGAAAATAGCATTGAGGCTTTAGCAGGGCGAACTGGCCTAGGTCCTAAGACGGAAACCTTAACACTAAGGGATAATCAGCCAAGGACTAATCAAACCAGGTATTGGAACCAGGTATTCTGATTTCATTGTTAACGAAGTAGATTTGGCGGGAGATGTCGTTCATCTAACTCACTTAGAAGCCCCACAAGAGATTGCAGAGGAAGAGAAAACAAAGATATCTGATCAACTGAATAAAAGTTATGACACCGAACTTGAATCATTTAAATCTCTTGTTGGTGACCCTGATGCCGATTGTCTCAAAGGTTTTATAAATCAGATTACTTGTGGTGTTAAAGATGGTCTCTCACCAATTGTTCTTTCGCCAAGTTTTAATAAATCACATCGGACGGCAGTGCATAATTTTTTCAAGGAGCATTTCAGATTCCTTGTGACAGACACGGTAGATGGGCCAGACACCTCATCGAAATGCATTCGTGTGTGGTTCAATGAAGGAGGGAATTCTGGCAAGGGCAGAAACTCAAGGAAACGGAAAGATAGGGGCTATGAACCTTATGATAACAGAGGTTTAGATAACTGGCCAGACCATCTTGACAAGTTCCTTAGGTTCCATCTTTACAAGGAGAATAAAGATACTCACGAGGCATTAGGGTTGATTGGAAAGATACTAGGGATTCAGCCAAGGTCTTTTGGATTTTCCAGTACAAAAGATAAGCGTGCTGTATCAACTCAAAGGGTAACTGTTTTCAAGCAGCGCACAAGTAAATTAGGTGCTCTTAATAAAAGGCTATTTGGTATCAAAGTTGGTGACTTTTGCCATGTCAAAGAAGGGCTTCTCCTTGGGCAGCTGTATGGGAACCGATTCACAGTTACATTAAGGAGTGTTATTGCAAATTCTGCAGAAACCATTAAAGCATCTGCTGATGCTTTAGGAAAGCATGGATTTATTAACTACTTTGGTTTACAACGTTTTGGAAGTGGTTCAGTCCCCACTCACCTTGTTGGAGCTACATTACTTAGAGGAGAGTGGAGAACTGCAGTGGAGAACTCCATAGCTGTGTTGGATCGAAGGATGGTTAAACGTCGCAATAAGGCTATTGCGCAATGGCTGATTCAGTGGTCTAGAACCTTTCCTGAAGATGCTACTTGGATGGATTCTGAAGAATTTCAATCCAAATTTCCAGAATTTCAGCCTTGAGGCAAGGCTTTCTGAAGGGGTGGGGAATGTTATGACCACGCCAATTCCTATAGTCAGTTAGCTGATCTAAGTGGTTAGTTGTTAGGTTGTTTTGCCACATCAGCAAGTCAGTTAGCATTCTGTTAGGAGGTTAGCTGAATCAGTTAGTAGATCAGTTAATCTAGCTTAAACTCAGTGCTACTTTTGTGTATAAATAAGGGGATACTTACTTGAGAAAGGTGAAATGTTTTGATTGTAATCAGTTTGGGCTGGAATAAGAGAATCACGAACTCTTTTCCTTCAATTGTTCTTCGTCAATTTCTAGGGTTCTAACAATCTCAGATGCCGCCATTGTTGCGATCGTCCGATTCGATCGTGGAAGATCCAAAATTCTTCGATTGGATCTATATGAAATGTGGAGATACTGTGAGAGAGAGAGGGGGAGAAGGAGAGGAAGAGGCATCTCGGGGAGGGAGGGTAGTGCGAGAAGGCCGACACCGTCAAACAATTTGGGGATGATACCTACTGGATGTTGATGAAGTGTTAACATAGAGAATCAAAATGGGTTTGTATTTTAAATGTATATTGTTTATAGATTATAGATTTTTTTTATGGCTTAGAATTTATATTTTTATTGACTAATTAATGTATTAAAAACTATTTTATTTTAATATTTTAAATGTATCTAGTGTTGGAAAAAGTATAAAGCATATGAAAGATTTATGAAAAACAAAAATAATGTTTATAAAGTCAAGACATTAAGTCAAAATTAACTAAATATTTTTAATAAAATGATTACCAAACATATCATTTACTGTTGTTCAGAGTGATGATATATTTTTAAGCTACCTCTTTTGGGATCTTTTCGTAAAGAAACGCAAGGTCTCTGATGTTTGAAAGCAGATGCCGATGGTTTGCATAACTTTAATGCTGCTACTTTGGGTTCTGGTGTCAATTTGGGCCCTGCTGTTTGCAGATTTCAGTGTTTCATATTGGGCTTTGTCTTGCATCTTTTGATTGGTACCTTACCAACTATTGTCCCCCTCTATAGCTTGAAGATGAAGATGATTTATTTATCAGGATCAATTTGAAAGACACTTTCCTATAGCTTTGATACCATGTGGAATTTCATGATTTCATAATCGTTTCATTGAAAATTCGAGAACAACTTGGCTCATTAATGACAGCTAATGTCTAACTAACGAATTACAGAATGACAAATGACTTACACCCTTCATGGACCATCCTACCAGACTATCACAATACCATTTCAACTTAACTTGAGCTACACCAAGCTGAACCAGGCTCTGCATGCCGGCCCCGACATTTGGGTTGCCCAAGCCCGGACTTGAATTGGTTGCCCACTTAATATTATTATGTCATAATAAAATTAAAAAACATATAATCAAACAACAAAATAAAAATAAAAATAAAGTTACATTACACTTTTAGGTTGAATTACATAAAGAATTCAAAATCAAAATACAACTCCGGTCATAGTGTTTTATAATTAGCACGATTTGATTAAAAAATAACTCATTGTTGCATTTTTTGAAACAAAATTTTCAACTAAATCATTATAGTTTAACTTATTCAAGTATTCATTGTCAATTAAAATCATAGACAATTCACTTAATATCTCATGTGACATGGTAGTCCGAATATAAATTTTTATCAATTTTAGCTTCGAAAACCCTTTTCCGTCAAAGCATGACAATCCATAATTTTTGTTTTTATCTATTTTTGTGGATTATTGGGTTGTCTCAACAAGAGATTTAAAAATATATAAAATTATGGTTAAAAATAAGAAAACTTAGAAAATACGAAAAATAATCAAAACATGATATGTTTTAGTTTGTTATTCATATTTAGTAAAAAAAAAATTAACTTCCATATATAATTTTATATTTTTTCTGGAGACGAACTAATATTTTACAAAATATTAATAAAAAATAACAAATACAAAATAAATTGGATAAAAAGGTAATTAATCTATTTAAATATAACGTTACACTAAGTGATACAATAACTATAAATATATTTTAGGATATATTCTGTTTAGGATATCTTGTTTTTTCTTTTTATACGGTAGAATATATACCAAAACTACAGTGATACATATGTTATACATATTTAATATAGTGATGGTTGAAAGGAAATTTTCTAAAAATATATGCTCTTAAAATTAATTTTGTTCACAACTAACTATTAAATTAAAAAAATATTCCCGGTGTTTTTTTTGACAAATGAATAAGTGAATTTTTATTTTTTTACAAGATTTTTTTGGTAAATAAACACACACAAGAATATAGATTTTTTTTATTTTACTTCACTTCACTTTAATTTTTTTTAGAACAATTTTCTCGTACAACTTTTTCGACAACTGAACGGAGCCTAAGTAATGTAAGGGCTTGATCGATGATGTAAAGGAAATAGGCAACTCTAAAATAATTTTTTTACAAAATAATTAAAATATATTTTCTTTTTTTTGCAATTTTTTATTTTTTTTGGTTGCCCCGCGCCGGGGGGTTGCCTGAGCCCCGGGGCTTGCGGGGCTTACCCCGGGGCCGGCTCTGTGCACTGATCTTGAACTCTTGCAACACCAGACTCGAACTCCTGCGCTGGTCTTGAACTCTTCCTCTTGAACCACTGAGTTTGATGACTTCTATTTACTTTGTCTTCACTTGTTCTTACACAAAAACTAATTTCCTAAAATGTTCTGTATAAGCTAAATCAAACATATGGATCATCATGGTGATGTTACATTCTTAAGAAAAATTGGATACTACAGAAAAATTACACTATACATAAAAATTATCGAAAAAATTTAATGTGGACTTTCCAACACTTATGTTTTTGTGTTGATCTGTGGATAGCATGTCTTCTGCTAATTTATTCATTATAGTTAGTCAATAAAAGGCTGGGATGACCCATATCCATTGTTAGGGAGGTGGAAAAACCTGGTTCACATAAGCATCTTACTGCATGGTTATATCTTGGGATTTGAATTTTGACTCTAGTTATTCTTTGGTTTCTAATTCATCGAAAGCAAACAGCAAACAATGCTTTTTGACGGAAAAAAAAGAACATGTAAGACACATGAAATGGCTTCAGGTGCTTCCCCTTTTTGTTTTCCTTCTCTCGTCACTATACAAAAACTTGAGCCACTTCACTTTGACCTTGAGCACTTTGATGACACCTTTAGTGTCCTTTATACTTCATAGAACCTTAGGAGCCTATGAGTTGGAAACACAGAACAAAACACTACATCTTACAATAAATGTCATGCACAAAAGTACCCAAGAGAAGAAAATTGGAAGACAAAGAAAATGATTAATAAACAGTTAGGAGCCAATGAGTTATAGATTGTTTTCACTCCGACAATTCTTGACATAAACTTTGCTTAATTTAGACTGTCATGTGTCGATTAATTCAAGTCAAATAGGTTTCACTCGTCGATTGTTCAACTATCGGGCCATTATAATGCTATTTGTTTCCTCTCAGCTTTTATCTTCTTCCAATTCGATTCTGATCCTAATTGTGTTTGTTATAACTTTAGAGCTTCACAAGAAGGAAACATGTGTGGTGCTGTGTGGAGGAGAATAGAATAAAACACTGCATCTTACAATAAATGTCATGCCATCAAAGTGCAAGGGAGTACACGAGCAGAAAAACAGTCAGCAAAGGAGGCGAAATTGAATTAGCAGTTGATATCAAGGAGTTCTCCTAATGTAATTGTGTGGAACTGATTTTGCAAAGATAGTCTTGGATTTGGCAGCTTCCTAGCAACTTGTTGCATGGTTGGTCGATACATTGGATTGGCATTCGAACATGCAAATACTAGTTTCGCAACAATCACTACTTGTTCTACCACTTGATTTGTAGGAGGAGGGAGGCATTGGTCCAGCACATCCTTCAATAAAATCTCATGTCTAGTTGTTGACGACGACGACGACGAAGATGATAGAGCGAAGATGACATCACCTGGATGCTTCCCCATGATAACTTCCAGCGTTAGCACCCCAAAACTATAAACGTCGCACTTCTCATTCACTTCCATTGTACATATGCAAGTTTTGCCAAAAAAGAAAAAACAAAAACCCAAGAGAAGGAAATAATTGAATAAACAAAGGGCGTGATGGGGGGAAAGGGGAAAGCATGCATGCTCCTGCTACATATCAGTTGTTGGTGAAGTTGCAAATTTATGCATGCATTAACTTCTAGTTATTTGTATTCTATAAGAAGTTTGGTAATATTTAAGGAGTTCTTGATTGGCGCTAAGAATGTCATAAGCCTTACAGAAGCAAGGGAAGAGTACTAAGTACTAAGTGAGTTATAATTAACTAACGGGACTAAAGTATGAGAGTGGGATGCATAAGAAACAATAATTGTCTCATCAAATACAGTTATCAAATTATATATTACCTTTGCACCTCCCAAATGAAAAAAGAAAAGTATAGTGAAGCCTCGTCATGAAATATCACTATCCATGAGATTTCAAGCCTTTATGCATGATAAAAATTCAATGCTAGCATTGACTACCAAATTTTATCTTTTTTCTGTGCGAGTTTGCTTCCCCTTGGAGCAAGTCGGTTAACTCAGGAAATCGCAAGAACAAGACTAAACCCACTCACGACAAGTGAAGTTAATTCTATTGGAAAAAGCAAAGAGAAAGTGCTTCCCATAGAATTTCTTCAGCAAAGCTCAACATGACTCATCCCTAATTGGTTTTAAAATGAAAATTTTTACTGAAGGAAATTCATCAAATATAATATAATATAATATAATATACCCAAAGATACTATACTTCTCACGTTTTGTGATATTATATATATGATGTAAATTTAATCTGACTTATAAGAGTTCAACTAAACACCGAATATATGTGGTCTAACTCTTAAATAAATAATAACCCTCATATCTGGTCAAACAAAAGAACCTTATGAAAACTCACCAACTGATGGTATATCTTATGAAGAGTAAGGTTTGACAGTTTTGGATTGAATCAATTAGCATCAAACGAATTCCATACAGATATTAGCTAAATCCCACATGGGTTACATAAGCTGAATGGCCATTCAAGCCCTAATTTCGGTTCATTGTAAATCAAAAAAGCAAACAGTGACACGCATGCCAAGCCCTAATACCACTGTGGGCATGCGAAGCCCGCATTTCAGATCAGCGAAGCAAACAGTGACACGCATGTGTACATCAGTCCTCATATGAAGCTAAGAGTGACCTAATTTCAGTTGGAGGGCGAAGCCCTAAATTCGACCGTGACACGTACCCGTTGAGCAACGAAGGGCGGGAACAGTGCGCCGGCGACGCGGGAGGCAGATTCGGGCTGAGATGGGACGGCGACGTAGACGGCGACGAGGCTTGGACGGCCGGAGACGCGGGAGCAGATGGTAGGGTCGGGCAGAGAGAAGAGAGAGAGAGAGAGAAGACCGATGCTTCATATGACAACCCGCGTTTTGACCCCAAACGCCCCACTCTTATTTGTGACCCGAACCCGGTCTTCTGGTTCAAACCGAAACCCGCGTTTTACAGCCTTTAACCCGCGTTTTCTTCTGATCTCCTCCCTGCCGTTGGATGAGATCCAACGGCATATGTTAAAAGTCCGTAAAATCAGAACATACGGGAGTCCACATATGAAGTGGACTGTATATATATATATATATATATATTTCCGTCATTTTGGCTTGAGAGTTTTAACTACCTCAAAGCAGGTAACAAGTCGCAGCATATATAGGAAGGATATCGGATCATAAATTAATAGAGCTAAAATATATTGTTTTTTTTATATGCTAGCTTCAAATATCATTAAAATAATAAGTATCTGTCACAAATAATTTTTCACCCAAAAAAAGACGATGAAATAAGATGCCGTAAATATTTTTTACCCAATCACTTAATTTACTTTTTTTGTTTCCAGTGTATAAACTCCCATTTGCAATCTGGTAAAGTTCTCTCTTTTTGTGTGGGTGTGTATATGCATAAATACACACATACACATACATGTATACATATAAATATACTTAATTTAAATACTTGTTTTTCATTAATTAAGCATGGATTTCTTTTGCATGTGTTTTTTATTTTCTTATTATCTCCCTTGTTATCTAAATTTTTCGCATTTTTATTTTCTTAATATAATTTGTTCTCTCTCCATTGAATTTGATTTGAATCGGTGCTGAAATTTATTAGTTTTTTATGTTTGAATTTGTTCAACTCAAGAAACATACATGGATAAAAGTTGGATAAATTTGCCTAGGCTCGACCCAAGATATTTACAAGGGGTCGTAGATTTTTTGACATATGCATGAAAGAACATTCGCGACGGTGAAATAGAAATGCCATGTCCGTGTAAGAAATGTCGTAATATGTGTAGAGTAAAGAAAGATTTAGTAAAAGAATATCTTGTTGTGGATGGATTTAATACAAGTTACACCGTCTGGATTTTTCATGGGGAAAGATCACGGCCTAGAGTTGCTGATGTTGAGCGTAGTGAGGAAAGTAGTTTAAATGGACAAGATGATGTGCAAGAAATGATACATGATGCATTTGGAATTCCGCCAATTCATGCCCATGATATGGATGCAGATTCTTCTTCAAGTGGTGGACATGGTCTAGATGAAGAGACTACTAAATTTTTTAAGCTGTTGAAGGAAGCTGAGCGAGAGTTATATCCCTGCATTTTCTAAAAAATTTTACTTAAAATCCCGCAAAAATATTTTCGGCGTTTCTTAAAACGCGGGCAATACTTCATTTTTCCGGTTGCCGGAAAACTTTTCCCGGCGTTTCACAAACGACGGCAAATATGCCGGTAAATATTAGCGACATTTATAAATGCCGGTAATTTTTCCCGACAGGAGTACTGGCAACGTTTTTTATAAATGCTGAGAATTGTGAAAAAAAAACTGGTAGTGTATTTTTTGTGGCGTTTTTATGACTTTTATCAGGGTTTAATAAACGCTGAGAATACTACCTTTTGTTGTAGTGGATTAACAATGCTAATCATTCCATCTACTGTTGATGGGAATTAGGTGATCATGCTTCTGGTGTTCTTTGGAACATCTGCCATCAAGTTGCTTTTTGATATTATTGTTGTATATCTTTAGTACTCAATACTTGAACAACCTCAATTAACACAACATTTTGCAATATATAATGTCAAATAAAATAGCATCTTGTAATATATCGTGTCATCTAACAGCTAAGGAGTACATACAAAGAGCAGAAAATAAAAAAGAATCAATGAGGAATTAAGCCATATAAGTATAGAATAGAAAAGGAGGACACCATAGAGTCCAAGGGTACCTTCTCAAGAAGTCAAGTAGTTACTATCAAGGAGTTCCCCCAGTGTAATCGTGTTGAACTGAATTTGAAGAGATGTCCTTGGATTTGACAACTTCCTAGCAACTTGTTGCATAGTTGGTCGAGACCTTGGACTGGCATTCAAACATGCAAATGCTTGTTCCGCAGCAACCACTACTTGTTTTGCCACTTGGTTTGTAGGAGGCGGGATGCGTTGGTCCAACATATCCTTCAATAAAATCTCATGTCCAGGTGTTGTTGACGACGATGACGACGAAGATGATGATACAGAGGAGATGAAATCACCCGGATGCTTTCCCATAATCACTTCTAGTGTTAGGACACCAAAACTGTAAACGTCGCACTTCTCATTCACTTCCATTGTATATGCAAGTTCTGTTAGAAAAAGAAAAATGACAAAAACCCAAGAGAAGAAAATGATTGACTAAACAAGGGATGCGATGGGAGGAAGAGGGAAAGCATGCTCATTCTACATATCAGTTATTTGTGCATACATTCACTTCCCGTTATTTGTATTCTAAGATAAATTAGGTAATATTTAAGGAGTTCATGAAGGACGTCAATACTAGTTAGTTTGCTTGCGTCTACCAATTCAGGCGATATCCTTCTAGAATGTTGTTGTTAGACATTTTGAGACTTGTTAAGTTATGGGACTTTCCCCATTGTTGAGAGATCTCGCCACAGAAATTGTTGTTGATCAAATCAATGTAATCTAAATTTGGGTGTATTCCAAAATATTCTGATATGTATCCCGAAAATTGGTTTCTCTCGAGCCTTACTCTATACAAGCTAGTGCAATTTTTCATAATTTTGGGAATGAAACTTGTAAGATTGTTGTTGCCTGCATCTAATCATGTAAGCAATCCACTAAAGCATAAGTTTTCCAGTAAATGACTAGTGAGCCTATTACCACCAATTTGAAAAATGTCCAAATATATGAGGCCATCCAATGTTGGGGGAATAGATCCAGAAAGTTGATTTTCATAAAGGAATAGAGTGGTAAAGTTGAACAAGTTCCCTATAGAGGCGGTAAATCTGTTTTAACAGGCACCGCTAACAATTTTCTACAATGCTGCCAATTTTCATCCTACACGCGCAATAGCATTTTCCATAAATGGGAGGCATTTTTTACTACAAACACTATCTAGCGATAAACAAAAATGAACAAAGTCTTAAGGTCTCTGAACATTTCATCACTTGTCAATAATTCCATAACATGAATTAAGAGGAAGAAAAAGGATAACTTGATTGTCTCTAAACGTTTCATAACGTAAGCAAAGAGAAAGAAAAAGGGTAACTAATTATGTATTCTGTGGAACACTACGAGTGTGTGCAACCGTGTATGTGAGTGAAAGTTGGCTACCATTTTGTTTGTAGATGATTGACTAATCCGTTGGGTTTGTGAAGTCCATTATGATTTTCATTTGTCGCTTCACTAACTATGCTCGATTAGGAACCACATAAAAAATTAATCTTTTGATTCGTTGCGTTCTTACTTGATTATTTCTTTTTACGTTTACTTATACACGAGTGGGTCAAATTTGTTACATGATCCACCGTTCAAGAATACATTTTAATTTTTCTCCACCATTTGCCTTAACTCGATTATTTTTAGACACGTTTTGTCTCTATTCAAAAAAAAAATTTGCATTTGTTGTTTTGGACTCAAATTTTTGTAGATTATTTGTTCGTCTCGATGAAAGGAATCTAAAAAGTATAAATTATGCCCAAAAACTAAAAAAAGCCACTAAAAACAACAAATTAGCACAAAAATACCCTTTCTGAATTATGCCAATGAGACTTGAAGCTCTTATGCCTGATAAAACTTCAATGTTCTAATGAATTGAGTAGTGCAACATATAAGCAATATAAAAACTTGCAAATTCTTGACTGTTGAGAGCTAGAATTACTTTATAAGGGTGACTTCAAGATTAAATAAACCTAAGAAAAGAAAATTAAAATAGAGATAGGTACCAGGAGCGGCATATCCGAAAGTTCCTGCAAATGAAGTCCAATTGGAAAAGTCATGCTTCATAAATCTAGCTGTCCCAAAATCAGAGATGTGAGCCACGTACTCCGAATCAAACAAAATGTTCTTACTTGATATGTCTCGATGGATGATTGGAGCCGAACAATCGTGATGCATATAAGATAGAGCATCGGCCAAACCATTTACGATGTCCACTCTTTTGATCCAATCCAACTCTATTGCGTCTTGCTTCGAGCCCAGTACTTTTCCTAAGCTTCCACCTTCCAGGAACTCGTAAACCAAAAATGAGTTTCTTGGATGTGAGCAGAATCCGTAAAGCTTTACTATGTTGCGGTGCCTTATCTTCGTTAATGTACTTATCTCACTCGTCAACTCCTTTTGATTAACCGAATCACCGTCAGATGAGGCATGAAATTTTTTCACAGCAACTACCTGACCATTAGGTAGGGCGGCTCTATAAACAGTACCACATCCTCCTTTCCCAATACAATGTTTGGCACTGAAGTTTTCAGTCACTTCAATGATATTTTCATACACCATTTTTCCATCATAGCTCCATATTGCAAACAAAGTTTTATTATTTATCTTTCTTGGCTCGTTTTTCGTGCTTTTTACTTTCTTGCGAGAATACAAGCAAAGTCCAAGAATCACAAGGAAAACAAGTAGAAATCCAGAAACGGGAAGTACAACTAGTGACACCATTTTCTTTTCCTTCTTTCTAGGAACCCCATCAAGCAGGCATGCCTCCAAACCAGTAGCATTACCACATAAACCTTTATTACCTCTAAGTGCCTCAAATGGAGCCTCTTGGAAGGCTTTGATATGCGGAAGACGACCCTCCAGCTGATTGTAGGATACATCAACTGATGTAAGAGATACCATATTATCGAAAGAAGATGGTATGGAGCCAGTGAGCTCATTGCGGGAGAGATTTAGTATTTCTAACCTCTGGAGTAATCCAACTGACTGTGGTATCTTTCCTGAAAGGACATTATCACCAAGATCAAGGACTTGAAGGCTTCGGAGTTGACCTAGTTCCAAAGGAATGTCTTCACCAAGTCTATTATGGCTCAAATTCAAGTTCCATAGCTTTAGGGAATTCCCTAAATCTTGAGGGATTGAGCCATCTAATCTATTTTTTGCCAAGTTTAGAGTCTCTAAGTTGGCGAGGCTACCGAGTTCTGGAGGAATGTGACCTGACAATTGGTTATCATTCAAATTAAGGTCAAACAATGAAACGAAACTACCGAATTGCTTTGGGATCTCTCCAACTAGGTGATTTGAAGAGAGGTCAACTCTAGATAGTTGACTTGCCTCTACCAATTCAGGCAGTATCTCTCCAGAAATATTATTGTTCGACATTTTGAGACTTGTTAAGTTGTGGCACTTTCCCCATTGTTGAGACAGCTCTCCATAGAAATTGTTGTTGCTCAGATCAATGTAATTCAAATGCGGATATATGCCAAAATCTTCTGATATATTTCCTGAAAGTTGGTTTCCATCAAGCCTTACCCTATATAAGCTGCTACAATTTTTCAAACTTTTCGGGACAGAACCCGTAAGACTGTTGTTTGTTACACTTAAGTGTGAAAGTAATCTGCTAAAGCATAAGTTTTCCGGCAAATGACCACTGAGTTGGTTATCATACAGATTCAAGGACGCAAGGTGTTCCAGATTCCCTATAGAAGCAGGGATTGAACCCGTGAGATTGTTCATTGAGAGACTGAGATTAACGAGAGACTTTAGCATCCCAACTTCTTCGGGGATTGATCCGGAAAGTTGATTTTTGTAGAGGTAAAGAGTTGTTAAGTTGAGCAAGTTCCCTATAGAAGCAGGGATTGAACCTGTGAGATTGTTCGTTGAGAGTTCGAGATTAACGAGAGACCTTAGCATCCCAATTTCTTCGGGGATTGATCCAGAAATTTGATTTTTGGAGAGGTAAAGAGTTGTTAAGTTGAGCAAGTTCCCTATAGAAGCAGGGATTGAACCCATGAGATTGTTCGTTGAGAGTGCAAGGAAATTGAGAGACCTTAGCATCCCAATTTCTTCGGGGATTGTTCCGGAAATATGGTTTTTGTAAAGGTATAGAGTGGTTAAGTTGACCAAGTTTCCTAAAGAAGCAGGAATTGAACCCGTGAGATTGTTCATCGAGAGATCAAGATCAATGAGAGACCTTAGCATCCCAATTTCTTCGGGGATGGTCCCATAGAGCAAGTTGTTTCCAAGATCAAAGGAGAGAAGATGGGGGAAGGATGAGAAATTAAAATTTGAGAGCGTACCACTCAGACCATAACTGTCAAGGTTAATATCCGTCACTTTGCCAGCTTTGTTGCAACCAATTACTCCAGTCCAATTGCAGTGGTTCCTTCCGACTATCCACGATGACAAGAGAGATTGACTTCGGTTGTTGATGCTAGTTTTCCATGCCAAGAGAGCCGCAGCTTCTGTTCCTTCTTCTGCAACTGCTTTTCTAGTTGCTGATGAAGAAAAAGTAGCGAAATCAAAAGGAAATGCCAATGAGAGGATGATGGACAAGACAAACAAGATTTGGAATGAAAGGAGCTGGTTGGGAAGTGGGTTTTTTGTTGCTAAGGACATCATTTTTTTTTTCGTTAGCTGAAAGATTGAAAGGCAGTTTGTGGGATAA
This sequence comes from Arctostaphylos glauca, assembly GCA_019985065.2. Lineage (NCBI taxonomy): Eukaryota > Viridiplantae > Streptophyta > Magnoliopsida > Ericales > Ericaceae > Arctostaphylos > Arctostaphylos glauca. Next base: position 4,545,008 of record JAHSPW020000008.1, read on the forward strand.
AAGAAGTTAAAGTGGAAAGAGAGGTATTTGTAGATGCACTTCATATATAATTGAACCAACCATCACTTTGTTGCATTCCTAATTGTGTTTGTTACTTTACAGCTTGACAAGAAGGAAACATGTGAAAGGAATTAGAGAAGTCTGTATGTGGAGTCTTCTTCACGCTCAAATCTGAAATGTTGACCATAAAAATATAGGTCTAATCATAAACTGTAAGGGCAAAAGGTTGCTGATAGAGAGAACAGCGACGAAGGTGGTGATGATAACTCTCAAGCTCAACTCAATTGACCGTAAAATTTATAATTAATCATAAATGAGCATGACTTCAGTTTTTAATGGTATATGTTCACGTATTTGTATCTACATTAAAATAGTAAGGGTTAAAGTTTTGGGGTGTCCCCACCTAAATTACCGACTAGTTCTCGGAGCCCTAGAGGTAACAACCGGGCATAATCTCCACTGGCCCCAAGTATTAAGTTGCCAAATACATTTTTTTCATGACTTTGGTACTTTTGAATAATTATATTTCAAAAAAGTATCTAATTCCTGAGACAGAATCATCGCCGTGGGAGAGAAATTTGCAGTTGCAGCTTTGAAGTTTGGCAAGATATGTCCTCGGAAACTAGAATATCAACAGAAAAATAAAGTGTGATCATTTGCTTTAATAGAAAATTAAAACACCAGATTTTGTAATTGGGGTCGTCGTCGTATTCAGAATTGTCATTTGACTCATCCTTATGTTCATCGGAGTCGAACCACGGGTAATGGAAGAGAGTTAAAGAGTATTATATTTGTCCTAATTAAAGTATGTATTTTTTAATTCAAAAAAAATTATTTTTTTAGTTGTTCTTTGAAATTTATAAATTATTAATTTGTGTTGACGAAAAGAATCTAAAAAGTAAAAAAATTATATCCGAAAAATAAATAAAAAATGTTTACTACACACGAAATTAACGAAATTAATTCCAAACGAGCTAACATAAAACTTTTTAAAATTTGGTTCATATTTTTATATTTTTCAGAAACCCTAGCTAGGACGAACCAATAATTTACATTAAAAAATTAACATAAGACAAAAAATGCAAAAACTATTTAATAAAAATAAATAATCTACAAAAATTTAGGGAAAATACATTCTAAGAGATAGAGAGTTGACGTTATGGGGTGGAAAGTGGAGACCCAGAAAGTGGGGTTGATAGTTTAAAAATTTGAACTTTTTTCAAATTTGATCCATTATTATAACTTTTCTGAAACTCTCGTTGGAACGAATCAATAATCCAAAAAAAGATGACGAAAGACAAAAAATTACAAAAAAAAATTCACATAAAGATGATTTTTTTTCTTCAAATTAATAATCGAGTCAGGCCAAACCCGGTAAACCTAAACCCCTACTTACGACAAGTGAAGTTTTAGTCCAATTGGAAAACGCAAAGGGCATAAATTCTTCAACAAAGCTCACCATGATTAAGATTCGCTAACAACAGGTCCATGTGATGCATGCATATTATTTGGAGGATATGGCTAAGTCCAACTGCGTACAGTAAGTGCATAGACTTGACTTTAGAACTTCAGAAGAGTGAAACATGTGAAAGGAATTGGACAAGTCTGTGGAGTCTTCTTCACGCTCAAATGTGAAACAGATCAGACAGGGCTGCTGACCCAATCACTGGTTTGGGAAATCTCTCTGAAATTTCACCAAGTTGTTTCTTCCTTTTTCTTTTTGAAACTCCAAATCAAACATGTTATTGGGATCCTGGACACTATTCGGTCTAAATCAAAGCATCTTAAAATAATACTTAGCCATATCCTTCAAATAATCGAGTCAGGCCAAACCCGGGTAAACCTAAACCCCTACTTACGACAGGTGAAGTTTTAGTCCAATTGGAAAACGCAAAGGGCATAGAATTCTTCAACAAAGCTCACCATGATTAAGATTCGCTTATCAAGTAACAACAGGTCCATGTGATGCATGCATATTATTTGGAGGATATGGCTAAGTCCAACGACGTACAGTAAGTGCATAGACTTGACTTTAGAACTTCAGTAGAGTGAAACATGTGAAAGGAATTGGACAAGTCTGTGGAGTCTTCTTCACGCTCAAATGTGAAACAGATCAGAGAGGGCTGCTAACCCAATCAATGGTTTGAGAAATCTCTCTGAAATTTCGCCAAGTTGTTTCTTCCTTTTTCTTTTTGAAACTCCAAATCAAACATGTTATTGGGATCCTGGACACTATTCGGTCCCAATCTTGTCTCGTTAATCAGTGCCTCATAATAGTCACATAAGAGGGGCCAGAAAGAGAGAGAAGTAATCCTTGTTCTGGGACTCTAGATTACAATATAATCAAACTTGTTTATATTTTATGATCATTCTATTCATTACGAACATAAAAAAGTAAAATAACAAATTAATTTTACAAAAAAATAAACACAAAACAACAGATATATGTGGACACAGTGAGTGAAGTCCAAATATTAGCCACCGAAATCACCCCTAACCCCTTTGGTTAGTAAGTCACCAACCAGAAGGAAAAGAAAACAAGAGAAAGACATAGGGCAAAAACCACTACCCAGGACATGACACATAATGTGGAAGCTAGAAAAATAAGGTAAACACCATAGACTCCTTTAGGATACGTTTGGATGGGGTTAAAACCGGGGGTTAAAAAATAAGACCCTGTTTGGGGAATAAGCCCCCGTTTGGCAAGTCATTTGACACCCCTCTTCGTTTTCCCCCCTTCTTCGTTATGCCGCCTACGAGGGTTTCTCCCGGATAAAATTTGGGCACCTCCTGACCTCCCCAAAAATTATCCGGCTGAAGAGGCTTCATGTTTTGACGATTTCAACCCTCCTTATCCGCCGAGAGTTCGAAGAGGAGGGTTTTGGTTGGTTGTCGCGTTCCGAGTTCGATCTGGTAGTTGGTCGTTTGAACAGGTTCGATTTTTGTTCGATTTAAACACAGATCTGTTCTGGCGTGTTTATTACTGCGATTTTGAGCTATGTTTTCTACGTTGAACAGAAATAAGTTATGTGTTTTTTAGTTTTAGGCTGCGTGAAGCATATTTGTTACCATGTGTTTCTCTTCACTTTGGTTCGTCATTGTAGTTACCAATGTTCTATTGGATGCATTATATGTATCATAAAACTGCAGATTAGGTTTTTCGATTTTCCATTAGGTACTAGAGCTTTAAACCATTACGTATACTGAATATACGTCTGAGGGCACTGGATAGGCTTTAAAAAATGGGAAATGTAATGGTTCGCATTTTGATTGTTAATACTGTGAGAAACATATATCAAACCTATATCAAGGGTAAGCGGACTCCAAGAAAAACAACAAAACATACTTCTGAGTTTCGATGACATTGTTATGTGAGAAGAATGAAGCTGAGTTCACTCAACCTACTGAGCAAGTCATAGTTAGTGTTAGTTTAAGTGGTTTGGCTAATAGTTTGTTAAAGTTGTCAAGTGTGATTACGTGGGAATATCTGTTATAACAGAACATTTACTGCCATCCTTAAGTTAATACTGTATTTAACATTGTGTTAATTAGTTACAGCTGCATAGGATTATAAGCTAGAAAAACTTATTCTGTGTTGGGTTTGTGTTAATTAACATTGTGCTGGGTACTGTACTTCGGGGCAAGTATCGGGCAAGTATCGGTATCTGATACATGATCTCGAGTATTCATATTGTGGATTTTAGGATGCAAGTATCGGGCAAGTATCGGTATTAAATGTGTTTTTTTTTACTATTTATATTAAACTTATACTGTGTTTACCTCATTTTACTATTTATTTGTATTAAATGTGTTTTTTTTTTGGTCTACTAGAATGATACCATATAGCTTATTAGTCAATTTATTTATTTTATGAGCTGCATTGTATTTTCACTCTCATTTTCAATATATTAAGGACATCTTCGCTGAGCAAGGAAAATCTATTTGTCAATTACTGAGCTTAACAATACCATTGGGCGATCTTTGATGAGTCAGTTACAGACTCTACAACTTTGGGATCAAACAGAGAAAGTCCTCATGGCAAGATGGTGTACTTGGAACAAATTGCCCAATCCCTCCGAACTCAAACTGGACATACACGATGCAAATGAAAGATCAGATTGGGACTTTCTCTTATTTCCCTTCTACTTTGATGCATAGAGCTGCTGGTGGTTTTGGGGGACTCAATCTTGCAGCAAGGGTAGTGATACCCAGTTCCATATGACACACCTGCTGAGGAATTCACCCTGGTTGTTAGCGATTGGTGGAAGTCTGATCACAATGTCTGTGAGCAATGGAACTTCTTCAGTTTCCCTTTTGAGTGAAAAGAAGTTAAAATTTTCTTTCACACGAATGCAGAATACGTTAACGGAAAATGTAATCATTCTTGTGACTGGCCTCTAGCTGAATATTCATCTACCAAAGTATAGGGATTGTTATATTTTGTTTAGACCCTTAAACTTGTTTAGATATTTTTGCTTTACTTTTTTTTCTCTTTAATTTGCGATATTTTATTTGTTTTTGCTGTTGGGAAACCACATAATATGAATAGAGGGTGGTAAATGTTATATAATCAGGTGCTATTTGATGTTTTGCACTTTTGAGTATAGTTTTTCATAATTTTTAAGTTTTTCATCGTTAATTTTGACGAGACGAATCGGGAAAGTTTAAAATATGGATTAAGATTCAAAAGAATCAAAATAAGATGATACTAGACACTAAAAATAATGAAAATTTGTCTTTTGTGATTTTTTTTTTATCTTTTACTCATTATTTTATTTTATAAGATATTTTCAACAACAAGAATGATTATTACGATTTTTCATAAAATATAAAAAAAGACTACAATGATAATTATAATAAAATTGTGAATTAATTAATTTATTTTTTCAAAACAAATCTTATTTAATTACATAATAAAATTGTGAATTAATTAATTTATATTTCAAATTATCCAAATTTAATTATATATATTAAATTTTACATTTATAAATTTTAAAACAACACATACTCAAGTTTAAAACTATACCAGGGCAATATAGTCATTTGACACTTTTCTTACTTATCTACCCACTCTTATCCCCCCATTCTATAAATTATCCAAACCAAGTCAAAAGTTATTCCTCTATTTAATTCCCCATCCAAACCATCTTCTTTTTTATCCCCCCTCTATAAACATCACATCAAGTGGGCCATCCCTCTAAAAATAATACCCCCTTTTATTTTATCACCCCTCTATAACTTATCCCCTTCAAAATAATCCGTCATCCAATCGGGGCCTTAGGGACTAAAACGGGCCCAGAGGAAACTAAACTAACTACCAGGACATGGCATTAGCAGTAGGACTGTATCTCATTTTGCTTGTACTGATACCGTCTTGATGTATTTCTGGCCATTAAATTAAATTATAATCTGATAATTATTAAAATTATAGGTCTAATAATAAAAAATACATCAAAATATTAGTACAAATAAAAGTGAATATAGAATATTTCAGCTCTGCTATTAGCACCCGAAAACTGTAAGGGGAAAACATGCTAATAGAGAACAACAACGAAGATGATGATGATAACTCTCAAGCTCAATTCAATTGACCATAAAATTCAAAATTACAAGTTGCCCTTTAACAATTTTCGTCCTACATGCACGATACAACCATTTGATGGGGTTATATGATAGCCTTTTCCATCATTGGTGATCTTGGATATATAATGAGTCATGTATGCTACTACTAGTAACTTGGGTTTAAGCATTTTGAGTCATTTGATTGGGCTCCAACAAATTATTGGGCTAGTGGTATACATGAGATGTTACATACAGGGCTAAAGGTGAAAGCCCAAACAAAAAAAGCATCCACACGAGGACCTCTGCCCCCCCACCCTCTGAATCAGATCTTCAATCTTCAGAGCTTAAAACCAATCCCCATAGTTGGACCTTACCCTGCCCTATGAGCCAAGCCATTCCAGGTTAAAATCGGTATGTTTTGGGCAGATGGGGGTCAAGGTTCCATCTTTCTGAAAGCCTCAAAACTCCTTTTTACATCCTCAATAGAGTATAGAGTAATGGGGCATTTATTCAGAATCCAAAAGCCAACTCTGGTTTTTGCCATCAATTACCTCTTTCCTTACCACAGGGGAGAGAAAAGAAGTCCCCCATGTCCATAATGAAAGAAAAAAGAGTATCAAAAGGTAGGAGTATCACAACCTTATTGATGTACTGATTGTACGTTATTAAAAATGGTAGAATTGATTCTCCAAAAAGGATAGAACTGTGAATTTTTCAAGAATATTGGAGTTGACAAATCAATTCTATAGCTGACAAGTAGTAAACGGAAAACAATCATACCATAAACAAAAAATGCATGTAAGAGCATGTTGAACACCACCACAGTAATATCTTAACTCGAAATAAAAAGCATATACATGTGTACATGTGTTATTATACCAATTTTTGAATATTGAATGTTAAACTTAACGGCATTTAAGGAGATGCATCTTAGAACACTTGATAAAAGCTAATTGTAAGAAGTTGCAACATGCCAACATGGGTAACTCTTTTTTTTTTTCCTCGGCAACGTGGGTAACTTATATGGATGGGAACCAGGTAAAAATTTATCGTGTTGTTTCGTTGCGTACTTGATTATTTCTTTGTACGATCACATGCATGAGACTTAGGTCCAATTCGCAACATGATTCACCATTCACAAAAATATTTTAATTTTTTCTCTAGCAAATTATGACGAGACATCCAACTAGCATGCATTGACTCATGTCAATCTTATGGTCAGTCAATTGGCACCACTAAATTAACCCTTACCCACGACAAGGGAAGTCCTAGAAATTGGTCCCACCCTAGTATATCTGGTCAAAAGTAGGGAAGCTTCCCACACCATGACTGATCCTACCCTAAAATAATGAAAGAAAACCCACAAGCTAACTGATTTTGGAGTCATTGGTCCTGTCCAACATCCAAAGGAAGGAGCTAAGTAAAGTTCGACAAACTATATATTATTCAGGTATTCGCTAATTAAGTAACAGCAGGCCTGTGTGACACATGCATTATTTGGAGGACATCTAAGTACAACATAAACTTTACTTCGGCAGGACCTTTTTGATTTCCTAGCCTGGTATAACTATACTAGTCTTTGGTTTGATTCCAAATAGCTAATTAAGCAGGCATATTTTTTTCATTGTCCAAACTAGCTAGGTTGTGGGATTAGCTGTATCATTTGAATGGGATTATAATGCAAGAGGTTGTTAGGAATCGATGTCATTCTCCAATATCTACCAATCCAAACTGTCCTTTTTGGAACATGTCCTAAGATAACTATTTTTTTTATATCTCGATGAATTTGGCCTGTAGAATATTATATTCTATCCTACAATTAGTATGCCTTGGCCTACAATGCTATGTATATTATAGATATTTGACCCAACTGCTTAAAAAATAAAAAGAACTAAGTCTTAAGGTCTCTAAATGTTTCAATCACTTGTCAACAATTTCATAACGTGAACTATGGGGAAGAAAAAGGGTAACGTATGTAATTGTCTCTAAACGGTTCAATCACTTGTCAACAATTTCATAACATGAATGAAGGGAAAGAAAAAGGGTAACTAATTAAGTAGTTCATGGGACGTTATGGGTGTGTATAGTGTAAGTGAGTCGAAGTTGACAACCACTTTGTTCGCATATGATTGGACTGATCCGTTGGGTTTGTGAAGTCTGCAATGATTTTGGATTGTCGCTTCACTAACTATGTATAGATGAAAACCACATAAAAATTTCTTGTGTTGTTTCGTTGCGTTCTTACTTGATTATTTCTTTATGCAATCACATATATGCAAGTTGGGTTGAATTCACAACATGATTCACCATTCAAGGAAATATTTTAATTTTTCTCTAGCGGGCTACAGTGAGACGTCCAACTGGCATGCATTGATTCATATCAAATTTATGGTGAGAGTCGTGAGACATACATAGGGAAAACAATGTACTATTTTTCCTCAAATATTACTTTGATAAAAGTTGCTTTTTTTTTTGCAAAAGTACTTTTGATCAGGTCAATGAAGTAAAGGTCCTACTCACGACAAGTAAAGTTTTTATCCTGTTGAAAAAAGCAAAGGAAAAGTGCTGCCCATAGCTTTCTTCAACAAAGCTCACCATGATAAAAAAGAGAGTGCATTGTTTTGCAAATGGAGCAATTGGCCCCACCCACTAACTAACTAGGTGTGATGCATGCATTATTTTGAGGGACTTTTTTGATTTTCTGGCCTGGTGTAACTATATCAGTCTTTGGTTTGATTCCAAATAGCCAAACGGTCCTCTTTTCACACAATGCAAGAGGTTGTTAGGGATGTCATTCTCCAATATCTACCAACTCAAATGGTCCTTTTTTCACATAGACTTGATAAATATCATGTAATGGTCCATCATCATCCGTTTCACAGTACTATACAAGTTTTGGATACTTAAAAGTAGGAACTTTGTGGTCGGAGGAAACTTGATTAGAAATAAAGTTTGGAAGATTTCTCTAGCTAGTATAGGAATTTTATTCTCTTCATGTGATTGAGGCCTAGCGCCATTAGGGACGCACCCACACAGCCAACTAGTAATGGCCAAACGTATTATAAGAGTAGAAATACAAATTGTGAAACTCACATTCAAAGGAAGAGATCGTCATCTCAAACTAACGCGATTTTGTTTAGAAGGCAAATAAGAAATTTTATTAATGTACATAGTTTAAAATGATAAACGGCTAAGGCATCACTATGGAACAAAGAGGATTCCCACTACGTTGGTACCCAAACATCCGTCAATCATATGCCATCCGAGAGACCTATAAGAAGGGTTGGAAAGATTCCAACCAAGAAAAGAAAAGGATATACAATAAGAAGCTATATATAAGTAACACCTAATAATTACAAATCAAAAGCCTAAAATCAGTACAATTGTATGCCTTCCTAAACTCTCAACAAAAACCACAGCAGCAGGCAAAATCAAATAAACCTTGAGACCAGGACATAGGCTGCAACAACAGAGGCTGGAATTTAAATCATTATGAGCTTGCAGCAACACCAACAGCTTTAGATCAGCACATTCCTTAGCATATAAAAGGCCCTAATGCTTTGAATCCAAGTTAACATCAGCAGCGTCAGAGAACAGAACATAGAAATTTTGAAACAAATATTGCAGGGACTGCAGCATCAGCATAGAGGAAAGAACAAGAATTAAAGCAGTAACACAATCAGCAGCAGCAAACAGACCCAAGCGCAATCCTAGTAAATGAAAGCTTTACAAGTTTGCAGTACCCAAATAAACAAGAGACCAAATCTACATGTAAAACACAATGAACTCTAGCAGAATCCATCATCAGATCATCAAGGGCAATCCCAAAAGCACAGCAGAAGAAGAAACACTACAAAGCAGTAAAAGGACCAATGCCCCTTCAGCAAAATTCCCAGGCAAAATCAGCAAGACTAACCGGATGCAACATCCAAGCTAAAGCTTGAGCAGAGGGAAATCTTTCACCACAGAATTCAACCTGACACAACCCAAACTTATTGTAGGGAAAATTTAATTCAAAGCATGTTCGGGATTCTAGAAAAATACATCTATTCATCACCGAGACAAATTACATAACATAATGAAATTACATACTGAATCAAAATGAAATGGACAACATAAACTGTAAAACAATAGGGTACTGAACCAAGTCCTGTGTAGTCACAGTCATCTTAAAATTGATTTGCCGCTTCACCATGGGTATTTAAGGATCACAACCTGTCGCGTTTATCTCCCAGGGTAAAACGGCTCAATCGAACGTAGGAACATCGACCTTTGTTCACCTATCGAACTTCATTGCGCCTGCCTCTCTCTCTCTGCCACACCCTGATTTCTCAATATAATAAACGGTAATGTATCTACCACAATTCTCACTAAACACTATTTAATAATCCAAAATATTTCATAGTTGTGGAACCCAAAACGGTAAATATCCAATAGTTTTCAAAAGAAAGGGGCACTACCGGCCCAAATACATTACCCACGATCTCAAAAAGGGAGAAGGCTCCATTTATCTTCAAAAAAAATACAAGTAGAAGTTATCATACATCTTCCAAAGATAAGTTCATAAAGATGTTAAATAACTCCTTCAATTTGCTTCCCAAAAGATGTTAGGCCATGCACATCACACACTCCATGCTATTCATCCGGTGCGGTACCTAAAAGAGGGAAGGGTTGAGCTACAAGCCCAGTAGGAAAATCTATGCCAAGGCTATGTGCATATGAGATGAAATGACATGCACTTTGAACATTGTATGGCAATACAATACTTTCATGTGTTAAGTACTATAACATGATTAAGAGAGCACACATGAGGAATTCTCTACATCCTCCATAGTTCACCAATACAAGTGTTACAACCACGTCCTACTACCAACTCATCGCCAAAAGAGATGCTAATCAAATACGATTATGTGGTATCAAGGTAGGTTATACCCTAGCACTTCTCCCAACGGAGGCTAGTCATATTGTCAAGTTGTATCAACCAATTGTCATAATTTGCGTCCTAGCACTTCTCCCAACGGAGACTACCTAAGCCAATTCAAGGCATTTCCTAGCACATTTTCCAAAGGAAGCTAGATTCATAGTTTTCCTAGCACCAGTCCCGATGGAGGCTAGCATTATACTTGTATTAATCAATGTCACCATGTGCATATGTTATGCATATCCATACCACGTTCAAATAATATCAACTATGTTCCATTCAATCAAACTAATGCACTAGTAATCCGTGATCATGTCAAATTATCTAATAAAAGATGATTCAAGGCATAATATGAGATAACTACACAGTCAAAAGTGAGTTTTGGCATTCCTGTCCGAACCTGTCCAGTCCCGTCCGGACGCCCCGTTTACAACCTCTCTATCAAATTTCCTGGGCCAGCCGTCCGGTTGCCCAGGTTCCGTCCGGACACCCATACGCAATTCTGCAGATTTTTGCGCGATTTCTGTTTTCTCCAACACTCCAACTCACACCAAAACCTCAATATATACACGAAATATGGGCCAAAACACATCATATACACATAATGCAAGGTAGAAATCCCTATCTCAAGTTTCAAAAGGATGGATTTGATCAATGGGTGAAAGCCCCAGCTTTGGTGATCCTCCAAGCTTCGAATCCAAACTTCCCGAGCACCAAATCACGATCCGTCTTTGATTCCACGTTAAGCACGATCCAAGCTTCCTATATCTCAAAGGAATTTGATAATGGTGGAGTGGATTGGTGGTGGTGGTAGAGAGAAGGTAGAGCTAGTTGTAGAGAGAGAGTGAGATGAGGGAAATGAGATGAGCTTTTTCCCCTTCCAAGCCAAAAATCTGATTTTTAAGGCCTCCCCTTGGGCTTTCACGTAAAACACCACGTAAATAGACGCATGCGAAATAAAACAAAAGACTCCGGGCTCGGGTCTTATAACAAAAATCCGAAACATATAATAATAAATAATTATCCCGCAAATAAATTTTCAAATGAATATTTTAAAAACTCAAAATTTTTCGGGTCCTTACACTCTCCCTCAAAGAACATCAAAATATGAGGAAATGTTGTAGACGAATTTCAATCAGTTTTTTAGTGTTTCAAACCAATAAACGGGACTTCAATTTATAGAACCAAGAAGACCTTTGCAATGCAAAACTTCCAAGACCTTTGAGTTGCATGCATAAATGGAGAAATCTTTGGGTGGTAGACGTCAATGGCATGCTTGATGATTGACCTTTCGGTTGTCTCAGGAGACCCTCAGGTATACCAAATTCATTCATCTAAAAATATCTAAAACCCTTTGGAATTTCCAACACCCATTATCCTTCTTTGATCTTGACATTTTCCATTACCACCCCCTGCATATTATACATACCTCATTAACAAAAAAAAAAAGATAAGATGTATGGTAGCCCTTAGCCCAAGAAGCTAGCCTAAACTTGATAGATTTCTCTAAATCTTCCCAGACTATTTCCTTCTCAAACTAACGCTATTCGAAAACAACATAATGTGCATAGATCTAATGCCATGAAGGGATCTACAAGGTTTGGATCCCAATACATGTAGAAACTTTGGTAGCAAAGGAAATTTATTTCCACACTTGGTTTCTTCTAATTTAATGGTGTCTACCATTGTCGAATCAAACACTAGGAACCGTCACCTAAGACTATCAATGAGAGTTGCAAAGGCCGCAAAACACACTCAAAAGTTGAGAGACAAGGAACATAGTAGGGGTGAAATCTATCCATTTTGGTAGGGTTTTGGACCGAATTGACCACCAAACGGAGGGTTTCGGTTTGCACATAAAAAATAGGCACCGAGCTGTGGAAGAATGTACTTGGTTGGTTTGGTGGATGTTTAATTTAAATTAATCAAGCAAATGCAAACCTTATTATTTTAAGAAAAGAGAGAAAAAAAAGAGTTTTGGCAACTTAGTCGCTTGGGCAATACATGATGCCTCAAATAGAAGACCTGAAATTGACAAGACAAACTTGCCAAGTTTTAGTGATATGGTGCTAGAGTATAAGCTTGGACGGACCAACCAGGTCACGGATGCTTTAAGTAGGAAGGCAGAGCTGGCGGCATTTAAGTGTGAGGAAGTGGCAGCCACCAGTAGGGTCACGAGTACCCTACCGCAGCATATTTGAGATGTGAAGGAAGAAAGATGAATGCTATGAGAGCTTGGACGGAATAAGGGCTATAGGGGAGACCGCCCTTTTATGACATGTGAAGGGAAGACTAGTAAAACATTTGAGATGTAAACTCGCCCCTTCGAGCTTTGCCCTCCCCATCTATCTGTGCGCTAATAGGTGGGGACAACTCTATGTGATTCGCTATGCTCAGCTATTGTTCGCTTCTTTCAATATTTTCTTTTGTCTTCCAAAAAGGGCAGGAGAAATATCATAGAAAATAACATAGCAAAGAAGAGCCCAAGCCCAAGAAGAACCTTGACCCAAAATGAATGCTTATGCTCCTCGCATCAATAGTCAGGCGAAAAACAGTTCATGCCATTAAACTCAACAAAAAAAATGGTTTAGGGACACATTTAGAAACATATTTCTACAAACACTCACAGAGCGGATGGTATATATTGTGTGTGGGAGCACACACACACAATTTAAGTATTTGTACAACTGTGTCTGTGGTTACGGCAAGCACCGAGGAAGGAAAACGAAGGAAGGCAAATGGTGGTGGAGGTTTTGATATGATAAAACCGCATTATGGTCCAGAACAATCAGAAGCAAATATGGGTATGATGCCCTTGGCTGGCTACTAGCCCTTGAGCATTCATCAGTCTCTCAGAAATCAGGAATTTGGAAAAGCATTTGTGATGCTGGTCTCTATGATCCCGTGACAGGTAATATTTTGCTTGACAACTTCTGGATCAAGGCGGACTCTGGAGATCAAACTAGGTTTTGGAAGGACATTTGGATTGACGATGTTCCCTGTTTCAAAAATTCCCTAGGCTCTTTTCGATTTATACTCAGAAGAATGATAGCATTAGCAAGATCTACATCTCTAACAATAACTCTTGGGTTCTGCTTTTTAGAAGGCCATTATTTGCCTGGGAGGAATCTATGTTGCAAGAGTAGATATCTATGCTGGGGAACTTCTCTATGGTCAACAATAGAAGGGATGAACTAAGGTGGGATAGGAATAATGGTAATGGCTTATTCAGTGTCAGTGCATGGTACGCAAGTTGGGAAGACAATAATTGTTACAGTAACTATGTAGGCCCTAAACGCACTCTGATTTGACACTCCCTTAGCTCTATGAAGATTCAAATGCTCCTAAGTCAAGCTTCTCAAAAGAAGTTACCTACTGCTGTATCCTTAAGGAGGAGAAACATTATTCTGACTGGGGCTGCAACTGAAGGTCTCTGTCTTCTCTGCCTTAAGGATTTGGAAACAACACTTCATGTGCTCCTTCAGTGCCATGTTGTTTGGAGAGGTTGGTCTATGATAATGAAGTGGTGGAACAAGCAATGGGTTTGTCCTCCATCTATCTACTTGTTTATGATAGGATGGTTGGAAAATAATTTCAAAAATGTAGAAAGGGGGGGGGGGGGGGGGGGGGGGGGGGGGGGGGGGTTTGGGAGTTGGGCTTCTATGCAGGCCTCTAGTCCATTTGGTCTGCCAGAAATGATTGTATCTGCAATGGTAAATCTTTTAACAGTCTAACGTGGCAATGTGGCTAAATCTAACGTGGCAATGTGGCTAAAAACATGGTTTAGTATTGATGGATATTCTGTGGAAGACATCAAAGTCAATTTGATGGGTATCAGAAGCCTACACGTGGAGAGGAGAGTTATGATCTGAGTCGGTAATGGTTTGAGTTGGTAATGGTCTGGGTTTATGAAATTGATTTGGGAGTCTTTGTTTCTGGGTTGGGGGAGGAATCTGTTTTGTGAGTCTTGAGTTCATGAGTTAGGTCATTTTAGTTTGGTTTAATTCAGTTTGGTATTCTGGGTGGGTTTTGATTCTGCAATGAGAAAGGGGTTTCTTTGGTTTGTTCTTGGGACCTTCAGATGTATTGGTGTCTTTATAAGCAGGGTATTGGTATGTCTTTGTGAGGTCTTGGTTCTCTATGATGTTCTGAAGTCTGCATGTTTTGGCTTGATGTTTGGAGTCTATATAAGCAGGTTTCTAGGCCTCTCTGTTGTCTTTCTGATATCTTGGTCTTTCTTATGTTTTGGATTGTATTGGTTTTCATTCACATGTATGGGTCACTGGTTCCGGGGCAGATTGTTTTGACCCTAGTTGGTTGTTCTGATACTTTAATTGGCTGTCATCTATGCTCTCAACCTGTTAGCGGAAAAAGAGAAAAGAAAGGAATAGAAGTGTGTAGGGAAAATTTAACTAAACCCTTCCACACATTACTTTATTTATATAGAATGGGAGAGTTACACATACATAAAATAATCAATGTGGGACGACACTTCTAACACTCCCCCTCAAGCTGGAAAGTAGATATCATAAAGTCCCAGCTTGTTACATAGAAATTCTAAACGAGGTTTAAATAGTAATTTAGTGAAAACATATTCTATTTGAGCTCCCGTAGCCACATAAGGTGTAGACAACATACCACTGTCAACCTTTTCTCGAACGATGTGACAATCTACCTCAATATGTTTGGTTCTCTCATGAAACACAGGGTTCGAGGCTATATGTATCGCTGCTTGATTGTCACAATACATAGGAATGGGTAACTGCACCTGAAATCCCAGTTCCTCAAGAAAAGTTCTCAGCCAAACAGCCTCACATGTAGTATGAGCCATAGCACGATATTCA
Organism: Arctostaphylos glauca; assembly: GCA_019985065.2. Classification (NCBI taxonomy): domain Eukaryota; kingdom Viridiplantae; phylum Streptophyta; class Magnoliopsida; order Ericales; family Ericaceae; genus Arctostaphylos; species Arctostaphylos glauca. The sequence continues at coordinate 4,560,335 of JAHSPW020000008.1, forward strand.
GCTTCTGCACTAGATCTTGCAACAACAGTCTGCTTCTTACTTTTCCAGGTGATTAAGTTGCCACCAACAAAAGTACAGTAACCAGTTGTCGAACGTCTATCAGACGGTGATCCTGCCCAATCTGCATCGGTGAATGCTTCAATACGCAAATGACCATTAGAATGATAAAATAGGCCACGTCCAGGATGAGCCTTGAGATATTTTACAATGCGAATGCAAGCTTCCCAATGTGGAAGACGCGGAGTAGACATAAACTGACTCACCACACTAACAGCAAATGAGATATCAGGACGTGTATTGGTAAGATAATTCAACTTGCCAACTAGGCGACGATACTGATCTGGATGTGGAAATATCTCCCCCTGGTCAGTGCAGAGTTTGACATGAGGATCCATTGGAGTCTCCACAGGTTTGGCTCCCGTCAAACCTGTCTCCTCTAGAATATCCAACACATATTTTCTCTGAGACAAACTAATCCCATCTTTGGATTTTGCTACCTCAATACCCAAGAAGTATCGTAGTTTACCCAGGTCTTTAGTGCGAAACTGACTATGTAGGAATCGTTTCAACTCATCAATTCCTTTATGATCATCTCCAGTGATAATAATGTCGTCTACATAGACAATGAGCAATACTTTCCCTCGAGTTGACGTAAGAGAGAATACAGAGTGGTCTGACTGACTTCGGCGCATGCCAAATCTCAAGACGACCTCACCGAACTTGCCAAACCACGCTCTAGGAGACTGCTTGAGTCCATAAAGTGCTTTGCGGAGACGACATACTTTACGATGCTCCCCCTGAGCAACAAATCCAGGTGGTTGCTCCATATAAACTTCCTCCGATAGATCGCCGTGGAGAAAGGCATTTTTGACATCAAGTTGGAATAACGGCCAACCAAGATTGGCAGCAAGAGAAATAAGAAGCCGCACAGAGCCAAGTTTGGCAACAGGAGAGAACGTGTCGGAATAATCAATACCATAGGTTTGAGAGTAGCCTTTGGCAACTAGACGGGCTTTGTAACGCTCAACAGTGCCATCTGGAAGATACTTGACAGTATATACCCAACGACAGCCAATAGGAGTCTTACCAGCCGGAAGAGGAACTAATTCCCATGTGCCCGTATTATGAAGGGCAGAAATTTCATCCTCCATAGCTGTCCGCCACTCAGACCGGGCTAAGGCCTCTTGAACATTATGAGGAACAAAAACGGAGGAAACCGAAGTAGTAAAAGCATATAAGGAAGGAGAGAGATGATTATAAGAGATAAACTGAGAAAGAGGGTGAGAAGTACATGAGAGATTAGAGAAACGATATTTTACCGATGGACGGCGATTCTCACGAGTCGGATAACGAGGAACAGGCGGATCTAGCGACGGGGGGGAGGATGGAGAAGGATCGTCAGACGGGAACGGGCCGGTGGGCTCGGATGGGCCGGTACGCTGTATAGTCTGAGACGGTGGGGGATGGGTGTGTGGTGCAAGAAATGGAGGCAATGCCGGTGCCGGGGCATGAGAACGACGAACATAGACCTGCAAGGGTTTTTGTGAAACAGGGGGGAACAACCATAGAGTGCTGGGGAATAGTACCAGTAGGGACAACCATAGGCAACACAGACTCAATAGTGTCGTGGGTTGAAACTGGGGTAGAGTAATAGGGTAAGGTTTCATTAAATGTGACATCAGCACAAACAAAGTGACGGCGTAAAGTAGGAGAGTAACATCGATATCCTTTTTGGGTGTGTGAATATCCCAAAAAGATACACCGAAAGGACCGAGGATCAAGTTTACTCATGTTGGGATCAAGAATATGAACATAACAGGTGCACCCAAACACACGAGGATGTAAAGAGTGGAGAGACCGTCCAGGAAACAAAATCGCATGGGGAACCTGACCACCTAAAACTGTTGAGGGCATACGGTTGATCAGGTAACATGCAGTGAGAACAGCGTTACTCCAGTATGACTTAGGAACCTGCATTTGAAATAGTAGGGCACGCATAACCTCAGACAAGTGTCGAATCTTGCGCTCGGCAACTCCATTTTGTTGTGGAGTTCGAGAGCATGACGATTGGTGGATAATGCCATGTTCATCAAGAAATTGAGAAAGTTGACCATGAAAGTATTCACGAGCATTATCGGAGCGGAAAATCTTAATGCAGGTATCAAACTGATTTTTGACCTCCATGAAAACGGTTTTAAACACAGATTTCAATTCAGATCTCTCTTTCATTAAATAAAGATATGTGATGCAAGAAAAATCATCCACAAAAATAACATAATATTGAAAGCCCGAAACACTAGGCACATGAATAGGTCCCCAAATGTCGGAATGAACTAACTGAAAAGGACGAGATGCACGACTCTCTACCCTAGGTGAAAAAGTGACTCGACGGTGTTTACTAAACTCACATACTTCGCAGACCAACTTATTAATAGAACGACAGGAGGGCACAAGATGCTTCAAACTTTGAAGAGAGGGATGACCCAGACGACAGTGCTGTTGATATGGAGACTCGGATGTCTGAAGGGCTACAGGCTCAGGAATAGTTAGGTAGTAGAGGCCTCCTCGCTCAATGCCCCCACCAATCTTCTTCCCCGTCGTGAGATCCTGAAAAACACAGCCATGAGGAAGAAATGTGACGGAACAATTCAAAGATTTGGTAAGACGACTGACAGACATAAGATTAAATGGAAAACGAGGAACATGTAATACAGATGTCAAAGTAAGAGAAGAAGTGACAGGAACTGAACCGAGGCCAGTAACAGCAGTAGTAGAACCATCAGCTAAGGTAACATGAGATTGCCTACCAATAGGTGGACGAGCAAAGGAAGCAGGGGTACCCGTCATATGATCTGTAGCTCCTGAGTCAATAACCCAAGGAGAGGAAGAGGAAGAGGCAACACAAGCAACAGATGGACCGGTCTGAGCGAGCATAGCAGTAGAAGATCCCGTCGCATCTCGAAATGACAAGAAGCGCTGGTACTCTTCAGCTGAAAGAACCACACTATCGGCTGAAGGTTGAGGAATCTGTCCAGTATCCTCAGAGATAGAAGCCTGATGAGCCTGAGAGAAACCATGCAGCTCGTAACAGGTATCAACCCAATGGTTGGTGCCCCCATAGTAAGTACATAAGCGAGGGCCACGACCACGACCGCGACCTCCCCTGGTCGTGCGACCACGGCCTCCCCCTCGACTACGACCATGACCACCATGGGTGTCGGTATGGCCACCTAAACCACGACCACTCAACATAGGGAGATAGTAAACAATCGCGGGTACGATATCTAATCGCAGCAAAGGCAGCAAGAACAAGAGATGATCAGAAGGTAGAAGGTCAGATCAGGCATAACCGCGGAACAACATAACAGCAGCAGAACAGTAGTAGAACAGCAGGCGGCAAACTGATCAGAAAGTGCAGCAAACAGATCAAGCGGCGCGACGGCGGCGCTGCAGTGGGCGGCGGCGCGACAGTGACTGGCGGCTGCGCAGCAGTGGGCGGCAGTAGATCAGGCAGTGGGTGGATGGGAACAGCAGCAGGTAATGAGAACGGTAGCAAACAGATCAGGCGGCGGCGCGCGGCAGTGGGAGCGGCAGTGGACGGCGGCTAGGGTTAGATATGTGGCTATTAGGGTTAGGGCAGTGGACGGCGGCTAGGGTTAGATATGTGGCTATTAGGATTAGGGTTTGATTAGGGTTTGGTGGGGATTTGATTAGGGTCAATGGCTAGATTACGGCGGCTAGGGTTAGGAGGGCTAGGGTTTGACCTACCCTGGCTCTGATACCATGTTAGCGGAAAAAGAGAAAAGAAAGGAATAGAAGTGTGTAGGGAAAACTTAACTAAACCCTTCCACACATTACTTTATTTATATAGAATGGGAGAGTTACACATACATAAAATAATCAATGTGGGACGACACTTCTAACACAACCTATGTTCTGACATTGCTGCTGCTGGTGGACTTTCTAATAATTTCATGCTTCCTATATGGTATCCAAGGCTGATGTTCTACGAGCTATATGGTTCTGTCTCAATCTTTCTACTTTTGGTTCTGTCTTTTGAGTTGCTGATGCAAGGTTCATATCTTCTCCATTTGCTGCTGTTGATTTCCGAAGAAGTATATTTTATATGGTGATGCTTCAGTTGGTTTGGTTCCGTCCTTTCTATTTTGTGCTTCTGCTGATGGTGACTCCAGAGCTGATTCTCATTTTGACTCTCAGACAGAATTGGTTAGTATTGGTTCTTGAGCTTTTGGTTGAGTAAGACTTGATTAAGCAGATGGATTTAGTTGGCTTAGTTGGCCTTTTCATCTTTTGGTCTTTCTGCGACCTTGTTTGGGACCATCTTTCCATTTTGGTTCCGCTATGCTCTCTTGATTTTGATTTATGATGCAGTCTATGGCTTTGTGTTGGCGTTGCTGTGACCCCTTCTATAGCTGGCATTAATCTTGCGAATTGTTTGCTGTTATTCAATCTGGAGTACTGATGATATTTGCTGCTGTTCAGAGTGATGATATATTTTTGAGCTACCTCTTCTGGGATCTTCTTGTAAAGACACCCAAGGTCTCTGATGTTTGAAAGCGGATGCTGATGATTTGCGTACTTCTAATGCTGCTACTTTGGGCTCTGGTGTCAATTTGGGCCCTGCTGTTGCTGTCATTTTCTTCTTTTAAGTTTTAATCCTTTCTCTTGCAATCTTTGGGTCAGATTTCAGTGTTTCATATTGGGCTTTGTCTTGCATCTTTTGATTGGTACCTTACCAACTATTGTCCCCCTCTATAGCTTGAAGATGAAGATGATTTATTTATTAGGATCAATTACAAAGGCGCTTTCCTATAGCTTTGATACCATGTGGAATTTCATGATTTCATAATCGTTTCATTGAAAATTCGAGAACAACTTGGCTCATTAATGACAGCTAATGTCTAACTAACGAATTACAGAATGACAAATGACTTACACCCTTCATGGACCATCCTACCAGACTATCACAATACCATTTCAACTTAACTTGAGCTACACTAAGCTGAACCAGACTCTGCACTGATCTTGAACTCCTGCATACACTAGCAGCACTTGAACTCTTTTACTGAATCTGATGACTTGAACTCTTCCTCTTGAATCACCGAGTTTGATGACTTCTATTTACTTTTGTCTTCACTTGTTCTTACACATAAACTAATTTCCTAAAAAATTCTGTATAAGCTAAATCAAACACAAGGATCATCATGGTGATGTTACATTCTTAAGAAATTTCAGATATTACAGAAAAATTAGACTATACATAAAAATTTGATGTGGATTTTACAACACTTATGCAGGAGTTCACTAATTTATTAATTATAGTAAGTTTTTATGCAGGTATAGTCTTGTGAGTTTTAGTCAATATATGATGGATAACCTTGCTACCCTAATATGTATGATGTTGTCCTAGTTTTATGCAGTGAAGGCTTTCCCAATGGATAACTTATCCCCAAGCAAGTCTTGCAAGCTTACTGCTTTTCTTGGTTATACGGCTGGGATGACCCATATCCATTGGTAGGGAGGTGGAAAAGCCTGGTTCACCTAAGCATCTTACTGCATGGTTATTACTTGGCATTTGAATTTTGACTCTAGTTATTCATTCGGTTTCCAATTCAACGAAAACCAACAGCAAACAATGTTTTTTGACGGAAAAAAACACATGCAAGACACATGAAAATATAGAGGATTTGGGGAAGTAAACAGATAAATTTGGTTGCTAACAGCATAACCAACAGCAATCACACCAATTCCTCTAACAGAACATCACCTTCCAGGCTCCCATATGAACTTGACAGCAGAACCAGGAGACTTGTGGATGCCAGGAACTACATAATTTTCTTGACAAAACTTGAGCCAATTCACTTTGACCTTGAGCACTTTGATGATTACTTTTAGTGTCCTTTATACTTGATAGAACCTTAGGAGCCTATGAGTTGGAAAAATAGAACAAAACACCACATCTTACAATAAATGTCATACACAAAAACCCAAGAGAAGAAAATTGGAAGACAAAGAAAACGATTAATAAACAGTTAGGAGCCAATGAGTTATAGATTGTTTTCACTCCGATAATTCTTGACATAAACTTTGCTTAATTTAGATTGTCATATATCAATTAATTCAAGTCCAATAGGTTTCACTCGTCGATTGTTTAGCTATCGGGCCATTATAATGCTATTTGGTTTCTCTCAGCTTTTATCTTCTTACAATCCAATTCTGATCCTAATTGTGTTTGTTATAACTTTAGAGCTTCACAAGAAGGAAACATGTGTGGTGCTGTGTGGAGGAGAAATAGAATAAACACTACAAGAAAAAGACATATACCCGGCACTTAGTTTCCTACACTTCTAAAAAATCCCAGGAATAATAAAAAAACGTTTAAGCAAAACGCAAAGCACCTCAACCCAAAAAACCCCCTAACATCTGGATCTCAGGTATTCTCTCGTCGTCTCTCTCTCTCTCTCTCTCTCTCTCTCTCTCTGTGATTCCGTCTATCTCGCTCTCATCATCTTCCTTTAATGTCTGCTTTCGGCTCTGATTTAACTGTAGATCATAGGTAATACTGGAGTTTGGAGGAGGAGGGTGATGATTTGGCTGTGTAGGAGTAAAGCAGGAGCAAAAAGGAAGGATCGTACCCATCTGTTCTAGGTTTTCCAAAGCATCGATCGCAAGACCAAGCTCGTCTCAAAAGTAAGTTCCTCTCTCTCTCTGTTCCCTCTCTCGTGCCACTACTAGAATAATAAACCCAAAATCGGAAAACCCTAACCGCAATTGAAGTTCCGCCAAGTGTTTGATAATTTTTTGGGTCTTAGTTTCGTATGTGGTTTGTTTGATGATTCGAAGTTTTGTTAGGATTCATTTTCTGCTCTGGCAGCTTTTAGATACTATTGTGTGTTAGAAATTGGATTGCCGTAGCTACCAAGATAGTGGATGTCCACCTGCATGAGTTCTCTAATATGCTTCGGCGTAGCTGCTGAAATAGCTATTGTAGGTACATAGTTAGGACTTCAATAGTTATGACTTCTATCTCTACTATACCAAAGTTGTGTTTGACTCATTCAGCACTGCTTGTTTTCCGTTTTTCATACTGTACGTACCATCACTCTTCAGGCCTTGTAATTCTCAGAGTTTTCAACTTTTAGTCCAAGGCAAACAAGCTATGGAATCAACCATGTAAAAAAGTTTTGGTAAAAAAAGATGCTTCAACTGAAGATAACTGGGGTTATCTGTCATGCTGTAGTGAGGACTAGAGCAAGTTTCCACCTCCAGGGAATAGCTTTTAGAAAGTGGACCTAATTACACTGACAGTCATCCCCTTCACATCCCTGATAGAGACTTCACCACTAGAACTAAAACGGGAGGTGGGACAATGAGGGTTTTCTTTGTATAACGAATTGGATGAACATATTAAGTTTGAAAACATATGGAATGATCTTTAAGTATGTATAAAAACATAAATAAAGTCTTGGCATACAATAAATGTCATGCCATCAAAGTGCAAGGGAGTACACGAGCAGAAAAACAGTCAGCAAAGGAGGCGAAATTGAATTAGCAGTTGATATCAAGGAGTTCTCCTAATGTAATTGTGTGGAACTGATTTTGCAAAGATAGTCTTGGATTTGGCAGCTTCCTAGCAACTTGTTGCATGGTTGGTCGATACATTGGATTGGCATTCGAACATGCAAATACTAGTTTCGCAACAATCACTACTCGTTCTACCACTTGATTTGTAGGAGAAGGGAGGCATTTGGTCCAGCACATCCTTCAATAAAATCTCATGTCTAGTTGTTGATGACGATGAGGACGAAGGTGATAGAGCGAAGATGACATCACCTGGATGCTTCCCCATGATAACTTCCAGCGTTAGCACCCCAAAACTGTAAACGTCGCACTTCTCATTCACTTCCATTGTATATGCAAGTTTTGCCAAAAAAGAAAAATAAAAAACCCAAGAGAAGGAAATAATTGAATAAACAAAGGGCGTGATGGGGGGAAAGGGGAAAGCATGCATGCTCCAGCTACATATCGGTTGTTGGTGAAGTTGCAAATTTATGCATGCATTAACTTCTAGTTATTTGTATTCTATAAGAAGTTTGGTAATATTTAAGGAGTTCTTCATTGGCGCTAAGAATGTCATAAGCCTTACAGAAGCAAGGGAAGAGTACTAAGTGAGTTATAATTAACTAACGAGACTAAAGTATGTGTTGAAATTGTCAAAATAAAATGGGTTTTTAATTGGGTGTTTTATGAAAATTTCCTTGTGCTTGAGAAAACTTATTTTAGAGTGTAGAGGTTTGTCCCACATTGCTTAGGTGGGAGAAAGTTTAATGGTTTATATAAGGGAGCACATCTATCAAGTTTACTTTAATAGCTTAGCTCTAAAGTGGCTTGGCTCATAGGTGCTTCGCACCGTAATTAAGGTGCTCCGCACCTTAAACCGGCAAAGCCGGTGTGCTTCGCACATGCGTGCGCGTGCGCGTGGCAGTGGGCTGTGTGGCGCTTTGATGGCGCACTTTGCACTTAGCGCGAGGCGCCTAGTAGGCGCCCTTTCTTATTGTGATTTGGCAGTAAGGTGGCGCTGACATGGCACACGCGTTGCGTACGTGTGGCGGTTGAGTCACACGGGGTGCGCCTGTTGGATTGGACGCGACCATGGTTCGTACCCGTTCGGGTGAACCGATTGGGTGTGGGCGTGTCCGTTCGTGAACAGGTACAACCCTGCGCGAGTGGCTGCATCTGGGTTTATAAATAAAGCCCAGATCACAGCCATTTAGACACTGAATTAATCAGAAAACTCTCTCACTCCAAAATCCATTTTTCTTGTGCTGTTAATTCGTTATTCTGCAGAAACGGATTTAACAGTCACTTGGTTCTTTTATTTTATATTTGATTCGGTATTCTGTATGTTCTTCGTTTGTGCGTACGCAGACAGAAGATCTTTCGATCGGGCTTCGTTGTATCTTCGAAACATATTCGCTGCAACCCGGTGCACACCAATTGGTGGGGGCGAATACTGTTTTTCGGAAAGCGACGTCGTAACGCGCCTCGAAGCAAGTTCATCATATTGTTCACATTCCGAAGATTCCAGATTTTGCACCAACAATCGAAAAATAGTATTTCTGCAATGGCGTCAAAGTCTCTGCGACAGTTGACACAAGATTTCGTGAAGTTGGACAAGTTTGATGGCGGTAACTTTAGGTGTTGGCAAAAGAAGATGCATTTTATGCTTACGACTTTGAATGTCGTTTATGTTCTCACCACTCCCTATCCGGAGGAGAAAGAAGATGAAACATTGGAGGAGACTCGGGTGAGGATGAAGTTTGAGAATGATGACTACATTTGCAAAGGGCATATTCTGAATGCACTATCGGACCCACTGTTCGACGTGTATACCAATACGGAGACTGCGAAAGAAATGCGGGACTCATTGGAGGGTCGTTATCTGACAGAAGACGCGACAAGTAAAAAGTTTTTGGTTAGTCAATTTATGAATTTCAAAATGATAGATAACAAGTCTGTGATTGATCAATTGCATGAATTTCAACATATCTTGAATCAGTTTAAGATTAAAAGTATGAATATGGATGAATCGATCATAGTTTCGTCTGTGATTGATAAACTCCCTCCCTCTTGGAAAGATTTTAAGAAAAGTCTTAAACACAAAACTGAGGATCTTACGCTGGAACAATTGGCTATCCACCTTCGTGTGGAGGAAGAGTCAAAGCGTCAAGAGAAGGAAGAACTTGGGGCTAATAACTCCAAGATTCATATGGTGGAAGAAGGGAAAGGTTCCAACAAGGGTAAAGGAAAAAAGAAATTCCGACGAAGCAACGACAAGGGCAATGAACCGAAAGGAAAAAAGGCAAAAGTGGAATGTTGGCGTTGCGGTAAGTCAGGGCACTTCAAAAAGGATTGCAGATCCAACATGAAGAAAAATTCAGAAGCATCGGGGTCAAAAGGCAATTTTTTGGCTGTTTTATCCGAGATTAACATTCTCGAGGATGCTGGAAACTGGTGGATCGACTCAGGTGCTACAAAGCATGTGTGCAATGATAAGAGGTTCTTCACGGACTATGAAGTGGTTGATGATGGTACTGTTCTCTATATGGGAAATTCATCTACTGCTGTTATCAAAGGCAAAGAAAAAGTGGACTTGGAGTTCACTTCTGGGAAGATGCTAACTCTGACAAATGTTTACCATGTACCAGAAATTAGGAAAAATTTTGTATCTGGAGGCCTGCTTAACAAGCATGGTTTCAAGTTAGTGTTTGAGGCAGATAAATTTGTTTTGTCCAAAAGTGGTATTTTTGTTGGGAAATGTTATTTTGTAGAGGGCATGTTCAAACTTAACATAAATAATACAAGTGCTATTTCTGCTTACATGATTGACTCTCTTTCTTTATGGCACACTCGTTTAGGGCATGTGAATACTAGGAAAATGAATTTTATGGTTAAATTAAATTTAATTCCTAAATATAATATTGATATGGTTGACAAATGTAAAGTTTGTGCGCTTACTAAAATTACTAGAGTTCCATTTCCTAAAATTCAAAGAACCACATCTTTATTAGAACTAGTTCATAGTGATGTATGTGACATGCATAGCACTCCTACCAGAGGAGGCAAGAAATATTTTGCAACGTTCATAGATGATTATTCAAAGTATTGTTATATTTATCTATTGCATTCAAAAGATGAAGTTCTTGAAAGTTTTATTGCTTTCAAAACCGAAGTTGAAAATTAATGTGGAACAAAAATAAAACGTTTAAGGTCTGATAGAGGTGGTGAATATCACTTTCCTGCTTATTGTGAATCAATAGGGATAATACATGAAAAGACTGCACCATATACTCCACAACAAAATGGAGTGGCCAAAAGGAGAAATCGGACTTTGACTGAGATGGTCAATGCTATGCTTAGTAATTCAGAATTAGGTACTGGTTTGTGGGGCGAAGCCATACTTACCGCTGCATATATTCTGAATAGGGTACCTCTGAAAAAGTCAAGAATAACTCCATATGAGTTATGGAAAAAGAAGAAACCTAACCTCAGTTACTTTAAAACTTGGGGTTGTAGAGCAATCGTTAGATTGCCAGAGCCTAAAAGAAAGAAATTGGGTGAAAAAGGAATTGAATACATATTCATTGGTTATGCTTTACATAGTAAAGCATATAGGTTTCTAGTGTCTGAGCCATTTGATTCAATTAGAGTGAACACCATTATTGAATCACGTGATGCAGTGTTTTATGAAAATAGGTTTGGTTCTATTCCTAAGATAGTAAATCAAGAGGATGAACCACTCCCTTTGGAGTCTAATACAGAGACTGAACTTTCGGAGCAGGTCGAACTTCGAAGAAGTAAAAGGGCTCGAGTTGCCAAGTCCTTTGGACCTGATTTTGTAGTTTATCTAGTTGAAGGAACTAGAGAAATTACATGTAATCATACCATGATTACACTTCATGTAGAGTCAGATCCCTTGACCTACGGGGAGGCTATGAAATCACAAGACTATGCTTTTTGGTGAGAAGCAATCCAAGATGAAATGGATTCTATTATAGGTAATAATACCTGGGTTCTTGCTGATTTACCTCCGGTTTCCAAAGCCATTGGCTGCAAGTGGATTTTCAAAAAGAAAATGAAAGTTGATGGTACAATAGACAAGTTTAAGGCACGGTTGGTTGCCAAGGGTTTTACCCAAAAGGATGGTCTCGATTACTTCGATACATATGCACCGGTGGCAAGGATCTCTACAATTAGAGTTCTGATTGCCTTAGCTTCAATTTATAAACTTCAAATTCACCAAATGGATGTGAAAACTGCATTTTTAAATGGTGAATTGGATGAAGAGATTTATATGAAGCAGCCGGAAGGATTTATTGTACAAGGTCAAGAACACAAAGTATGCAAACTTGTTAAGTCTCTTTACGGACTTAAACAAGCACCAAAACAGTGGCATGAAAAGTTTGATAAAGTAATTCTATCAAACGGGTTTAGGATACACCAGTCAGATAAGTGTGTATACAGTAAATTTATTGGTAATAAAGGTGTAATCATATGTTTGTACGTAGATGATATGCTTATCTTTGGAACTGATCTAGAGAGCATACAAAATACAAAAGAGATTCTTTCTTCTAGTTTTAGTATGAAAGATATGGGTGTAGCCGATATAATTTTAGGCATTAGAATTATGAGGCAAGGAGACAGTTTAGTCCTAAACCAGTCTCATTATATTGAGAAAATACTAAAGAAGTTTAATCACTTCGATAGTCCCCCAATATCTACACCTTTTGACCCGCATATTAAGTTGTATCCTAATACTGGAAGAGCTATATCACAATTAGAATATTCTAGAGTGATTGGAAGCTTGATGTATGCTATGACGTGTACAAGACCAGATATTGCGTATGCTGTGGGTAAACTAAGTAGGTATACTCACAACCCAAGTGACATTCATTGGAATGCAGTTAATCGGGTTTTGCGGTATCTAAAGAAAACTATAGACTACAGGATAGTCTATAGTGGGTATCCTTCGGTTCTAGAAGGATACACTGATGCTAGTTGGATAGCTGAGAATGAAGATCACTTGTCTACAAGTGGTTGGGTCTTCACTCTTGGAGGAGGAGCGATATCTTGGGGATCAAAGAAACAAAGTATCATTATAGATTCAACTATGGTTGCTGAGTTTGTAGCATTAGCATCAGGAAGCAAAGAGGCAGAATGGCTAAGAAGTATGTTGTGGGAACTTCCCATGTAGCCAAAACCTATGCCACCGATATCTTTGCATTGTGATAGTCAGTCAATGCTATCACGGGCTTATAGCCAGATATATAATGGAAAGTCCAGGCATATAGGACTTCGACATAGTTATGTCAGAAATTTGATAACTAATGGGGTGATAACCATTGATTATGTAAAGTCAAATCAAAATTTGGCAGATCCTTTAACAAAAGGTCTTGCAAGGGAGTTGGTGTGGAGAACATCAAAGGGGATGAGACTTCATCCCACTGAGATATAATCACTCTTGGTGGAAACTCAACTCAACACTTGTTTTCCTACAAGTCTTGGGTTCAATGAGCAAAGTACACCATAAGTCGTGATGACAAACACTTTTCGGTTTAATCCATCCTAAGGTAAAGTGTTTGGTACCTGTAATGAAAATGAGGAGGTTGGGCTACTTAGCTCTTAATAGGTTTCTAACGGTGTTGTTAGGTCTCGAATGCTGTAGTTACAGGGGCATTAATGTTAACCTACCTATACGAGTGTGAAGGTGGTGCCGCCTTCTATTGGTTCAATGGCAAGAACAATAGAGCGCTCATGAAATTAAGATACAGACACACGGCCAATCCACGTGTCAACAAATTTGAATACCTAAGTCAGGTAAGATGCGTGTGTGAGACATGTCCGGTTGGTCATTATAGGATCGCTAGTTAAAAGCCAAGTCTACTATGCTTTCCGACTAACTTTGATGCGTCTTCACTAGATGAATGGTTAAATTCTTAAGACACCTTCATTGATGCACAAATCTTTTAAAGGAATCAAGGCTTCTTCTTTATTTTGAAAATGGTGGGGGATTGTTGAAATTGTCAAAATAAAATGGGTTTTTAATTGGGTGTTTTATGAAAATTTCCTTGTGCTTGAGAAAACTTATTTTAGAGTGTAGAGGTTTGTCCCACATTGCTTAGGTGGGAGAAAGTTTAATGGTTTATATAAGGGAGCACACCTATCAAGTTTACTTTAATAGCTTAGCTCTAAAGTGGCTTGGCTCATAGGTGCTTCGCACATACGTGCGTGTGCCCGTGCGCGTGGCAGTGGGCTGTGTGGCGCTTTGATGACGCACTTTGCACTTAGCGCGAGGCGCCTAGTAGGCGCCCTTTCTTATTGCGATTTGGCAGTAAGGTGGCGCTGACATGGCACACGCGTTGCGTACGTGTGGCGGTTGAGTCACACGGGGTGCGCCTGTTGGATTGGACGCGACCATGGTTCGTACCCGTTCGGGTGAACCGATTGGGTGTGGGCATGTCCGTTCGTGAACAGGTACAACCCTGCGCGAGTGGCTGCATCTGGGTCTATAAATAAAGCCCAGATCACAGCCATTTAGACACTGAATTAATTAGAAAACTCTCTCACTCCAAAATCCGTTTTTCTTGTGCTGTTAATTCGTTATTCTGCAGAAACGGATTTAACAGTCCCTTGGTTCTTTTTTTTATATTTGATTCGGTATTCTGTCTGTTCTTCGTTTGTGCGTACGCAGACAGAAGATCTTTCGATCGGGCTTCGTTGTATCTTCGAAACATATTCGCTGCAACCCGATGCACACCAATTGGTGGGGGCGAATACTGTTTTTCGGAAAGCGATGTCGTAACGCGCCTCGAAGCAAGTTCATCATATTGTTCACATTCCGAAGATTCCAGATTTTGCACCAACAGTATGAGAGTCGGATGCATAAGAAACAATAATTGTCTCATCAAATACAGTTATCAAATTAGATATTACCTTTGCACACTCCCAAATGAAAAAGAAAAGTATAGTGAATCTCATCATCAAATATCACTATCCATGAGATTTCAAGCCTTTATGCATGATAAAAATTCAATGCCAGCATTGACTACCAAATTTCATCTTTTTTTCTGTGCAAGTTTGCTTACCCTTGGAGCAAGTCAGTTAACTTGGGAAATCGCAAGAACAAGACTAATCCAAAAGCATTGCACCCTCTTTCCTCATAGATTACCTGACACAAGTTTGGTTTCTTTTAAAAACTGCTTTGATCAGGTCAGTCAATTGTCAACCCACTAAACCCACTCACGACAAATGAAGTTAATTTTATTGGAAAAAGCAAAGAGAAAGGGCTTCCCATAGAATTTCTTTAGCAAAGCTCACCATGACTCATCCCTAATTGGTTTGAAAATGGAAATTTTTACTGAAGGAAATTCATCAAATATAATATAATATAATATACCCAAAGATACTATACTTCTCACGTTTTGTGATATTATATATATGATGTAAATTTAATCTGACTTATAAGAGTTTAACTAAACACTGAATATATTTGGTCTAACTCTTAAATAAATAATAACCCTCATATTTGGTCAAACAAAAGAACCCTAAAATTATGAAAACTCACTAACTGATGTTAGAGTAATTGGTCCCAACCAACGTCCAGAAGAAGGAGCTAGCAAACTTCAACAGACTATGATTAAGATTCGCTTATCAATAAGAGTATAGACTTGACTTCAGGGACCCTTTTGATTTCTTGGTTTGGTGTAACCATAGCAATCTTTGGTTTGATTTCAAAAAGCCAATTGGTTAATTTTTTCATAGTCGAAAAATCAAAATTACAAGAAAACACGGTTGTAGAGTCATTTTTACACTTCACCCAACTATATAGACGTAAAAAATTGCTTAGTCATTTTAATTGTTTTTATTTCCTTCTTATTGTAAAACACACGAAGACATAATCTTCTTTTTGACTGGAAACACAATAAAGTCTTCCACTTGAGGCAGTACCTTTCCTTCTTGGAATGTCTGTGAGATGGTGAAATTAGTGAAATGAAGGGAAAAATATAATATATGTTGATTCGCCTAGTCACACACCGTTACGAATGATCTGAATAAGGCTTTACTTTCGTATGCAAATATGATTTTGGTACACTTGGACCAGTTTATGAGGCAGTTGCTTGATGTTCAAACATCGAATATGTACACATGTAAGAATTTTGTAAAAGTTCGTTTCAGGTGCGTAATCAAAGTCTTTAAGACATTAATTATTTGCCCCCATCAATTCGGTATGCAGATGGTTATTGGCAAAAAGTCTCTCAAATTATAATGAAGCCTAGCCTTTATACACTACAACAAATTGGACAAACGGCGACCAGAATAGCGATGGACCAAAACACGCGTCGCCGTTGAGTATGTATTGGCGACACACTTTGACGAACTCATCGGTAATTCTGGTCGCTAATGATTAGCTCGAATAGGGTGGGAGAATTGTTGGCAACTAAATTTGCTATACTTTCGCCGATGAGAATTGTTGTTGCCAACAAGTCTTCACGTTCGGCGACCTGGGTTTCGTCGGCAAAAGTTATTTCATTTTGGCGACGATACTTTCGGCAATGAGAACTGTTGTCGCTGAAAAGTCTTCACGTTTGGCGATCCGAGTTGCATCGGTAAAAGATATTTCATTTTTGTGACGATACTTTCGGCGATGAGACATGTGGTCGCCAAAACGTCTTCACATTTGGCGACGTAATTTGCATCGTTGAAAACTATACTTTTAGCGATGGAAAATTTTGTCGCCATAAAGTATACTTTCAGCAATGAAAAATATTGTCGCCGAAAAAATGTCATGTTTGGCGATGCAATTTGCATCGCTGAAAAGTATACTTTTAACGATGAGACATGTTGTCGCCAAAAAGTATATTTTCGGCTATGAGCAATGTTGTCACCAAAAAGTCTTCGCAGTTGGCGACACCATTTGCATTGCCGAAAAGTATACTCTTAGCGATGAAAAATGTTGCCGAAACAAATTCACATTTGGCGATGCGATTCGACGATCGCATCACCGAAAAGTACACTTTTAGCAATGAGATATGTTGTCGCCGAAAAGTACTCTCATTCTCTTGAAAATTTGTGTTGATCGAGTCAAAGTTGTTAATCTCGTACCAGGTGTACCGATTTTGTTATTGGTACTGTACGTACTGATACCGAAGCATATCAGAGTAAAAATGCTTTACTTTTTTATATGATTTATTGTGTTATTTATTAGTGTAAAGTCATATCTTGTCGTTGATATTAGTTATGTTACTTTATTTCATGACTATTTATAATAGTCATGAATTCTTTATTAAAGGTATTCCCTCCATTTGTTAAGAAGACTTTTGGGGGAGACATATGTTAGAGTATTTTTTGAATTGATTTTTCATTTATTGTTTAGAGTACAAGTTCATTATTTGATTCGCTAGGCCCTATCAATTAGAGTGGTACTTCTGGGATTCGATTATTTTATCCTAGAAGACAAATGCCTATTTAAATCGTAAATATCGTAGCGAGAGCAAAATTTATCTTAAGGACATAGTGTTTAATACTAGACTTGATCATTTTCGTACAATTTTTAGGTTCTATCATTCTATGATTTGGTTATTTTTAATTTTATTATTTATATCACGGTAACATAAAAAGTACACGTAAATTTTTCTAACAGCTCATACCACACATTTGCTCTTTATAACCATTTTTTGTATTCAAGTACAAAAACAACACACATACCATAAGAGATCACACGATTTATGCGACCAACGAATAAATATAAATAGAAGAAACTAAGGCGCTAGATATCTTCTTAATTCGTCTTTATCCTAAGGTTTTAATTTTTTTTCCTTTGACAATTTCAGAGTTTAACTTTATTTAGTATGAATGCTCACAGCTCTATTTATTTTATTGGACTCAGAAGTCTGTGATAGAGAAGAAACTAGGAACCGGGGGCCCTGCTGTGCAGCAGGGCGTGCTGTGCGCCAAAACGGCGTCGTTTTGGCGCACAAAATACTGACCGAAAATTGTTTGGTCAGTTTTTTACTGTTCGGGCAGTGTTTTGTGTGCCAAAATAACGCTGTTTTGGCACACAGCACGCCCTGCTGTGCACTGCAGGGCCCCTAATTCCAAGAAACTAACACTAAAAAAAAGTCCACTATTAATTAGCGATCAAAATTAAACTCTTCGAAAATCAGTTGGCCCACTTACCACACGATGACTTTATTATTGAGGTCTATGACAACACTGTCCTCGTCAATTACCACACCCAAAGAAACACCTTTGTCGCCGTGACATGCGGTGAACGACACGTGGATCTCCCGTCTTTGCCTTTTCCTCCAGCCATGGAGATAGTGGGCTTGTATCTGAGGTGGAAAGACAAAAAGAAACAAAATTGTCATGGCCATCAGATTTCTTCTTAGGGCCAACTTGGATTATTAAATTATTTCCGACTATTGTCAGTATTTTTTAATAGATACTCATCAAATTATTTATTTTGACAAAAAATAATTAAAATTTAAAATTTAAGGTCTTGCTAACCATCACATAATTGACAGTGACTAATATAAACATAAAGACAAACGAACATGGATATCAATACATATTTTACGAATATTTATGCATATTTATGAATATTAATACATAATTTACAGATATCGATAAATTTTTACGCATTATCTACTGCTTGGTTAGTATTTTTTTTATTGAATTTCACATTGTATTTAACGGGTTTGTCCAAAGTGAGCCATTATAATGTATTGAGGGTGATATGTGTATATTGACATTTGTGGGGAGTGGGTCCCCAGCATTTCCAAGTAAAGACTAAATCCGAATGGACTAAATCCAAAATACTCTCATTTTCTTAAAAATGCTTTACTTTTTTATAACGTTTTTAAAGTAAACCATGAGTAAAAATAAATAATTTTTTATCACGATTTTAGACAAAATGTGATTAAAAATGACTTTACTTTTTTATCATGATTTTTAAATGATTAAAAATGAATAATTTTTTTTGCACGGTTTCTATTATTCTAGTAGTGTTAGGCAGTGTTCGGATCAAAGATAAAAGGCATAGGAAAACGATAGGAATTCGTGAATACCTCCACAAATGAAACAAATATAAACATGTAAAGGATAAACGATTCTGATCACCAAATTAAAACTCATGAAGTAGAGTAAGATGGCCCACTATATGACTATAATGCTTAGGGATGCATTAAATTTCATCCGATCACGTGGACGCCAACATCCGATGATCTTCGATTTTAGTTATAATGATGAAATTAGTGAGACATGAAATCCTAACGGTTTAGATCGATGGTTGTAAGAATTAACTTGGTACTTACCTTAAAAATCTATACGTTCAATGTAATTGATCATAAATTAAGTCTTGTGTTGTACCTGAATGTACAATAACCATGCGACCGCAACACAATCATGATGATCCAGACCGTTGATTTTGTTATGGTATTTGATAATTCATTATCGTAAAAATTTGGCTTGATCAAGTTTAGGTTGCTCTCTGATCGGGACAAAATGTATTATTTGAATTACACCTTGTGTATGATTTAATTTAATTTCAACATATGTGATCAAATTTATTTTGGGCAGGATTGATGTTCTTTATAATATCTAAGATATAGATGGTTCTGATCACCAAAAAAGAACTTAGGTGGTGCTCGAGTGGTCCACAATGAGTCTTTAATCCCTCGAGTATTCTAATTTTTGTCTATTTGGTTTTCGGTGTCGATTTTCTATTTATTCATCTCCCAATTTGTCCACGTTTATTTCTTTACAAATATTTTTATGTATTTAAAATTATGGTGATTTACATGTGTAACAAAAAAAATTTAAATTATTTTAAAGTAGTATATATAAAAAAATATAACTTAACTATTGAAATATGAGTGTTAAAGTAGCATACATAATATTTTAGTAGAACCGTATAACTCAACTATTGAAAAAGAAGTATTTAGGAATTTTTTTTACAATTTCCATTTAATAGCAATTTACCGCACGTTTAATAGCAATTTACCGTATAACTCAACTATTGAAAATTGTACTACAAGTTGTAGGGCATTTGCATGTTCTTGTTCATATTCCACTTGATAAGTTCGATCTAGACATTCTAATAGTTTTCTTCAGTGCCCATATGACTTTTCTTCATTTGCTTTTGACTTTGGTTTGTAGTGTGTTCTTTCAATGAGTTACAGATTGATAATGCCAATCATGCCATCAAGTTGCTTTTTGATATTATTGTTGTATATCTTCAGTACTCAATACTTGAACAACCTATTAACACAACATTTTGCAATATATAATGTCAAATAAAATAGCATCTTGTAATAGATAGTCATGTCATCCAACAGTCAAGGAGTACATACAAAGAGCAAAAAGTAAAAAAGAATCATTGAGGAATTAAGCCATACAAGTAGAGAATAGAAAAGGAGGACACCATAGAGTCCAAGGGTACCTTCTCAAGAAGTGTAGTAGTTAATATCAAGGAGTTCCCCTACTGTAATCGCGTGGAACTGAATTTGCAGAGATGTCCTTGGATTTGACAGCTTCCTAGCAACTTGTTGCATGGTTGGTCGAGACCTTGGACTGGCATTCAAACATGCAAATGCTAGTTTCGCAGCAACCACTACTCGTTTTGCCACTTGATTCGTAGGAGGTGGGATGCGTTGGTCCAGCACATCCTTCAATAAAATTCCATGTCCAGGTGTTGACGACGACAATGACGACGATGATGATAGAGAGGAGATGAAATCACCCGGATGATTCCCCATAATCACTTCTAGTGTTAGCACACCAAAACTGTAAACGTCGCACTTCTCATTCACTTCCATTGTATATGCAAGTTCTGTCAGAAAAAAGAAAAATGGCAAAAACCCAAGAGAAAAAAATGATTGACTAAACAAGGGCTGAGATGGGAGGACGAGGGAAAGCATGCTCATTCTACATATTAGTTATTTGTGCATACATTCAGTTCTCGTTATTTGTATTCTAAGATAAATTAGGTAATATTTAAGGAGTTCATGAAGGAGGTCAATACTAGATAGTTGGCTTGCCTCTATCAATTTAGGCGGGATTCTTCCAGAAATGCTGTTGTTAGACATTTTGAGACTTGTTAAGTTATTGCACTTTCCCCATTGTTGAGAGATCTTGCCACAGAAATTGTTGTTGCTCAAATCAATGTAATCTAAATTTGGGTGTATTCCAAAATATTCTGACATGTATCCCGAAAATTGGTTTCCCTCAAGCCTTACTCTATATAAGCTGGTGCAATTTTTCATGCCTTTAGGAATGAAACCTTTAAGATTGTTGTTGCCTGCATCTAACCATGAAATTAATTCACTAAAAGCATAAATTTTCCAGTAAATGACCAGTGAACTTATTACCACCAATTTGAAAAATTTCCAAATATATGAGGCCATCCAAACTTGGGGGAATAGATCCAGAAAGTTGATTTTCGTATAGGAATAGAGTGGTTAAGTTGAACAAGTTCCCTATAGAGGCGGTAAATCTGTTTTAATATGCACCGCTAATAATTTTCTACAATGCTGCAATTTTCATCCTACACGTGCGATAGCATTTTCTATCGATGGGAGGCATTTTTTACTACAAACACTGTCTAGCGATAAAATAAAAAATGAACAAAGTCTTAAGGTCTCTAAATGTTTCAATCACTTGTCAATAATTCCATAACGTGAAATAAGTGGAAGAAAAAGGATAACTTGATTGTCTGCCAACGTTTCGTAACGTAAACAAAGGGGAAGAAAAAGGGTAACTAATTAAGTATTCTGTGGAACGTTATGAGTATGTGCCACCGTGTATGTGAGTGAAAGTTGGCTACCATTCTGTTTGTAGATGATGGACTGATCCGTTGGGTTTGTGAAGTCTGTTAAGATTTTCGTTTGTCGCTTAACTAACTATATTCAATTGGGAACCACATAAAAAATTCTTGTGTCATTTCGTTGCATTCTTACTCGATTATTTCTTTTTACGTTAACTTATACGCGAGTTGGGTCAAATTTGTTACATGATCCACCGTTCAAGAATATTTTAATTTTTCTCTGCCATTTGCCTTAACTAGATTATTTTTAAACATGTTTTGTCTCTACTCAAAAACAAATTGCATTTGTTGTTCTGGACTCAAATTTTTGTAGATTATTGGTCCGTCTCGATGAAAGGAATCTAAAAAGTATAAATTATGTTCAAAAACTAAAAAAAAGTTACTAAAGACAACAAATTAGCACAAAAATCCCCTTTTTTGAATTATGCCCATGAGACTTCAAGCCCTTATGCTTGATAAAACTTCAATGTTCTAATGAATTGAGTAGTGCAACATAGAAGCAGTATAAAAACTTGCAAATTCTTGACTGTTGAAAGCTAGAATTACCTTATAAGAGTGACTTAGAGATTAAATAAACCTAAGAAAAGAAAATTAAAATAGAGATAGGTACCAGGAGCGGCATATCCGAAAGTTCCTGCAAATGAAGTCCAATTGGAAGAGTCATGCTTCATAAATCTAGCTGTCCCGAAATCAGAGATGTGAGCCACGTACTCCGAATCAAACAAAATGTTCTTACTTGATATGTCTCGATGAATGATTGGAGCCGAACAATCATGATGCATATAAGATAGAGCATCGGCCAAACCATTTACAGCGTCCACTCTTTTGATCCAATCCAACTCTATTGCATCTTGCTCTGAACCCAATACTTTTCCTAAGCTTCCAGCTCCCAGGAACTCGTAAACCAAAAAAGAGTTTCTTGGATGTGAGCAGAATCCGTAAAGCTTTACTATGTTGTGGTGCCTTATCTTGGTTAATGTACTTATCTCACTCGTAAACTCCTTTTGATTAACTGAATCATCGTCAGATGACGTGTGAAATTTCTTCACAGCAACTACCTGACCATTAGGTAGGGCGGCTCTATATACAGTACCACATCCTCCTTTCCCAACACAATGTTTGGCACTGAAGTTCTCAGTCACTTCAATGATGTTTTTGTACACCATTTTCCCATCATAGCTCCATATTGCAAACAAAGATTCATTATTTATCTCTCTTGGCTCGTTTGTCGTGCTTTCTACTTTCTTACGAGAATACAAGCAAAGTCCAAGAATCACAAGGAAAACAAGTAGAAATCCAAAAACGGGAAGTACAACTTGTGACACCATTTTCTTTTCCTTCTTTCTAGGAACCCCATCAAGCGGGCATGCCTCCAAACCAGTAGCATTACCGCATAAACCTTTATTACCTCTAAGTGCCTCAAATGGAGCCTCTCGGAAGGCTCTGATATGCGGAAGACGACCCTCCAGCTGATTGTAGGATACATCAACTGATGTAAGAGATACCATATTATCGAAAGAAGATGGTATGGAACCAGTGAGCTCATTGCGGGAGAGATTCAGTGTTTCTAACCTCTGGAGTAATCCAATTGACTGTGGTATCTTTCCTAAAAGGACATTATCACTAAGATCAAGGACTTGAAGGCTTCGGAGTTGACCTAGTTCCAAAGGAATGTCTTCACCAAGTCTATTACGGCTCAAATTCAAGTTCCATAGCTTCAAGGAATTCCCTAAATCTTGAGGGATTGAGCCATCTAATCTATTTTTTGCCAAGTTTAGAGTCTCTAAGTTGGCAAGGCTGCCAAGTTTTGAAGGGATGTGACCTGATAATTGGTTATCATTCAAATTAAGGTTGAACAATGAAATGAAACTACCAAATTGCTTTGGGATCTCTCCAACTAGATGATTTGAAGAGAGGTCAACTCTAGATAGTTGACTTGCCTCTACCAATTCAGGCAATATCTCTCCAGAAATATTATTGTTGGACATTTTGAGACTTGTTAAGTTATGGCACTTTCCCCATTGTTGAGAGAGCTCTCCATAGAAATTGTTGTTGCTCAAATCAATGTAATTCAAATGCGGATATATGCCAAAATCTTCTGATATATTTCCTGAAAGTTTGTTTCCATCAAGTCTTACCCTATATAAGCTGCTACAATTTTTCAAACTTTTTGGGATAGGACCTGTAAGACTATTGTTTTCTACAGTTAACTTTGAAAGTAATCTGCTAAAGCATAAGTTTTCCGACAAATGACCACTGAGTTGGTTATCATGTAGAGTCAAGGTCGCAAGGTGTTCCAAATTCCCTATAGAAGTAGGGATTGAACCCGTGAGATTGTTCTTTGAGAGACTGAGATCAACGAGAGACCTTAGCATTCCAATTTCTTTGGGGATCGCTCCGGAAAGATAATTGTCGTAAAGGTACAAATTGGTTAAGTTGAGCAAGTTCCCTATAGAAGCAGGGATTGAACCCGTGAGATTGTTTATTGAGAGGTCGACATCAACGAGAGACTTTAGCATCCCAATTTCTTCGGGGATCGATCCGGAAAGATGATTTTCGTAAAAGTACAAGCCGGTTAAGTTGCGCAAGTTCCCTATAGAAGCAGGGATTGAACCCGTGAGATTGTTCTTGCTGAGTTCGAGATCAATGAGAGACCTTAGCATCCCAATTTCTTCGGGGATCGCTCCGGAAAGATGATTTTCGTAAAGGTCCAAATGGGTTAAGTTGAGCAAGTTCTCTATAGAAGCAGGGATTGAACCCGTGAGATTGTTCATCGAGAGTGCGATGAAAACAAGAGACCTTAGCATCCCAATTTCTTTGGGGATCGCTCCGGAAAGATGATTTTCGTAAAGGTCCAAATGGGTTAAGTTGAGCAAGTTCCCTATAGAAGCAGGGATTGAACCCGTGAGATTGTTCACTGGGAGTTCGAGATCAACGAGAGACCTTAGCATTCCAATTTCTTCGGGGATCGCTCCGGAAAGATAATTTTCGTAAAGGTACAGAGTGGTTAAGTTGAGCAAGTTCCCTATAGAAGTAGGGATTGAACCCGTGAGATTGTTCGTCGAGAGTGCGAGGAAAACAAGAGACTTTAGCATCCCAATTTCTTCGGGGATGGTCCCATAGAGCGAGTTGTTTCCAAGATCAAAGGTGAGAAGATGGGGGAAGGATGAGAAATTAAGATTTGAGAGCGTACCACTCAGACCATAACTGACAAGCTCAATATGCGTGACACTACCAGCTTTTTTGCAACCAATTCCAGTCCAATTGCAGTGGTTCCTTCCAACCGTCCACGATGACAAGAGAGATTGGCTTTGATTGTCGAGGCTATCTTTCCATGCCAAGAGAGCCGCAGCTTCTGTTCCTTCTTCTGCAACTTCTTTTCTAGTTGCAGATGAAGAAAAAGCAGCGGAATGAAAAGGACAAGCCAATGAGAGGATGATGGACAAGACAAATAGGATTTGGAATGAAAGGAGCAAGTTGGGAAGTGGTTTTTTTGCTGCTAAAGACATCATTTTTTTTGTTGTTGGTGATTTGTTAGCAGAAAGCTTGAAAGGCAGTTTGTGGGATAAAAGAAGTTGAAGTGGAAAGAGAGGTATTTATAGATGCATTTCATAATTGTGTTTGTTACTTTTACAGCTTGACAAGAAGGAAACATGTGTGGTAGATGTAAGTGTTAGTAATCTATTATAATCAACGGGTATCTGTAATCTTAACGTGGGGAGATTAGTAAGTATTTAATAACTTGGAGCTCGAAATATAAATTGAGATAAGGACGGGAGTGCAATTATAATTCTTTAGTGGTGTGAATTATAATTTGTGAAATAAGAAATATAGTCTTAGTAGGATTAGGGTTTCTTATTTTACACAAGGAGCCTAGAATTATTTCTCCTGAGGTCCCTGCCCTAGCCCTATAAATATACCGCTTCGTTCTCTAGGTCAGCCAAGACATTACGTTATTGAGAGACTCGAATACGTGGGTTTGAGAGAGAACAAGACGATCTCGTTTGATCTCACAATCGGCACGAGAATCGAGGTATAAGGGAATACGTCAAAAGATCTTTAGGCTTACAGCAGACGGCTGTAACAAGTTCTATCAGCGATCGTTGTTCTGTAGGAGTCGAAGTAAAACCCTAATTCCGCCTTGTAGGGTTTTCCAATTTGTTAACGTTTAATCTGTATGCATATTGCTGGTTTCTGGGAATGGATTCCCAACAGTAAGTACTGTTAATGAGACTCCTCCTGTTGAGTTCCAAGTCATGTGAAAGGAATTAGAGAAGTCTGTGGAGTCTTCTTCACACTCAAATCTGAAACGTACAGATCAGAGAGGGCTGCTGAAGCTTGTCCATAAAAATAAGTACTGTTAGTATTTTTGGTCAATAAATTAAATCACAGTCTGATTATAAAAATATAGGTCTAATCATAAACTGTAAGGGGGAAAGCATGCCGATACGGAGAACAACGACGGAGATGATGATGATAACTCTCAAGCTCAATTCAATATTTGAACGTACATTTTAAATTAATCATATATACATGAGCAGTACTTCAAATTTTGATGGTATACACTTATTCGTAATCAACTACACTAAAATAGTAAGTGGTAAAGCTTAGGGGAATAGTCTCCACTTAAATTACCGATTAGTCATTGAGACCCTGGAGGTAGCGACCGGGCATAATCTTCACTGGCCCCAAGTAGTATTAATTAATTGCCGAGTTTTGGGAAGAATTTGTTAGTGTCCGGATGTTTCTGGAACACCCGTGTTCCTAGACTTTTCAATAATTGGGGTCATCATCGCAATTAGAGTTGTCATCTGGCTCATCGATATGTTCATAGGAGTCGAACCGGAAATAATGGAAGAGAGTTAAAGAGTAATATAAAAAAAAATTATTTTTTTAGTTTTGCTTTAAATTTTGTAAGTTATTAATTTGTCTTGACGAAAAGAATCTAAAAAGTAAAAAAATTATATCGGAAAAATAAATAAAAAATGTTTGCTAAACACGAAAATAATTCCAAACGAATGGATTTTTTAAAATTATGGTTCATATTTTTATACTTTTCCAAAACTCTAGTCAGGACGAACCAACAATCTAGATAAAAAAATTGACGTAAAAAAATGCAAAAGATATTTAATAAAAATAAATAATCTAAAAAAAGTGAAACAAAATACGTTCTAATAGATAGAAAGCTGATGTCATGGGGTGTGAAGGGGAGACCCAGAAAGTGGGATTGATGGTTTAAAAATTGAAGGGCCAATATTAAACATTTGAATATCGATGTGCACAGTGAGACGGAAAATTCGTTTGTACGCGTTATGTTCTTTGTTTTTTGTCCATTATCTATTACAATTTATAATTTATGGTTATATGATTAATTTTGAAGTTATTTTCTGGAATTCCAACAATATTCGTCCTACAAACACGATACAACCATTAATCAATGGGTTTATACAATAGCCTCTTTCATCATTGGGAGGCATTTTGGCAACAAATACTGTCTAGCAATAAAAAGAAATAAAAAGTCTCAATCATTGGCCAACAATTTCATAACGTGAATTAAGGATAACTATTTAAGTAGCCCATGGAAAGTTACAGGTGTGGGCGATTGTGTAGGGATTCGAAGTTGACTACTACTTTGTTCGTAGAGGACTCGACTGGTCCCCCGAGTTTTTGAGGTCTGTCATGATTTTCGTTTGTCGCTTCACTAACTTAATATATATAGATGGGAACCAGGTAAAAATTTCTCGTGTCATTTCGTTGCGTTCTTACTTGATTATTTCTTTGTACAATCACATGTTTCAAAGTTAGGTCAAATTCGCAACATGATCCACCATTCATGCACGAAAATATTTTAACTTATCTCTGGTGAATTATGGCGAGACATTGAACTGGCATGCATTGACTCATGTCCTTATGGTCAATCAATTGCTACGACTAAACCCCAACTCATGACAAGTGAAGTTTTAATCCTATTATAAAAAGGAAAGGGAAGCTTCCCCTGGAATTTCTTTTAACATAGCTCACCAAGAGTAACAACAGCTGTGATGCACGTATTATTTGGAGGGATAGCTGAGTCCAATTAAAGTAAGAGCATAGACCAGTCTTTGGCTTGATTTCAAATGGCAATTTAAGCTAGGTAATTTTTCCATAGTGGGATTAGCTGGCAAAAAAGTCAAAATTACAAGAAAACGCAGTTGTAGAACTTTTTAAACTTCACACAACTATAGACATCAAAAAGAACTCACTCATTTTAATTGTCTTAATTTCCTTCTTAGTGTAAAAAACACCAAGCTATGCTCTTCTTTTTACTAGAAACACAATGTCTAACTAATGAATTACACACTTCATGGATCATCTTTTAACTCTTCCACTTGAATCACTGAGTTGTGGACTTTCAATGTAAGATGAGATATTACAATCTTTATATCTTTAAAACCTCGCACCCTCGCGAGGGGTTCAACACTACAGTCACTACTTTTTGTTAGACCCATCTGACTTAAGCCATTGTAGCAGTTGTTCGAAAACTCAATATGTGTTTGTGTGATGAAATAACTGTTTTCCTTCTCTCATCACTTCATTATGCTTGATTTCCCTGTGAAATTTGATGAACTTCTATTTTTTGCACTTGGAACATTATTTGGCTGAGGTACTTGTAAGATGTTCGACACTTCTTGACATAAACTTTGGTTTGGAGAGAGCATATGGTTTTATATTTTCAATAGTATTCAGAGCTTTTGAGTTAGATTGTCACGTGTCAATTATACTTGAAGCCAAATAGGTTTCACTCGTCGATTGTTTACCTATCTGGCCATTGCAGTGCTATTTGGTTTCTCTCAATTTTTATCTTCTTACAAATTAACTTCTTACTTGAACTACAGGCAGTGGTTCTATAAAAATATCAGCAACCAGGGCTTGAGTACCAATTTGATGAATAAAAATTATCTTATTAACAACTTTGTCTCGAATAAAATGATAATCAAATTCAATATCTTTGGTTCGAGCATGTAAGACTGAATTGGATGCCAAAGCAATGGCAGACATATTGTCACACCAAATAGTAGCTGGGGAAGAAATGGACAGATGAAGATCATGCAGAACATGAGTAAGATACTAATATCCGTTCATTTACTAGTCTGTTAATATCTCCTAGTGTCCGAGACTTCGTCAGAATGAATTATAATAGCAACATCATTATCGTATTTCATTAGTCCAAGGAGATAGGACACATTTCAAAACATATCTCCATGGTCTCGAGACAATTCTTTACATAAATTTTAATTTGCTTTGGAGAGAGCATATATATTGTGTTATTTTTCCAATAGTATCTCATTCATTTCTCTTGAGTTAGATAGGTTTCATTTGTCGATAATTTACATTTCGGGCCATTATAATGCTATTTGATTTCTCCCAGCATTTATCTTCTTACAAATAATTCCGATCGTAACTGTGTTCGTCACTTTAGAGCTTCACAAGAAGGAAATATGTGAGGTAGCTGCAACTGTTAATGAGACTCCTCCTGTTGAGTTCTCCCCCATGTGAAAGGAATTGGAAATTCTGTGGAGTCTTCTTCACGCTCAAATCTGAAAGGCATCGGAGAGGGCTGCGAATATTGTTAACCCAATCGATCAAACTTCTTCGTATTTAATTTATGATCATTTCTGTTCATTAGGAACGTCAAAAAGTAAAATCACAAATTTCATGAAAAAATAAACAAAAAATAACTTATGTGCTACTTTAAAACAACACATATATGGGAACACTGTGAGTGAAGTCCAAATATTAGCCATCAAAACCCATCCTCAAATTCTCTGTATCTCTTTTGTTATTTTGGTTACTGAGTTACCAACCAGAAGGAAAAGAAAACAAGAGAAAGACAAAGGGCAAAAACCACTCCACCTAGGACATCAAAAACATATTTAATTAAAAAATAATCCAAAAGAAAGTAAGGCCAAATGCACTCTTAATAAAAATACAAGGGCCAAGATTAAAAGTTTGAATGCCGAATGGCTACTTGTGTAGGTGTGCAATTTAAGGATTTGGAATGGTGTAAATGAACTTAAAACACCGACAGGGGCGGAGCTAGGAATGACAAATGGGGGTGGAAAAAATTTGAATAAATCAATCACTAATAATGAAAATTTTATATTAATATGTACTAAAAATACTTGCGTATGTTTTAAGTTAACCATTCATAATACTAAGAAAAGCTCACTCGTTATAAGATTAATTATATCTACAAAAACAAATAAGATACGCATGTCCTACGAATAATGAAACAAAAAAAAAATTTCAACACCAACACCTAACCATGTATTCAAAAATCTACTCATTAAGTAAAAAATAAATTAAAAATTACATAACCAATACTCAAAAAATAAAAGTATTATTTTTTTAATCCAAAAACTTTTATTTTTTTAGTGTTGCTTTAAATTTTATAAATTATTGATTTGCCTTAACAAAAAGAATCTAAAAAGTAAAATATTATGTCCAAAAAATAAAGAAAAATGTTTATTAAACACGAAAATCATTCCAAACCAACTAATTTTTTGAATTATTTTTATTTTTTCTAACCTTTTTAAAATTTTGGTTCATATTTTTATACTTTTCCGAAACTCTAGTCTGGACGAATCAATAATCTATATAAAAAAATTGACGTAAAACAAAAAATACAAAAACTATTTAATAAAAATTAATAATCTAGAAAAAGTTAAACAAAATACATTCTACTAGATAGAGAACTGACGTTATTGGGCGGGCAGGGGAGACCCAGAAAGTGGGGTTGATGGTTATATAAGTTCAATCCATCCATGGTTCTAGACACCAGGTTTTTACACTATACAAGATATTTTTAATTTTGTGTTGTTGGGTGAGAAAGAGATAGATAGAATTTCGATTCGACATACCGTCATTGATTGGTGTTTCATTGGTTGAGTTAGTCATTTTATCCTGACAGACAAGCATTGGTGCAACATCTAACACCCACGGCGAGGTGGTAAATCTGGTTTAACAGGAACGGCTGACAATTTTCTAGAATGCTGACAATTTTCATCCTACACGTGTTGACGCGCGATAGCCTTTTCCATCAGTGGGAGGCATTTTTTTGCCACGAACACTGTCTAGCGAATAAAAAAATGAACAAAGTCTTAAGGTCTCTAAATGTTTCAATCACTTATCAATAATTCCATAACGTGAATTGAGGGGAAGAAAAATGATAACTTAATTGTCTGTAAATGTTTCATGATGTAAACAAAGGGGAAGAAAAAGGGTAACTATATGGAACCTTACGATTGTTTGCGAATTTTCGTTTTTCACGTCGCTAACTATATTCGGTTGGAAACCACGTAAAAATTCCTTATGTTGTTTTGTTGCGTTCTTACCTAATTATTTCTTTTTACATTAATGTGTACACGAATTGCATCAAATCTGTTACATGATCCACCGTTCAAGAATACATTTTAATTTTTCTCCGCACATTTTTTGTGGGATAAAATAAGTTAGAGTGGAGCCAACCAGCACTTGCTGCGTTCTTACTTGGTTTGAAAATTCTCATGAAGGTATTCTCTCTGTTTTTTTTTTTTTTTGTTAATTTGGGTCCTCCTCTTAGTCATCCATGATGTTCAAGTTCTGTAAAAAAGAAAGACTAACCCATCAATTCAATTGAGAAAAATTTGCACCACTTTGACTAATATCTGCTAACCTAATCAAAATAATCCGTAACTACCTTGAAATATTTTCATAATGCATTAATCATAATAGAAAACAATGGAAGAGGGTGGTTGGAGGTCGTCGTCAGATTCAAAGTTGTCATCCTGATATTCGTTGGAGTCGGACCGGAGATAATGGAAAAGTTAAATAGTATTATATTTGGCCTAACTAAATTATGTAGTATTATTTTATTTTTTGTTATTTTTTATTTTTGCGTGTAACTTTTATGAATTATTGGTTTGTTTTCATGAAAGAATCTAAAAAGAAAAAAATTATGTTGAAAAAGTTCAAAAAATATACTAAACAGGAAAATAATCCTAAGTAGACAGATTTTTATATTATTTTTTCTTTTCTGAACTTGTTGATTCATATTTTTTTAGCTTTTTTAAAACTCGTCGAAATAACTAATAATCTATAAAAAAAAATTGACGTAAAACAAGAAAAATGCAAAATATGTTTAAATAAAAATAAATAATATAAAAAAGTTAAGCAAACTGTGAGAGAGAGAGAGAGAGAGAGAGAGAGAGAGAGATGGCATTGTGGGGTGGGCAGAGGGGACCCAAAAAATGGGTTTAATGGTTTAACAAGTTGCCCTTTAACTTCAATAAAAATTCCGGGGCCAAATTAAAAGTTTGAATATCGAATAACTACTAGTATATAGAGGTGCGCACTGTTAGAATTCGGAATAATGTGAATGAGCATAGGACGTCAAACGGTTTCACGAGACAACCAAAAAGACGTTGGACGGTTTTGATAGGGTGCAGCTCAATGGACTTGACAATTTTGAGATGACTCGGTTCGATAAGCAGTTGTTGGTTGGTATTCCGCCGGCTAAGTTAGTTATTCTATTATGAAAGATAGACGTCGGTGCTGTTTGCAGAAATCAAAAGAACAATGTTCAAACCCACAAGCCCCTTACGGATCTTGAGAACAATGTATCACCGAACAAAAACAAACAATCACACGTGTGTAATAGAAAAATAAAAAGAAAAGAACGAGACACAAGATATACGTGAAAAACCTCAACGCGAGAAAAAATCACGGGAGTCACACCAGTTCACTATGAATCAAATCAATGAGTACAAATCTTCTCACAATCTCTCTGAGATTTTTGTTTTCTCTTAACTCTCTCTCTCTCTAATTCTTGATGATTCTGATATCTTAGAGAATCTAGCTAAAGATATATATAACAAATCATATCTATTAGGAAATCTCCGAAAAGAGATATATATTAAATCCTGAACAATAAGAAAAGATGTGATCCTAATTAGATTAGGAAAAAACAAATCTTGAAGGTCTTGCATAGTATCCGCACATCCCCATTTTACCGGTAGTACCAACCACTACCGTTTATACGAGGCACTATCTCAAAAATTTATTTTTGTCTTCAAGGCACTTAATCAACCCGGATGGGCATTCCAGTGGGCTGTCTTCACCTCCTAATAATCTCTCACTTGAAGATCTCCACAGCTTCAACGAATAATCCTACTGCAAATCCGAACTTTCTCAACCATGGACGTGGTCATCCGACCCCTCTTGGTGTGACTCCTGGCCTATCATCTTCTCAAGCATGAAGGCCCACTGAAGTTGAACACAACTTCAGTTTCTCAATGGTAACTGCCTTGGTCAACATATCTGTCGAATTTTTACTCCCCAAAATCTTCTCTAATAACAAATCCTCAACCTCCAAAAGCGAACGGATAAAGTGGTACCTTAAATCAATGTGCTCCATCCTGGCATGGAACACTGGATTCTTGGCAAATATGAACAAGTTCTGGAGTTCTATTTCCGCAAAGAATAGAACCTTGAAAAGGAATGAAGAAATCAAATAAGACCAACTTTCTAGAGAAGAGTTTTCTGTAGATTGTAGGGTAATCCAAATAAATGGGTTTTTTTTTGTCTTTGAGTGGACTTATTTGTGAGTTTTCCTAAGAGTCACAACCCTTCAATCGGTTTTCAATAATCTGAAATTGTTTCGAGCAGCCATAATTTAACTGGCACCAACTGCTCGTTTAATCTAAGCGACCTCATCATGCAGATTTGAAGATCAATTGCCCAATCTTAGATAATAAAGACTTCAAAATGAACGATTTTAGATAATCAATTGCGCCACATTGCGCACGTATGCATCATCCTATGCGTACACCCACTTGAATTTTACTAACTCTCTTCCATTCTTCTAATTTTCCGATGTGCATTTTGTTGCAAAGTGTTCCATTTCTTCATCTTGCCTCAATTTTGCATATATTTGCAGCTAGCTGTGGTTCCTATCATTGAGTTCAAGTATTCAGGGGTTAGTCTTTTTTCCAGAGGTCGTTGATGCTCTGTTTCTGTTTCAACTTTTTTATACTTATGTGAGGATTGATTACAGAGACGGTTGTCCATAGCTCTGATTCCATGTGGAGTTTCATGAGGATCGATTACATAGATGATTGTCCATAGCTCTGATTCCACTGAGTTGTGTTGACTTTGTCTTCACCTGTTCTTACGCGTAAACTAATTTCTAAAAACCGTATATAAGCTAAATTAAATATAAGGATCATCATGGTGATCTTAGATTCTCAAGAAAAATTAGATACTACGAAAAAAATACACTTTCTTCATGAGAAGAAAATAGGTAACGAATTAAGTAGTCCATGAATGTTACGAGTGTTTGCAACCATGTACGTGAGTTGAAGTTTACTACCACTTTCTTTGTGGAGGACTGGACCGATATGTTTGGTTTGTGATGTCTTTAATTACTAGTCGGTTAATGTCTTTTGTGGTGCCCGAGACTTTGATCAGTTAGTCAGTCAGTCAATTGCCACCACTAAACTCACTCATAATAGGT
Source organism: Arctostaphylos glauca (assembly GCA_019985065.2). NCBI lineage: Eukaryota > Viridiplantae > Streptophyta > Magnoliopsida > Ericales > Ericaceae > Arctostaphylos > Arctostaphylos glauca. Next base: position 4,594,270 of record JAHSPW020000008.1, read on the forward strand.
GAATTAGTTAAACCTATTGGAAAAAGCAAAGGGGAAAGCGCTTCCCATGGAATTTCTTCAACCAAGCTCACCATGAGTCATCCTTATTGGCTTGCAAAGGAAAAATTGGTATGAACCTTGAATAAATAATGACCTTTGTATCTAGTCAATCAAAAGAACTATAAAACTATAAAAACCCACTAAATAATGTTGTTGTAATTGGTCCCACCCAGCATCAATTAGAGCATAGACTTGACTTTAGGAACCTTTTTGATTTGTTGGCCTGGTATAACTATACCAGTCTTTGGTTATTTTTATAATAGTCAAAACTAGGTTTCTGGGTTAGCTGTAAGAAAATCAAAATTATAATAAAATACGGTTGTTGAAATGTTAATGAACTTGTTGAGTCTGTGGAGTCTTCTTCAAGCTCAAATCTAAAATAGATCTAAGAGGGCTACTGAAACTTGTCCTTACCCAGCCATTGTTGACCCAATCACTGATTTGGGAAATCGCTTTGAAATTTCATCGAGTTGTTTCTTCCTTTTGGTTTTTGAAAAAGGTGATCATTGTTCACCATCATTATGTGAATTAAGGGGAAGAAAAAAGGGCAAATTAATTGTCTAAAAACATTTCAATCTTGTCAACAATTTCATAACGTGAACTAAGTAGAAGAAAAAGGTAACTTTAAGTAGTCCATGGAATGTTACGGGTGTGTTTGCAATTGTGTACGCGAGTCGAAATTTACTACCACTTCTCGCGGAGGATTGGACCGATCCGTTGGGTTTGTGAAGTCTTTACTAGTCCATTAATGTCTCCTACTGCTCGAGACTTTGATCAGTCAATCAGTCAATTGCCACCACTAAACCCCTACTCACGACAAGTAGAGTTAATCCAGTTGGAAAAAGCAATGGGAAAGTGCTTCCCATGAAATTCTTCAACAAATTACCTCACCATATAGGTCATCCTAATTATTGGCTTGCAAATGGAAAATTGGTCTGAACCTTGAATAAATAATGACCTTAGTATTTGGTCAAACAAAAGAAGTCTAAAACTATGAAAACCCACTGACGGATGTTGGAGTAAGTGTAACGACCCGCTCCCGCCTTGTACAATATTGTCCGCTTTTGTCGCCCAAACCCCATGGACTTCCCAGTAGGTCACCCATCCCTGAATTGCTCCAGAGTGAGCACGCTTAACTGCGAAGTTCCATTTGGTGTTGGTGCTATCACGGCTTTAAAAGGCCTTGTACAAGAAAGGTTCATAATCTTATAAATACCACCGAACTTATATCCACCAAGCGATGTGGGACCCTGACCACCCATCCGGACGTCCCACTGAGACTCCATCTCATGGACGCCGGCCTCACAGCTGGCACCATGGCCTGGTTGGGGTGTCACAGTAAGTGTTCTCACCCAACATCTAGAGGAAGGAGCTAGCAAAGTTCAACAAATCATGATTAAGATTTTATCATCAATAAGAGCATAGACTTGACTTCAGGAACCTTTTTTATTTCTTGGCCTATTACAAGTATACCAGTCTTTGGTTATTTTTAAATAGCCAAAACTAGTTTTGTGGTATAACAAAACACGGTTGTAAAATTATTTTTTAACTTCACCGCAATTACAGACATAAAAAAGAGCTCTGTCATCTTTATTGTTTTAATTTCCTTCTTAGTTGCGAAAAGACAAAGCTATAATCTTCTTTTTTACTGACAACACAATGGTGTTCAATTGAGGCAAAACATTACCTTCTTGGAATGTCTGTGAGATGGTGAAATTAGTTAAATGAAGGTGTAAAATACAATATATGTTGATTCGCCTAGTCACACTGTCACACCCCAAATCCGGGAGCATGACCGGCCGTGAACCATGTACCAAACATAGAACACGAAGCCAAAAAAAAATAGTCAAATAACTTTAAGAAAAGAAAATACAGCAGTATTAAATAAAAACTGAGAAATTTTAGAAACACTTTTCTTTAGAAACGAGGCATAAATATCCCATGGTCTCCAATTCCAAACAAAATAACTAAAACGCAAATGAACGAAAGTAATAACATCGTGGAACATGAATAAATAAAATGCAAATGCCCTAGAGGTCCAAACGGTATGTCCCGATAAAGTCGCATAGTCCTTGACTACTCTCCATGCACTAACCTGAAAAAAAAATGTGGATTAAATCCGTCAGCTGAAAGCTCAGTGAGTAGTATAGCATGCTAAGGGTAGAGGATAAAAAGTGGCATACATATTAAAGAGCAATAACCGAGGGTTCAAGCAATGGTTTCAAACTGTCGAAGTCAAGGGTTCAAGAATAATAGGATCAACGAAGTAAACAACTGATTAACGAACTTATGAATAAACTACTAAATTCAAATAAGTCGAATTTATACCAAATCAACAATAATCCGAGAATCACAACCAAGTGGGAACCATAATTACCAAGTACCAAATGCCAAGTGTTTTCTCAGGGCTTAGCCCGTTGGATCCAACACCGTACTTAGAGTCACAAGAGATGGCGCCCAAGTCTTTTCCCTAAGCCGATCCGGATAGAGTCACCACGGTATTTCACGGGTCTTTTCCCTAATCCGTTGAGCACCAGAGTCACCACGGTATTTTACGGGTCTTTTCCCTAGAGGCCAAAGTCACCACGATATTTCACGGGTCTTTCCCTTGGACTTTTTAACAAACATAAACATGGTCCTGACAAATAAAGAACAACGGTCAATCGGAGTCACCTGCACCAGGTCTATTCCCCGTGCCGCTGTACAGTTCTCAAAAAAGGGTCGGTCAACGAATAGATAACATGACAATTAACAATGATACATAATGAGAATAAATCCATAGAACCTTGTATGCCAAAGGGTACGTCAATTCCAATAAATCACGAAGTCAACGAATTAAATTACTAAATGAAAAGGATAGATAGGCACAAGAGGAGTTCAAAGAATTGGATCACATGCTAAACCACTCACCGAGCTTTCAGCTGACGGATTTAATCCACATTTTTTTTTTCAGGTTAGTGCATGGAGAGTAGTCAAGGACTATGCGACTTTATCGGGACATACCGTTTGGACCTCTAGGGCATTTGCATTTTATTTATTCATGTTCCACGATGTTATTACTTTCGTTCATTTGCGTTTTAGTTATTTTGTTTGGAATTGGAGACCATGGGATATTTATGCCTCGTTTCTAAAGAAAAGTGTTTCTAAAATTTCTCAGATTTTATTTAATACTGCTGTATTTTCTTTTCTTAAAGTTATTTGACTATTTTTTTTGGCTTCGTGTTCTATATTTGGTACATGGTTCACGACCGGTCATGCTCCCGGATTTGGGGTGTGACAATAGTGGTATCAGAACTTAAGTTTCGATTTTGATTTTTGCATTTGGCATTACATCATGTTTTAGTGAAGGTCCATGTCCCCATAGTCCTATAGGTATGTGAGTTGTCATTTTGTTTATTTATTTTTGCATCTTTTTACATCTTGCTATATTATATTTTTTTTTTTGTAAAGACATATGGATCGCCCACGTCGTAGTAAGGTCTACCTATGGAGGTTCAGGTGCTCGTGGTTGTGCTCAGGCCACTCCAGTAGTTCGTGGTCGGATTCCGGCTACCCCGATCGTTCGTGGTCGAGCTCGGTCTACCCCAACAGCTACTAATAATGCAAATACTCCCACTGCTAATGTTGATCCAGTTTTCCAAAAAGTTAATGTTGGTCCCGATACACCTGCAGCCCCAGCTATTCCAAATGAACCAAATTCGCCACTTGCTCCCATTGATTCAGTTGATCCTACAGTGCCCTTACCTCCTACAGCTGTTTATCAAGCTATCCAAACTCTAGTAAGTTTAATCACAGGACAACAGGTCCAAGTAGGACCAGCGGATGCCATTAAGACCATGACTCTTGATAAAGGTACGGTTTTAGAGAGATTTTTGAAGACTAACCCTCCATCTTTCATGGGGTCTGTCAACCCATCTGATGCCGATGCTTGGTTGTTGCGTATGGAGAAAATTTTTGATTTATTGGGTTGTTCTGAGGTGCAAAAAGTATCATTGGCAAGCTATAAGCTGGAAGGGGAGGCAGAACATTGGTGGCGCATGATTAAGCGTCAATACACGGGCAGAGAACATGAATTGATTTGGGACACTTTCAAGAAGATTTTTTATGATAAGTATATTCCACCGGCAGTTAAGAAGCAAAGGCGAATTGAATTCCTAAGTCTGAAACAAGGGAATATGACAGTTACCGAATATCAATATAAATTTGAGGAGTTGTCAAGGTTTGCAGAACATATGGTGGAAAAGGAAGAGGAAAAGGTAATGTTATTTGAGCAAGGACTTCGAACCGACTTTCGTGGAAGAGTTTCGTTATTCGAGTGTGAGACCCTACCTAGAATATTGACCAAAGCCCTAACAGCAGAGAATGATTTACTAGAGGAAAAGAGGAGTAGAGAACATCAATCTAAGAGATCTAGAGAATGAGGGCAATCCGAACACAATGGTGAAGGTGGTAATCCTTATAAGAGGGCATCTTCCTCAGCGCAATCTAATGGTGAAAAGAGACAAAGTCAACCTTTATGCGATCGTTGTGGAAAATCTCACTATGGTTATTATTGTGATGGCACACCAAAAATATGTTATAACTGTAATCAACTGGGACATTTGGCTCCTCACTGCAAGGAAAAAGAAAATGGAAAACAACCAGTGCAACAACAATTCCAGAACCGGAACCAACCAGTTGGGAATCATCATCAACCTACTCGAGCTGTTGACCAGAAACAAAGACCCCCTACTCAAGGACGTTTTTATGCTCTTACAAAGGAGGGGACCGAGGGTGACGAAGTTGAGGGACAAGGTGCCTATTTGTTTAACCATATTAGATAGGTTTGTATGAGTAGTATACAGTCACTACTTTCCAAGTTATCACTTAACTTATGTTTTTCAAATTTCGAGGACGAAATTTTTTTTAGAGGGGAATAATGTAACACCCCAAATATTTTCTTTAAATTAATTGAACGTGTTATGTTATTTTCTATGACAAAAAGAAAAAAAAATCATAAGTTGAGACAATTTGGTTCACATCGGCTATTTTTTTTTTAGATGAACTAATTTGAATATATTTATATGGGTTTGGGCTATTTTCTATTGGGCCACTTACTTGTTTTTGTGCAAATTAGATTTATTTTTATGGGCCAATCTGATTATTTTGAAATATAGGTTAAACTATTGGGACATCTATTCTTATGCATATATAGAGGGTTTAGAGACTTAGGTTTTCATTCTGGGAAAGAACGCAAGAGCAGCAACAGCAATAGTACCAATAGAGGTTTAACTCTTTTCCGTAAGGTAAAATTCCCCCACTCAGATTTCCTTGTACTTTTGATTTTCAAACACCTCTCAGCCTAACATTGCTAATGATCCCACCCTTGTTTTCATCTTCCTTGATCAGTTAGTAAAAGAATCGAAATATGGATTTGTGCATATATATATATATATATATATATATATATATATATATATATATATATATAAGAATCAGAGGTTGCAATTACCGATCCAGTGAGTGAGGTCAAACCTCACACACCGCCTATCTCTTCTTTTCTTTTTGTACCATTTTCTTTTGGCATTTTGTCCTAGACAAAGGGTAGGCCATATATATATATAAACCAATCCCAGAATGGGTTCATGGGTGCATTCCTTTGTAGATTTGATGATACTGTATAATATTATTTTATACTATGACTTTTAGTAGATAAAACTATTTATAAATTAACTCAATAATTTTGTATGTCATTAATATTATTTACCTTGTATATTTTGTTATTCAGACTAGTGGACAATTATCGTACCGAACGCTCGGTTGCATTCTTTTCGACTCAGGTGAGTGGTTTAGCATGTGATCCAATTCTTTGAACTCCTCTTGTGCCTATCTATCCTTTTCATTTAGTAATTTAATTCGTTGAGTTCGTGATTTATTGGAATTGACGTACCCTTTGGCATACAAGTTTCTATGAATTTATTCTCATTATGTATCATTGTTAATTGTCATGTTATCTATTCGTTGACCGACCCTTTGTTGAGAACTGTACAGCGGCACGGGGAATAGACCTGGTGCAGGTGACTCCGATTGACCGTTGTTCTTTATTTGTCAGGACCATGTTTATGTTTGTTAAAAAGTCCAGGGGAAAGACCCGTGAAATATCGTGGTGACTTTGGCCTCTAGGGAAAAGACCCGTGAAATACCGTGGTGACTCTAGTGCTCAACGGATTAGGGAAAAGACTCGTGAAATACCGTGGTGACTCTATCCGGATCGGCTTATGGAAAAGACTTGGGTGCCATCCCTTGTGACTCTAAGTACGGTGTTGGATCCAACGGGCTAAGCCCTGAGAAAACACTTGGCATTTGGTACTTGGTGATTATGGTTCCCACTTGGTTGTGATTCTCGGATTATTGTTGATTTGGTATAAATTCGACTTATTTGAATTTAGTAGTTTAGTCATAAGTTCGTTAATCAGTTGTTTACTTCGTTGATCCTATTATTCTTGAACCCTTGACTTCGACAGTTTGAAACCATTGCTTGAACCCTCGGTTATTGCTCTTTAATATGTATGCCACTTTTTATCCTCTACCCTTAGCATGTTATACTACTCACTGAGCTTTCAGCTGACGGATTTAATCCACATTTTTTTTTTCAGGTTAGTGCATGGAGAGTAGTCAAGGACTATGCGACTTTATCGGGACATACCGTTTGGACCTCTAGGGCATTTGCATTTTATTTATTCATGTTCCACGATGTTATTACTTTCGTTCATTTGCGTTTTAGTTATTTTGTTTGGAATTGGAGACCATGGGATATTTATGCCTCGTTTCTAAAGAAAAGTGTTTCTAAAATTTCTCAGATTTTATTTAATACTGCTGTATTTTCTTTTCTTAAAGTTATTTGACTATTTTTTTTCGTGTTCTATGTTTGGTACATGGTTCACGGCCGGTCATGCTCCCGGATTTGGGGTGTGACACACACATTGTCACGAACCTGAAATTAAACATCCTGAAATTAAATGGCATGAACAACTCAAATGCCACATCAGTTGGATTTATGTAGGTATCTTGAATTCTGGTCGAAACATCTAGACTTCACATCGAATCAGCAAGCCATCCAGGGGGCCGGGGCCGTCCCCCAACCCACTCAATCCTACCCAATAATTAAGATGATTACTAATAAACACTACAAGAAAAAGGCACATTTCTCGCACTTAATTTCCCACATTTTAAAAAAATTCTAGGAATAATTAAAGCGAAAAAAAAGAACAACTTAATTAATTCATACAAAAAAAGGGCCTTATTGAAGTTAAAAAAACCAAAGGCCTAACTAAGAGGATCAGGTCATTTATTACCTAGCTGTAAGTTAAAAATCACTATAGATGTTTAGTAATCAGTAATCACAACTTTTTCCCTAGCCGTTATCGCCCCTCTCTCCCCCTATTCCCCGTAAACATCAACCCCCACTCCTCGCGATGATTGAAACCCTCGCCGTTACTAACCCCCGCCGCCCGTCGCTGTCTTGTCGCTGGTCGCTGGTCGCTGACCCTAGACGTCTCTGCCGCTTGCCATAGCTAAAGCCTCGTGTGATCATGAGCATTGATGTGAGTTTAGCAGTGTAGATTAAGTATTTTGGATAGAACTTAATGATTTCATTCTGTTCGGACTCTTAATATGTGGTTTTGGCTCTGAATAGTGGTAATTATCTACATACAAGGCCACGTACTCTTGAGGTACTTAAGAGGTGACTAAGCAGGAAGTATTCACATTCTAGGCGTTCTGTCGTGTCAAAAATTTCTATCATTTGTTCTTTCTCTTCTGGATTTTAATCAAATTTAAGCGTGTTACCTAGAAGGATTTTGAAGGAGATACTCTCAATATAGACAACCTCTGTTATTCAAAAAGAAAATTGTCACTGGTTAGAACTTAATAATCATCTCCTTCATGATGCTTGACAACTTTATGTTTCCTATCTCTCTCCCCTCTCCTTTTTACCTTCTTTTTCCTTATGCGGGGTACCAATATTGTTTGTGAATGAGGATGACCATTTGCATTGGTTTGCTATGGAAAAGGACCGAGATGACATCAAGTTTGGAGTGGACAATAAAGTCAACTTCTATGTTGTTTCCTTTGTCAAAGATGCTGCAGTGATTCATGAATTGAAGAATTACTTGAAAAGTAAAGAAATGATGCATTTCGTATAAGTGGGAAGTACATCTCATGTGCTTCATAGGTTCCCTAGCTCACATTTTAACTTTTCTCATTTATGACTATTTTGACAGGTTATGGTGTTGATATACGTGTTATTCTGAAAATTGAAAGTGCAGACTCCATTCTGAATTTGCATTCCATAATCACAGCGTCCAATGGGATCAGAGCTTTACTTTCTTTTGACCTCTTTATTCCTTTTCACTTGCTTTCTTCCAAAGAATACACTGGCTTGTTGGTTAGGAGATCGTATTGGATGATGTTCTTTCTATTTGTCAATCTTCTTTCTTGTTGGTAGTCTGGGTTAATTACTAGCTACATTTGAACTAGTTTATCATTGGTAATTGGCACCTCATGGAAAGAGATTTGTATAGTACTTTAGAGGGCAAGAACAAGAACTATTGTATTGGTTGCATTTCATTATCATTCTCTAGAGAAACTGCTCATGGGAAGTAAGTCCTGAAGTTGCTCTGTTTGATTGGAGTTCTTTGGTTCTATTTTTTTATTCAAATTCCAGAAAACTCTGAACATATGTTTGCTTGATAGCTTTTGAAACTTATTAAGAAAATAACTCTCTTTTTTAGAAAGCATTGGAACTACATTGACCTCCCTAAGGCCTTGCCACTATCCTGGATCTAGTGAGGCTCTCTTGAACAGTCAAGTTGAAACTGTAATGCTTCTAACCTTCTATGTATTATTTGGGTTCATGTTTAATTCTTGCCCTTCCTACTTACTTGATTCTCCGTTAATCAATGTCGTTGTATGAGTCTAATCTATAGCACACGTTTTAATTTGTCTGCAGATTGTCAATGAGTACAACGACCTTATTACTACCCAACTTGGGAACAAAAAGATAGTATGTATGTGTTCATACTTTCATTCTCGTAAAATGTAGTGATTCAGGATTTGGTTTTTGGCTTGAGCTTCACATTCTACTTAATACCACCAACTCAGAGGCATGGCTTGTTCCTAGAATTGGATTTTTCAGATATTTGTCTTTCCGAGTTTGCTATGATTCTTTGTAGGTGGAGATGGTAAAGTATTTAGGAGATTAACGTTTTTCTTGTAAGGACTCGGAAAATTTGAGCTTTTAAAAATAATTATTTGAAAAATTTATTGCGGGTAAATAATTTGATTTATTATGTTATGTATCAGATTTTAGTTATAGGACCCGAGCCTAGAGTCTTTTGCTTTACTTCGCGCGCGTCTCTTTACGTGGCTTATTACGTGGGAGCCCTTTTGGGGCCTTAACAATCAGATTTTGGGGCTAAAGGGGGGGGAGTAAGCCCCCATTTGCATAACTCTCTCTCTCTCTCTAACTTTGTGCTCTACCTTCTCTCTACCACCCCCGTCAAACCACCCCGCCATTTCCAAATTCCTTCGGGGTATGGGAAGCTCGTATCGTGCTTGACAAGGAATCAAAGACGGATCGTGATTTGGTGCCCGAAAGGTGCGGATTTGAAGCTTGGAAAATCATCAAGCTAGGGCTTTCATCTCCTTTGATCAAATCCAACATTTGAAGCTTGAGGTAGGGATTTCTACCTTGTATTATGTGTATATGATGTGTTTTGGTCTGTATTTCGAGTATATTTTGAGGTTTGGAAGTGATTTGGTGAGTTTGCAAAAATAGAGATCGCGCTGATTTTCTGCAGATCGCATAGGGGCGTCCGGACGGTTGGCCCAGAGATTTGGACAGAGAGTGTATTTTATAGGACGGGATGGTTTGGCGTCCGGACGGGATGGTCTGGCGTCCGGACGGGACAAGACATGTCCGGACAGAAGTGTTGAAACATTCTTCTGGTGCTTTGGGTTATCTTATATGTAGTCTTGGACACTCCTTTAACGGTTATATGGTCATCGTTACCCTTGAATCTATCGTGTATGAGTGGGTGTGAGGAAGTGAGGATAAAGTATGTAACACGTTTTGTTGGACCTTAGGGTTATGTGTTTATGGTTTTGGGCCATCGCTTGTACGTCATGTCAAGTTTATGAGTTTGGGTTAGTTGTGCACGATTAGAGAGTGAGGTGAACCCGCATCGAGATTACTATCATCCTTGTATCCCTCATGAAAATTATTTACCTACCCTTAGGCCGAGGCTTTGCTTGCGAGGTACCGTACCACTGACTGTGGGTTGAGTCGGGTTGTGAGATGTTCATGGGAGAGATTCTTCTTCCTTGAGTTTATACTCCTCGTTATCATTTCTAGAGGTAATCCACTATGTCTTAGTGTTGTGAAGAGTTATTTGGTTCCGTGAAAGAATGATAGACTTTGACTTGACGTAATCATTGTGCCATGACGAGTTTGGGTTAGCGTGTGGGTTATTGGCCCTTGCATGTGAGATACTTTGTCTAGCCCTTCGGATCCCTGAAAGGATGGTAACCTTGGCTTACCTTGAGACTTTAAGATGAGTGTAGTTTGGAGTAGAGTACGGTTTGATATCCCAGCATGTTGAGATGCCTTGTCTTTCGTGATTGACCCGCGTATGTGAGTTCATGATGAGTTCTAACGGAACGACTTGATTGTGAAACGTATTATGAAGATTAGATGTGAAAGTAACGTTAGTTTATCGGCATATGACGTGTGGTGCACGGTTGCTATTATGTGTTTTTGTCGTTCATTTCCTTTATTGCTAGAAACGGATAATTGTGTTAATATCGTAGAGTGTTGTTTTCCGTAAATTGCTGAACTGCATGGGATTTATAAACCATTCTTGTGTGACCTTGGACATTGGATGGTAAAGTATGAACGAAAGAAACTAAATGAGAAATGTATAATATCATTGACTAGCCTCCGGAGGGAGATGTGCTAGGTGGATCTTAACATGACTAGCCTCCGGTGGGAGATGTGCTAGGTGGACCTTAACATTGACTAGCCTCCGGTGGGAGATGTGCTAGGTGGATCTTTATAGTTTCTAGCCTCCGGCGGGAGATGTGCTAGTTGAATCTTAATATTGTTTGGCTTCTATTCGGATACGTGCTAGTTATCTTTCGATGTTTCCTAGCTACCGTGGGGTGAGGTGCTAGTTGGAGAGATAATCTTCGAGTCGATATGAGCAATGAGAATTGAGTAGTGTGAAATACTTAGCACGAGAACGTCCTAAGTTTATGAAAGGAATGGATGACAATACTTTGACTACGAAATCTGAATGTCTTGGGTGGATTATATGGAGCAATGGGTAGGTTGATGAGGCAATGTGTGGATATATTGTGCATGCATAATTTGAGATATATTGCGTAAGTTCATACTTATGTTATTATTGAGTATTGTGTAGCATGCCAATTCATTTTATATGTTCATAATATTGGTGTAGATGTTCCTACTGGGCTGTATAACTCACCCTATCCTTTTCAGGTACCCTTTCGGAGTTTAGCATGGAATGCTTGAAGTGAATGAGATGATGCATCATTCTGGAGAGCTACACTATAGGCTTCATGTTGAGTCTTGCAAACTCTTCTGAATTTTTTTTTTTAAATCTATGTACTCTTGTCTATCGTTATGATCGAACAGTGTATTTTTGGATAGTTGGATATGGTCGAGCTAAATTATGCCCTTTTGAGCTAAAACACATACATGAAATTTTGATTAGATGGTTGGTTATGAACAAAATATTTGGGCTTATTGGTGAGAATTGTGAGATTTTCTTAAAGGATATGTATTATTTCTATGTTTAAAATTGAGGGCGTGACGTTTCTTCTTGTTGAATTCATAGCCTTTTCTTTCCTAACAGTATTTTGAGGCTTTAATAGGAGATGCTGAAGAAGAAACTGAAAGGGAAATATCTAAAGCTATTGAAAAGGCTCTCAGCGGTAGCCAGAAACTACAAAAGATGCAGGCTAAGTTGGATAAATCCATAAAGAGAAGGGATTTCTTGATGAGGTATTTTTTTCTTGCTTATGAGTGGGTTGGAATCTTTACTTGTCCATATTTGTTAGATTAGTTGACATTATCATACCCCCTCCCTTGCTGCTGTGGGAAATTATGTGAAGCCGTGGTACTTCTAGAAGCAAGTCACATTGGTATTGGATGCCAATACTCAGGTGCTCACACATGCATGTCTGATTCTTCTTATGCATTCATGATTAGAAATCAATTTTCTTATTTTAGACTCAACTATCGAATCACATAAGCTTATCTGTATTTTCATTATGAATGCAACTTTAACCACAAATCAATTTTTTTCATATATGTGCAGCTTAGAGAGTTGATGGTGTGCCGGGGAATTTGGTCAAAGAGCTATCAAAATTGGACATAACCAAAGATTAGCAAGGGTGACAGTTATATATATTTGCTAGGGTTTGATTTGTTTGTTTAGGTTAGTGATATAATTGGTTTATGTCAGTGATTTGATTGTAAGATTGTGATATTGTATGAACATCAACCATGATAAGTTGTAAAGATTTGTAAAGAACCAACTCTAAATTTTGTATCGAATCTAAATTTTGAAACCCGAAAATATTTTCTTTCTGAATTTCGTGTTTGTGTTGTTTATCTTGATAGTAAGATTTTGGAGCTTGTGGATTTATATTTTGTCGGTGTCTATGTAATGTTAGATGACGACGAAGATGATGCTACAGAGGAGATGAAATCACCCGGGTGCTTTCCCATAATCACTTCTAGTGTTAGGACACCAAAACTGTAAACGTCGCACTTCTCATTCACTTCCATTGTATATGCAAGTTCTGTTAGAAAAAGAAAAATGACAAAACCCAAGAGAAGAAAATGATTGACTAAACAAGGGGTGCGATGGGGGGAAGAGGGAAAGCATGCTCATTCTACATATCAGTTATTTGTGCATGTTGAAATTCTCAAAATAAAATGGGTTTTTAATTGTGTGTTTTATCAAAATTTCCTTGTGCTTGAGAAAACTTATTTTAGAGTGTAGAGGCTTGTCCCACATTGCTTAGGTGGGAGAAAGTTTAATGGTTTATATAAGGGAGCACACCTATCAAGTTTACTTTAATAGCTTAGCTCTAAAGTGGCTTGGCTCATAGGTGCTTCGCACCGTAATTAAGGTGCTCCGCACCTTAAACCGGCAAAGCCGGTGTGCTTCGCACATGCGTGCGAGTGCGAGTGCGAGAGCACGTGCGCGTGCGCGTGGCAGTGGGCTGTGTGGCGCTTTGATGGCGCACTTTGCACTTAGCACGTCGGCGCGAGGCGCCTAGTAGGCGCCCTTTCTTATTGCGATTTGGCAATAAGGTGGCGCTGACATGGCACACGCGTTGCGTACGTGTGGCGGTTGAGTCACACGGGGTGCGCCTGTTGGATTGGACGCGACCCATGGTTCGTACCCGTTCGGGTGAACCGATTGGGTGTGGGCGTGTCCGTTCGCGAACAGGTACAACCCTGCGCGAGTGGGTGCATCTGGGTCTATAAATAGAGCCCAGATCACAGCCATTTAGACACTGAATTAATCAGAAAACTCTCTCACTCCAAAATCCGTTTTTCTTGTGCTGTTAATTCGTTATTCTGCAGAAACGGATTTAACAGTCCCTTGGTTCTTTTATTTTATACTTGATTCGGTATTCTGTCTGTTCTTCGTTTGTGCGTACGCAGACAGAAGATCTTTCGATCGGGCTTCGTTGTATCTTCGAAACATATTCGCTGCAACCCGGTGCACACCAATTGGTGGGGGCGAATACTATTTTTCGGAAAGCGACATCGTAACGCGTCTCGAAGCAAGTTCATCATATTGTTCACATTCCGAAGATTACAGATTTTGCACCAACAATCGAAAAACAGTATTTCTGCAATGGCGTCAAAGTCTCTGCGACAGTTGACACAAGATTTCGTGAAGTTGGACAAGTTTGATGGCGGTAACTTTAGGCGTTGGCAAAAGAAGATGCATTTTATGCTTACGACTTTGAATGTCGTTTATGTTCTCACCACTCCCTATCCGGAGGAGAAAGAAGATGAAACATTGGAGGAGGCTCGGGTGAGGATGAAGTTTGAGAATGATGACTACATTTGCAAAGGGCATATTCTGAATGCACTATCGGACCCACTGTTCGACGTGTATACCAATACGGAGACTGCGAAAGAAATGTGGGACTCATTGGAGGGTCGTTATCTGACAGAAGTAAAAAGTTTTTGGTTAGTCAATTTATGAATTTCAAAATGATAGATAACAAGTCTGTGATTGATCAATTGCATGAATTTCAACATATCTTGAATCAGTTTAAGATTAAAAGTATGAATATGGATGAATCGATCATAGTTTCGTCTGTGATTGATAAACTCCCTCCCTCTTGGAAAGATTTTAAGAAAAGTCTTAAACACAAAACTGAGGATCTTACGCTGGAACAATTGGCTATCCACCTTCGTGTGGAGGAAGAGTCAAAGCGTCAAGAGAAGGAAGAATTTGGGGCTAATAACTCCAAGATTCATATGGTGGAAGAAGGGAAAGGTTCCAACAAGGGTAAAGCAAAAAAGAAATTCCGACGAAGCAACGACAAGGGCAATGAACCGAAAGAAAAAAAGGCAAAAGTGGAATGTTGGCGTTGCGGTAAGTCAGGGCACTTCAAAAAGGATTGCAGATCCAACATGAAGAAAAATTCAGAAGCATCGGGGTCAAAAGGTAATTTTTTGGCTGTTTTATCCGAGATTAACATTCTCGAGTATGCTGGAAACTGGTGGATCGACTCAGGTGCTACAAAGCATGTGTGCAATGATAAGAGGTTCTTCACGGACTATGAAGTGGTTGATGATGGTACTGTTCTCTATATGGGAAATTCATCTACTGCTGTTATCAAAGGCAAAGGAAAAGTGGACTTGGAGTTCACTTCTGGGAAGATGCTAACTCTGACAAATGTTTACCATGTAGCAGAAATTAGGAAAAATCTTGTATCTGGAGGCCTGCTTAACAAGCATGGTTTCAAGTTAGTGTTTGAGGCAGATAAATTTGTTCTGTCCAAAAGTGGTATTTTTGTTGGGAAAGGTTATTTTGTAGATGGCATGTTCAAACTTAACATAAATAATACAAGTGCTATTTCTGCTTACATGATTGACTCTCTTTCTTTATGGCACACTCGTTTAGGGCATGTGAATACTAGGAAAATGGATTTTATGGTTAAATTAAATTTAATTCCTAAATATAATATTGATATGGTTGACAAATGTAAAGTTTGTGCGCTTACTAAAATTACTAGAGTTCCATTTCCTAAAATTCAAAGAACCACATCTTTATTAGAACTAGTTCATAGTGATGTATGTGACATGCATAGCACTCCTACTAGAGGAGGCAAGAAATATTTTGCAACATTCATAGATGATTATTCAAAATATTGTTATATTTATCTATTGCATTCAAAAGATGAAGTTCTTGAAAGTTTTATTGCTTTCAAAACCGAAGTTGAAAATCAATGTGGAACAAAAATAAAACGTTTAAGGTCTGATAGAGGTGGTGAATATCACTTTCCTGCTTATTGTGAATCAATAGGGATAATACATGAAAAGACTGCACCATATACTCCACAACAAAATGGAGTGGCCGAAAGGAGAAATCGGACTTTGACTGAGATGGTCAATGCTATGCTTAGTAATTCAGAATTAAGTACTGGTTTGTGGGGCGAAGCCATACTTACCGCTGCATATATTCTGAATAGGGTACCTCTCAAAAAGTCAAGAATAACTCCATATGAGTTATGGAAAAAGAAGAAACCTAACCTCAGTTACTTTAAAACTTGGGGTTGTAGAGCAATCGTTAGATTGCCAGAGCCTAAAAGAAAGAAATTGGGTGAAAAAGGAATTGAATGCATATTCATTGGTTATGCTTTACATAGTAAAGCATATAGGTTTCTAGTGTCTGAGCCATTTGATTCAATTGGAGTGAACACCATTATTGAATCACGTGATGCAGTGTTTTATGAAAATAGGTTTGTTCCTATTCCTAAGATAGTAAATCAAGAGGATGAACCACTCCCTTTGGAGTCTAATACAGAGACTGAACCTTCGGAACAGGTCGAACTTCGAAGAAGTAAAAGGGCTCGAGTTGCCAAGTCCTTTGGACCTGATTTTGTAGTTTATCTAGTTGAAGGAACTAGAGAAATTACATGTAATCATACCATGATTACACTTCCTGTAGAGTCAGATCCCTTGACCTATGGGGAGGCTATGAAATCACAAGACTATGCTTTCTGGCGAGAAGCAATCCAAGATGAAATGGATTCTATTATGGGTAATAATACCTGGGTTCTTGCTGATTTACCTCCGGGTTCCAAAGCCATTGGCTGCAAGTGGATTTTCAAAAAGAAAATGAAAGTTGATGGTACAATAGACAAGTTTAAGGCACGGTTGGTTGCCAAGGGTTTTACCCAAAAGGATGGTATCGATTACTTCGATACGTATGCACCAGTAGCAAGGATCTCTACAATTAGAGTTCTGATTGCCTTAGCTTCAATTTATAAACTTCAGATTCACCAAATGGATGTGAAAACTGCATTTTTAAATGGTGAATTGGATGAAGAGATTTATATGAAGCAACCGGAAGGATTTATTGTACAAGGTCAAGAACACAAAGTATGCAAACTTGTTAAGTCTCTTTACGGACTTAAACAAGCACCAAAACAGTGGCATGAAAAGTTTGATAAAGTAATTCTATCAAACGGGTTTAGGATACACCAGTCAGATAAGTGTGTATACAGTAAATTTATTGGTAATAAAGGTGTAATCATATGTTTGTACGTAGATGATATGCTTATCTTTGGAACTGATCTAGAGAGCATACAAAATACAAAAGAGATTCTTTCTTCTAGTTTTAGTATGAAAGACATGGGTGTAGCCGATATAATTTTAGGCATCAGAATTATAAGGCAAGGAGACAGTTTAGTCCTAAACCAGTCTCATTATATTGAGAAAATACTAAAGAAGTTTAATCACTTCGATAGTCCCCCAATATCTACACCTTTTGACCCGCATATTAAGTTGTATCCTAATACTGGAAGAGCTATGTCACAATTAGAATATTCTAGAGTGATTGGAAGCTTGATGTATGCTATGACGTGTACAAGACCAGATATTGCGTATGCTGTGGGTAAACTAAGTAGGTATACTCACAACCCAAGTGACATTCATTGGAATGCAGTTAATCGGGTTTTGCGATATCTAAAGAAAACTATAGACTACGGGATAGTCTATAGTGGGTATCCTTCGGTTCTAGAAGGATACACTGATGCTAGTTGGATAGCTGAGAATGAAGATCACTTGTCTACAAGTGGTTGGGTCTTCACTCTTGGAGGAGGAGCGGTTTCTTGGGGATCAAAGAAACAAAGTATCATTACAGATTCAACTATGGCTGCTGAGTTTGTAGCATTAGCATCAGGAAGCAAAGAGGCAGAGTGGCTAAGAAGTATGTTGTGGGAACTACCCATGTGGCCAAAACCTATGCCACCGATATCTTTGCATTGTGATAGTCAGTCAATGCTATCACGGGCTTATAGCCAGGTATATAATGGAAAGTCCAGGCATATAGGACTTCGACATAGTTATGTCGGAAATTTGATAACCGATGGGGTGATAACCATTGATTATGTAAAGTCAAATCAAAATTTGGCAGATCCTTTAACAAAAGGTCTTGCAAGGGAGTTGGTGTGGAGAACATCAAAGGGGATGGGACTTCAGCCCACTGAGATATAATCACTCTTGGTGGAAACTCAACTCAACACTTGTTTTCCTACAAGTCTTGGGTTCAATGAGCAAAGTACACCATAAGTCGTGATGAAAAACACTTTTCGGTTTAATCCATCCTAAGGTAAAGTGTTTGGTACCTGTAATGAAAATGAGGAGCTCTTAATAGGTTTCTAACGGTGTTGTTAGGTCTCGAATGTTGTAGTTACAGGGGCATTGTTAACCTACCTAGACGAGTGTGAAGGTGGTGCCGCCTTCTATTGGTTCACGGGCAAGAACTATAGAGCGCTCATGAAATTAAGATACAGACACACGGCCAATCCACGTGTCAGCAAATTTGAATACCTAAGTCAGGTAAGATGCGTGCGTGAGACATGTCCGGTTGGTCATTATAGGATCGCTAGTTAAAAGCCAAGTCTTCTATGCTTTCCGACTAACTTTGACGCGTCTTCACTAGATGAATGGTTAAATTCGTAAGACACCTTCATTGATGCACAAATCTTTTAAAGGAACCAAGGCTTCTTCTTTATTTTGAAAATGGTGGGGGATTGTTGAAATTGTCAAAATAAAATGGGTTTTTAATTGGGTGTTTTATCAAAATTTCCTTGTGTTTGAGAAAACTTATTTTAGAGTGTAGAGGCTTGTCCCACATTGCTTAGGTGGGAGAAAGTTTAATGGTTTATATAAGGGAGCACACCTATCAAGTTTACTTTAATAGCTTAGCTCTAAAGTGGCTTGGCTCATAGGTGCTTCGCACCGTAATTAAGGTGCTCCGCACCTTAAACCGGCAAAGCCGGTGTGCTTCGCACATGCGTGCGAGTGCGAGTGCGAGAGCACGTGCGCGTGCGCGTGGCAGTGGGCTGTGTGGCGCTTTGATGGCGCACTTTGCACTTAGCACGTCGGCGCGAGGCGCCTAGTAGGCGCCCTTTCTTATTGCGATTTGGCAATAAGGTGGCGCTGACATGGCACACGCGTTGCGTACGTGTGGCGGTTGAGTCACACGGGGTGCGCCTGTTGGATTGGACGCGACCCATGGTTCGTACCCGTTCGGGTGAACCGATTGGGTGTGGGCGTGTCCGTTCGCGAACAGGTACAACCCTGCGCGAGTGGGTGCATCTGGGTCTATAAATAGAGCCCAGATCACAGCCATTTAGACACTGAATTAATCAGAAAACTCTCTCACTCCAAAATCCGTTTTTCTTGTGCTGTTAATTCGTTATTCTGCAGAAACGGATTTAACAGTCCCTTGGTTCTTTTATTTTATACTTGATTCGGTATTCTGTCTGTTCTTCGTTTGTGCGTACGCAGACAGAAGATCTTTCGATCGGGCTTCGTTGTATCTTCGAAACATATTCGCTGCAACCCGGTGCACACCAATTGGTGGGGGCGAATACTATTTTTCGGAAAGCGACGTCGTAACGCGCCTCAAAGCAAGTTCATCATATTGTTCACATTCCGAAGATTCCAGATTTTGCACCAACAGTGCATACATTCACTTCCTGTTATTTGTATTCTAAGATAAATTAGGTAATATTTAAGGAGTTCATGAAGGAGGTCAATACTTGATAGTTTGCTTGCCTCTACCAATTCAAGCAGCATCCTTCTAGAATGTTGTTGTTAGACATTTTGAGGCTTGTTAAGTTATGGCACTTTCCCCATTGTTGAGAGATCTCGCCACAGAAATTGTTGTTGATCAAATCAATATAATCTAAATTTGGGTGTATTCCAAAATATTCTGATATGTATCTCAAAAATTGGTTTCTCTCGAGCCTTACTCTATATAAGCTTGTGCAATTTTTCATGCTGTTGGGAATGAAACCTTTAAGATTGTTGTTGCCTGCATCTAACCAGGTAAGCAATCCGCTAAAGCATAAGTTTTCTAGTAAATGACTAGTGAGCCTATTACCACCAGTTTGAAAAATGCTCAAATATATGAGGCCATCCAATGTTGGGGGAATAGATCTAGAAAGTTGATTTTCGTAAAGGAATAGAGTGGTTAAGTTGAACAAGTTTCCTATAGAGGCGGTAAATCTGTTTTAACAGGCACCACTAACAATTTTCTACAATGCTTCCTATTTTCATCCTACACACGCAATAGCATTTTCCATCAATGGGAGGCATTTTTTACTACAAACACTATCTAGCGATAAACAAAAATGAACGAAGTATTAAGGTCTCTAAACGTTTCGTCACTTGTCAATAATTCCACAACATTAATTAAGAGGAAGAAAAAGGATAACTTGATTGTCTCTAAACGTTTCATAACATAAACAAGGGGAAGAAAAAGGGTAACTAATTATGTATTCTGTGGAATGCTACGAGTGTGTGCGGCCGTGTATGTGAGTGAAAGTTGGCTACCATTTTGTTTGTAGATGATTGACTGATCCATTGGGTTTGTGAAGTCCATTATGATTTTTGTTTGTCGCTTCACTAATTATGTTTGATTGGGAACCACATAAAAAATTCTTCTGTCGTTTTGTTGCGTTCTTACTTGATTATTTCTTTTTACGTTAACTTATACGCGAGTTGGGTCAAATTTGTTACGTGATCCACCGTTCAAGAATACATTTTAATTTTTCTCCACCATTTGCCTTAACTCGATTATTTTTAGACATGTTTTGTCTCTATTCAAAAAAAAATTGCATTTGTTGTTTTGGACTCAAATTTTTGTAGATTATTGGTCCGTCTCGATGAAACGAATCTAAAAAGTATAAATTATGCCCAAAAACTAAAAAAAAAAAACACTAAAGACAACAAATTAGCACAAAAAAACCCTTTTTTGTTGAGGTAAAGGGTTTTTAAGTTGATCAAGTTCCCTATAGAAGCAGGGATTGAACCCGTGAGATTGTTCGTTGAGAGACTGAGATCAACGAGAGACTTTAGCATCCCAATTTCTTCGGGGATCGATCCTGAAAGATAATTTTTGTAAAGGTACAAAGTGGTTAAGTTGACCAGGTTCCCTATAGAAGCAGGGATTGAACCCGTGAGATTGTTCGTTGAGAGTTCGAGATCAACGAGAGACCTTAGCATTCCAATTTCTTCGGGGATTGGTCCGGAAATTTGATTTTTGTTGAGGTAAAGGGTTTTTAAGTTGATCAAGTTCCCTATAGAAGCAGGGATTGAACCCGTGAGATTGTTCGTTGAGAGACCGAGATCAACGAGAGACTTTAGCATCCCAATTTCTTCGGGGATCGATCCTGAAAGATAATTTTCGTAAAGGTACAGAGTCGTTAAGTTGACCAGGTTCCCTATAGAAGCAGGGATTGAACCCGTGAGATTGTTCGTTGAGAGACCGAGATCAACGAAAGACTTTAGCATTCCAATTTCTTCGGGGATCGATCCTGAAAGATAATTTTCGTAAAGGTACAGAGTGGTTAAGTTGACCAGGTTCCCTATAGAAGCAGGGATTGAACCCGTGAGATTGTTCGTTGAAAGACCGAGATCAACGAGAGACTTTAGCATCCCAATTTCTTCGGGGATCGATCCTGAAAGATAATTTTCGTAAAGGTACAGAGTGGTTAAGTTGACCAGGTTCCCTATAGAAGCAGGGATTGAACCCGTGAGATTGTTCGTTGAGAGACCGAGATCAACGAGAGACTTTAGCATCCCAATTTCTTCGGGGATCGATCCTGAAAGATAATTTTCGTAAAGGTACAGAGTGGTTAAGTTGACCAGGTTCCCCATAGAAGCAGGGATTGAACCCGTGAGATTGTTCGTTGAGAGTTCGAGATCAACAAGAGACCTTAGCATCCCAATTTCTTCGGGGATTGATCCGGAAATTTGATTTTTGTAGAGGTAAAGAGTTGTTATGTTGAGCAAGTTCCCTATAGAAGCCGGGATCGAACCCGTGAGACTGTTCATTGAGAGACTGAGATGAACGAGAGACCTTAGCATCCCAATTTCTTTGGGGATCAATCCGGAAATATGATTTCCGTCAAGGTACAGAGTGGTTAAGTTGGCCAAGTTCCCTATAGAAGCAGAGATTGAACCCGTGAGATTGTTCATTGAGAATTCGAGATCAACGAGAGAACTTAGCATCCCAATTTCTTCGGGAATTGATCCGGAAATTTGATTTTTGTAGAGGTAAAGAGTTGTTAAGTTGAGCAAGTTCCCTATAGAAGCAGGGATTGAACCCGTGAGATTGTTCATTGAGAGATAGAGATGAACGAGAGACCTTAGCATCCCAATGTCTTCGGGGATGGTCCCATAGAGCGAGTTGTTTCCAAGATCAAAGGTGAGAAGATAGGGGAAGGATGAGAAATTAAAATTTGAGAGCGTACCACTTAGACCATAACTGACAAGCTCAATATGCGTGACTCTGCCAGCTTTGTTGCAACCAATTACTCCAGTCCAATTGCAGTGGTTCCTTCCGACTATCCACGATGACAAGACAGATTGTCTATGATTGTCAAGGCTAGTTTTCCATGCCAAGAGAGCCGCAGCTTCTGTTCCTTCTTCTGCAACTTCTTTTCCAGTTGCAGATGAAGAAAAAGCTGCGGAATCAAAAGGAAAGGCCAATGAGAGGATGATGGACAAGACAAACAAGATTTGGAATGAAGGGTGTTGGTTGGGAAGTGGGTTTTTTGTTGCTAAGGACATCATTTTTTTTTTCGTTAGCAGAAAGATTGAAAGGCTGTTTGTGGGATAAAAGAAGTTAAAGTGGAAAGAGAGGTATTTATAGATGCACTTCATAATTGAACCAACCATCACTTCGTTGCATTCCTAATTGTGAAATTTGTTACTTTAGAGCTTGACAAGAAGGAAACATGTGAAAGGAACTAGAGAAGTCTGTATGTGGAGTTTTCTTCACGCTCAAATCTGAAATGTTGACCATAAAAATATAGGTCTAATCATAAACTGTAAGGGCGAAATGTTGCTGATAGAGAGAACAGCGACGAAGGTGGTGATGATAACTCTCAAGCTCAACTCAATTGACCATAAAATTTATAATTAATCATAAATGAGCATGACTTCAGTTTGTAATGGTGTATGTTCACGTATTTGTATCTACATTAAAATAGTAAGAGGTAAAATTTACGGGAGTCCCCACCTAAATTACGGATTAGTCCTTGGAGCCCTGGAGGTAACAACTGGGCATAATCTCCACTGGCCCAAGTATTAAGTTGCAGAGTTTTCGAAAAGAATTTGTTAGTTCCAATCTGGGACTGTAGCACTGCTCCTGATTTTTCCAATTGCTAACTCAAGAAGTTTACCAAATACATTTTTTTCATTACTTTGGTACTTCTGAATAATTATATTTCAAAAAAGTATCTAATTCCTGAGACAGAATCATCGCAGTGGGAGAGCGAATTTTGCAGTTGCAACTTTGAAGTTTGGCAAGATATACATGTCCTTGGAAACTGGAATATCAACAGAAAAATAAAGTGTGATCATTTGCTTCAATAGAAAATTAAAACACCAGATTTCGTAATTGGGGTTGTCATCGTATTCAGAATTGTCATTTGACTCATCCTTATGTTCATCGGAGTCGAACCATGGGTAATGGAAGAGAGTTAAAGATTATTATATTTGTCCTAACTAAATTATGTATTATTTTTTTTATTCAAAAAAATTTATTCTTTTAGTTGTGCTTTAAATTTTATAAATTATTAATTTGTGTTGACGAAAAGAATCTAAAAATTAAAAAAATTATGTCCGAAAAATAAATAAATTTTTTTTAAACATGAAAATAATTCCAAACGAACTGACGTAATTTTTTTTTAAAATTTGGTTCATATTTTTGTACTTTTTCCAAAACCCTAGCTAGGACGAACCAATAATTTACATTAAAAAATTGAAGTAAAACAAAAAATGCAAAAACTATTTAATAAAAATAAATAATCTAGAAAAAAGTTTAGGAAAATACATTCTAATGTTATGGGGTGGAAAGTGGAGACCCAGAAAGCGGGGTTGATAGTTTAAAAATTTTAACTTTTTCAAATTTGATCCATTATTATAACTTTTCTGAAACTCTCACCGAGACAAATCAATAATCCAAAAAAGATGACGAAAGACAAAAAATTACAAAAAAAATTCACCTAAAGATGATTTTTTTCCTTCAAATAATCGAGTCAGGCCAAACCCGGGTAAACCTAAACCCCTACTTACGACAAGTGAAGTTTCAGTCCAATTGGAAAACGCAAAGGGCATGGAATTCTTCAACAAAGCTCACCATGATTAAGATTCGCTTATCATGAAGTAACAACAGGTCCAATGCATACATATTATTTGGAGGATATAGCTAAGTCCAACTACGTACCGTAAGTGCAAAGACTTGACTTTAGAACTTCAGAAGGGTGAAACATGTGAAAGGAATTGGACAAGTCTGTGGAGTGTTCTTCATGCTCAAATGTGAAACAGATGAGAGAGGGCTGCAGACCCAATCACTGGATTGGGAAATCTCTCTGAAATTTCACCAAGTTGTTTCTTCCTTTTCTTTTTGAAACTCCAAATCAAACATGTTATTGGGATCCTGGACACTATTCGGTCCAAATCAAAGCATCTTAATTTCTACTAATCTTGCCTCCTTAATCAGTAATTAGCACCAATCAGTGCCTCATAATAGTCACATAAGAGGGGCCAGAAAGAGAGAGACAACCGGGAAGAGAGAGAAGTAATCCTCATTCTGGGACTCTAGATTACTATATAATCAACCTTGTTTATATTTTATGATCATTCTATTCATTATGAACGTAAAAAAGTAAAATAACAAATTAATTTTACGAAAAAATAAACACAAAACAACAGATATATGTGGACACAGTGAGTGAAGTCCAAATATTAGCCACCAAAATCACCCCTAACCCCTTTGGTTATAAGTAAGTCACCAACCAGAAGGAAAAGAAAACAAGAGAAAGACATAGGGCAAAAACCACTACCCAGGACATGACACATAATGTGGAAGCTAGAAAAATAAGGTAAACACCATAGACTCCTTTAGGGACTAAAAGGGGCCCAGAGGAAACTAAGCTAACTACCAGGACATGGCATTAGCAGTAAGTCTGTATCTCATTTTGCATGTACTGATACCGTCTTGATGTATTTCTGGCCATTAAATTAAATTATAATCTGATATTTACTAAAATTATAGGTCTAATGATAAAAAAATACATCAAAATATTGGTACAAATAAAAGTGAATATAGAAGATTTCAGCTCTGCTATTAGCACCCCAAAACTGTAGGGGAAAACATGCTAATAGAGAACAACAACGAAGATGATGATGATAACTCTCAAGCTCAATTCAATTGACCATAAAATTCATAATTACAAGTTGCCCTTTGACAATTTTCGTCCTACATGCACGATACAACCATTTGATGGGTTTATATGATAGCCTTTTCCATCATTGGGAGGCATTTTTTACAACAAACACTATCTAGCGACAAAAAAAAACTTAGTGAAGGTCTCTAAACGGTTTAGTCACTTGTCCTAGGATATAATGAAGCCTAGCCTTTATTTATTTTTTTATTTTTTTGAAAAGCAAAAAGGAATTGAACATAAGTAAAGAAGGAACTACAAAGGGATGGGTGGTAAGAAACCAACCAAAACCAAAGGATATATTACATTGCTTTGGGGGCCATGGAATCCTATGTTACCAGATTATTTATATTTTTTGCCTTTTGGGAGTCCCAATCAGTGCTTCGTTTTAATAAATGTACGCAAAGAGCCGACATTTCCCTTGGTCAGTGTCCCTACCCAAGGCATTGCCACTCACTGAGTTGATACGTGAATAGGAGAGAGGGAGAGGTGGGGTAAGGCTTTTTGTTAAATAAAAGGGGTGGTTGATTGCATGTGATTTGTGGCCATTAGTATCGCCTTCTAGTTTGTATCTTTTTTTTGTCTTGGGTGGGATCCATTTACTGATTTGTTTTTGTCTCCTAGGATGATGCTTCAATAGACTTAGTAGTAATAATGGCCTTAGTATTATTTTTTGTCCATTACCTTCTATTTGTTTTGAATTACAGAAATGTTTTTAAAATTTGATATGGATATGTGTATATATGTGGTTGATGTGAGTTCTTTTTTACTTTTGCTTAAGATTCCTATTTACTATTTTGAATTTCTTGATATGAGTTTATAATCTGCTCATTCTTATTGAGATCGCGTTACTATTTTGTAAGTATATGGAATATTCTCTGCTTGTTCTCTTCTTTTTTTTTTTTTGGTCGCGATTTTTAAGTTCTTGCAAGTATTAACAGTCTATTTAGTGGTGTTATTTTGGTCTTGCGAGTTAAAAAGTTTTCATGGTTGTAGGTGTGCAATATTTGCAAGTTAAAGTTTTTCTTCATTGTATGAGTTTGGTGTAGTGTTATATGAACCTATTGTTATTAAAGCTTCCTGATTCTATTACTTTATCGAATACTCAAATATTTAATTGTTTGCTAAATTATTAAGATTTCAGTGGCTAGTTATTCTACTAGTTTAAATTGTTGCCTAATAATGAGGACCTTTTGAACTCAAATTTATATGTGATTAATTTACCGTTCATTAGCATACAGTTCATACAATTCTAGTAAATTTATTACTAAATTTACAAAAATGCTTCCATACAGTTCTAGCAAGTTAATTATTGATATAATTACCAAAAGCAATCTTATGTGTTGTCAATGAAATTACATTTTTGTTTTTGTGTGGCAATTAAATTACATTTTCCCCCTTCATTTATAAGTTTTGGACTACCTAATTATTCTAACAAATTCTCAACAATGTACTACTTAGTGTTATATTGATATCGATTGATAGTCACTCAACATACAAAACTAGTTCTCCACTGTTGATGGCTGGCTGAAAATCATAGGCAAGTGATGGGCTTGATTAGGCTTTTTTTTTTTAGTTGGCAAAGAACAAATCCATTATCGTAGATGATAAAAACATAAAATTGGAACACATAGAAAAAGAATTGCATGGGACAACTTCGAAGAATAAATGTAAACTCTTGTAGTGCTGATACTCACAAAAATTGAGCTTATCCCTTAGCATCTCAATCAAACAGTGGAATTATGTTTCAAAAGATTGCAATTGCCAACTAGACTCATTTTACACATTTACACATTTATTCTTTTTGTTACACAACTATTGTAGCACTTCTTCTTCTTTATTCAACTTACTACATTCTATTACAATAGAGTTCACAAAATGTCCATTATCCAGGTGTTGGCAGTGATTTGGAAAAAAAATAGAAGGCTACTCTGAGTAAAGTCTACAAGAACAAGAAGTACTTATCCCTCGATGTGTGTAGACATCTGACCAAGCATCAGGTATAACTTGGGCATGGTATTATGTTCATTGAGCGTTATTTGTATTTGGAGCACCTGGTTGCAAGCTCTGCCCCAAAAATTGAATATTTTTTTTGGAGCAGAGCACCAGGTAGCAAGACTCCTTATTCTATTATGTTGCATATTCGTTTATTGCCTAAGCACCTGGTATTTGTGTCTTGAGTTGATTGTGTGAGCATGGATATGCATATGAAAATGTATTATGTTCATTGAGCGTTATTTGTATTTGGAGCACCTGGTTGCAAGCTCTGCCCCAAAAATTGAAGATTTTTTTTGAGCGGAGCACCAGGTAGCAAGACTCCTTATTCTATTATGGAGCATATTCGTTTATTGCCTGAGCACCTGGTATTTGAGTCTTGCAGTTGATTGTGTGAGCATGGATATGCATATGAAAATGTAATGCTATGTGTAGATTGTGTGAGCACCTGGTATTGACTCTTGAGTTGGTTGTGTTGATTGTGTAAGCACCTGGTATTGACTAGGCCATTTTTTATTTTACTTAAAACGGCGCTGTATTGACTCTTGAGTTGATTGTGTAAGCACCTGGTATTGACTGTTTAATTAATTTTTAGGTGAGAAGGAAATGGACAAGAGTTGGATGATGATTAGAAATAGGTGTTCAAGTAGGGAATATAAAGAAGGAGTAGAATCGTTTATTAAGTTTGCGATGACAAATACAGGACCAGAGGCTAATGTTCGGTGTCCGTGTATTGATTGTTTGAATAGTAAAACACTTAGCGTTGGAGTTGTTAGGATCCATTTGATTTGGAAAGGAATAGATTCTTCTTACAAGACTTGGGTGCACCATGGGGAACTTGTTCTGAATCACCAGCCTCAAGTAAACAACGACGATGAACATGACCACGATGAAGGTAGTGGGGACGAGGATTCAAGTATATGTACACCGAGAAATGAGGGCTTTTTGCGGGATAAATGCAACGAAGGTGGCTAATGAATTAGGCTCACAAATTAGGAGAATTTGCCCTCTTGATGGCTTCGCACACTCATGGAAACTTGTTGATTCAATGCTTAAAGAAGCCATTGTACAGGCTGTCCGGGTAAGAATGTTTTATCTCAGAAGCATACTCGAGTTAGATTGCTTAGATTTGCAGTCTATTATCATTGGATTGATTTCACTTATAACTTTTATAATTGTAGGATAAGTTCAAAATCACGGAGGAGGGAGAAGAGTACACTGAATTAGTTACAGAGGTTATTGATGAGAAGGCTAGTAGGTTATATAAAGACTGGAAACACAAAATGGGCAAGCATTACACCGAATAAGTAGATCAAGGATTTGATCCATATCAACATCCGTATAAGGGGGCAGACATAGATGGGTGGAGGTTTATGATCGATCACATATTCAAGGACTCAAAATTGAAGGTAGTACATTATTTATTTAATTTATATTCTCAATTGTACATTAATATGTAACAAGTGTATTTTTTTCAGGCTCGCAGAGAGGCTTGCAAATCAAATAGAACTCTCTTACCATATAATCATACTATGGGATCTCAATCATTTTCTGCTGCCATGAGCCTTGAGGTGAGATTTTGTACTTACATGTCCACCTTACAAGTATTTATCATGTACTTTAGTAATTGTATTCTATGTTGATTGGATATTATAGGCTGAAAGTAACGATGGTCAATTACCAGATTTTTGTGATTTTTACAAAAAATCGCACAAGTTGAAAGCGACAAATGATTGGATCAAACCTATTTGTGAGGAGTTACACGTAAGAATCTAGTATTTCATGTTTTTTCTATGCATTTCATTTTTTCTCCATTGATATTTTTATGTTTTTGTTTGAGATGACAATCGAAAATGGTAGTAATACGAGATGAGGCTTCTGAGTCCGGGACTCCAATGACACAGGAGGAACTTTCAAAAGCAGTACTTGGGGAGAAGAAACGATACATAAAAGGATTTGGGGTCGGGCCAAGACCCACTTCCTATTCTTGTAGATCTAATGCTGATATTGCACGCCGGGAGGAGCTTGAAAAACTTTGATCTGAATTAGAGATGCTTCGCGAGGAGCGCCAGAAAGAGCGTGAAGAGGAGCAAAGACGACGCGAGAAGGAGCAGAGACAGCGTGAGGAGGAGCAGAGACAACGTGAGGAGGAGCAAAGACAACGTGAAGAGGAGCAAATACGTCGAGAGGAGGAAACACTGAGACGTCAGGATGCCCAACAAAGGGAGATTGATAAACTTACAAGTTTTATGAGCCAATTCCTGGATAATTCTGGACACAGTCGTTTGCCTTTTGGGTGATGATGGTTGCAATATTAGGTAAGCATATTAGTGTTCAATTGTGGACACAGTCATTTGACTCGTCTTTTTTTTTTTTTGTTAATGATTATCTAGATCTTTTGGAAGAACATACTATTAGCTTACAAACGTAGAATCGGTCTACTTGGTTGTCTTATGGGAGTTGTTCTTTTGGTTTTGTGGTTGTCTTATGTTGAAGCTTGCAATTGGTTTTGTGAAAATGATTACAAGTGCTTATGTTGCGAACTATTATTTGATTGAAGGGTTGGATTATTTTTCTTCGGCAACTAGCTTTTGATATTACAGGTTTTGTGGTTTTGCGTGGTATATCCAGGTTCTGCATATCCTATTCTGCAGTTTTCAGACTAAATGGGTAGTCGGCATTTGTAAAGTTCTTTGGCGACAAAATCAGATTTGGTCGCCAGAAACCAAGTTTTAGCGACAAAAATACTTTGGTCGCCAATTCAAATAGAACTTTCTGCGACAAAACCATTTAGTCGCGGTTTGAACCCTTTGGCGACAAACCGGTTGGTCGGGGTTTGTATCACTTTCGGCGACAAGAAAATTAGTCGCGGTTTGAAAACCTTTGGCGACGACCTCCTTAGTCGCCAGTTGTACAAACCTTTTGGCGACAAACCGGTTAGTCGCGGTTTGTATCACTTTCGGCGACTAAACACGTTTGGTCGCCAAAAACCTTTCCCGATTTGCATTCGGCGACAAAGATTTTTTGTCGGGGAAAGGTTTTGCCGACTAAAATTGGACCCTACGGCGACAAAACGGGTTGTCGGCAAAACTGTTTTTTCTTGTAGTGCTAGTATATCTGGTCAAAAGTACTTTTACAAAGGGAAGCTTCCCATAGAATTTCTTTAAAAAAGCTAACCATGACTGATCCTACCCTAAAATAATGAAAGAAAACCCACTAGCTAACTGATTTTGGAGTCATTGGTCCTGCCCAACATCCAAAGGAAGGAGCTAAGCAAAGTTCAACAATCTATATATTATTAAGGTATTCGCTAATCAAGTAACAACATGGGTGATGCATGCATTATTTGGAGGACAGCTAAGTACAACAAACTTTACTTCAGCAGGACCTTTTTGATTTCCTAGCCTGGTGTAACTATACTAGTCTTTGGTTTGATTCCAAATAGCTAATTAAGCAGGCATATTTTTTTCATAGTCCAAACTAGCTAGGCTGTGGGATTAGCTGTATCATTTGAATGGGAATATAATGCAAGAGGTTGTTAGGAATCGATGTCATTCTCCAATATCTACCAACCCAAACTGTCCTTTTTGGAAAATGTCCTAAGATAACTATTTTTTTTTTATATCTCAATGAATTTTGTAAAGACCCGGAAAATTTAAATTTTTTATATTAATATTCGGGTTAATAAGCTTAATTAACGTGGAGTATATGAAAATTGGTGTTAAAACATGATTTGGGGTCAATGTGATATAATGTAATAACCTTGGGGGCTTGTGGTAGCATGTTGTGAAATCTAGGGGTGTAAGTGTAATTTTTGTGTGTTGTATTTGGTGTATATCAGACAAAACAATTTGGTCCAAACAAAACCTATTTCTCTCTCTCCCTCCCTCACGTTGAGCCTTCTTTCAAAACCCATCCGAAATCTTACTCCAAATCTCGATTCCTTCAAGATCCTATGCGTTTCCCTCATCCTTGGTTGATATCCGGTGGTGGTTTGCAACCATTTGCTTGGAGGAGGTGTTCTTGGCCTTTTGCAACATTTGGAAGCTAAGGCTTAAAGTTGGAGCTTTGTTTTTTGAATCCGGAAGTTGAGGTATGGATTTCTCACACTTATTACGCGTATAGAACTTGATTTGGTTGTCATTTGATGCTTTGATGTTGAGTGGTAAAGCCCTAAGTTCATAGTTGAAATCTGTCAAAATTACCTTTGATCGTGCTCGATGCACCGGTGCCTTATTTTTGGTGACATCGGTGCCAACTGCTCTCTGTATCCCAGATTTGTGTTTGACACCGGTGCCTTGATTTTTGATACACCGGCGTCTCTCTTTAAAATTCTCAGATTTTGAACTAAGCACCGGTGCCTTGTTTTTGGTGACACCGGTGTCACTTGCTCTCTGCACTTTGGCATTTCACTATGCACCGGTGTCTTATTTTTGGGCACACCGGTGCCTTCCTTCTTGAAACTTTCTATTGGTTTGGCCATGTTTTGGCACTTGTTTTTAACGCATTCTTTGGCCTATATTGGAACTCCATGAACTCTAAAACTTACTTTTCTTGGACATTAAATGTTGGCTTTTATTTATTGATTTAGATCATGTTAAGCATTGTATCATGCCATTAATGAGAACAAAGGAAGTGAATCATGTGACACACTTTGATATTGAACTTGGTTGGTGAAAGTAATGAACTTTGTGACTTGTGTGCACATTTTTACGATACGACACGAACGTTATGAGACACATGACATATGTGAACAATGTACTGGAATGCCTTTGAGAGTGTCAGGAATGTATTTGAATGCCTTCGGGAGTACCAGGAATGTATTGGAATGCCTTCGGGAGTGCCAGGAATGACACTTTGACACATAATAAGGATAGATTGGTGACACACGATATTCGTGGATTTGAATTGAATGGATTAAGGAACCATGGCACACAAAAGAGTTATTTATATGTTCTCTCAATCTAATATTACTTCTGTTTACGCTATCTCTCTTTGTATTGATATGAATGTTCATATGACACATCATGTCATGTCATATGCATATAATACTTGTGTAGACTTTCCTACTGGGTTGTCGAGCTCAACCCTTCTTTCTTTTCAGGTACGACCTTGGAGTGATAGCATGGGGTGCTTGGCTTGCATGGATCGACATGTATACTTTTGAAAGCTGCATCGGAGAAATTCATTAACATCCTTTATTTATCATTTTTGAAAAGATGTAATGTAATTCATACTTTATTTATTTCGGTTCAAATGATGTAAATTACTTAACTCCTTTTTGGTTTTGGAGATAATGATCTTTGGTCAAAGCGACCACTCTGGTAATCTATTTCAAACCTATTTTGATTTACTCTATCATCAATTTACCTTTTGGGAATTTTGGTGAGATTGTGAGTCTTTATTAATGGTAAATGTATTATTAAATTATGTTTAAAATTGAGGGCGTGATAACTTGGTATCAGAGCTGTAGATTAGAATACCTAGAGACCGTGGGGAGACTTTTAGTCTCATTGGGTTCAAAACTCGTTACTTTTGGACATGACATGTGTGTGCTTGTGTGCATAACATGCATTGGCATTGCGTACCATGTTAGTATGACGATAGATAGGTGTTGACCCTTTGTTAGGGATTCCTGTTTGACATTGGCCTTGTGATGGCAATAGTCTTTTGATATTGGTAGTATTATTTTTATTGTTGTAGAATTATGCCTCCACGACGTGGGGTAAGGTTGGGTGGACCTCGAGGCCGAGGCCGAGGCCGAGGCCGTTACGTGAGATACCGTTAGAAGATGTTGTGAGTCAATAGAGGGAAGTTCCGCAGGCAGAGGAAGTTCACGAGGAAGTGGAACAGAATGTTGAACCGCCAGCCGCTCCGAGTGCGTTCGCAAGAGAGTTTGTGGCGGCGCTAGCCGAGACTAATAGACTGAATCAGGCTGCTAGAGTCCATCCAAGAGATCGAGCAATTGATGCGATGAGAGAATTTTGCCGTCTTAACCCTCCCCAATTCAGCGGAGAGGGTGATGATTTTCTCGTGGCTAGTCATTGGCTTTCCGAGATCCGTAAGCTATTCAAGGCTTTGAGAATAGTAGAGGATGACCTTCGAGTCTCTATTGTGGCATGTCAATTGATCGGGGAAGCAAACGAATGGTGGGAGTCTATCCTTGAAGTAAGGAAGGATGCGCGAAGGGCAGCTAGACATATGGCAAGAGTTGATGAGCCGGATGTTGAAGACATGACTTGGGCTGATTTTGAGGTTCTTTTCGAGAACCGGTATTTTCCAGAATCCTATCGCGAGCAATTGCGTATCCAGTTTGAGAGGCTAGAGCAAGAAAATATGACGATGTCAGAGTATGCTGCGAAGTTTCAGAATTTATCCCGTTTTGCACCAGAGTTAGTGACTTCGGAAGATCGCAAATGCCGTCGTTTTGAGAGGGGTCTTCACTCTTCTATGAGGAGGCTCGTTGTGAGCCAGCACAAGATGAATTTTGCTGAAATTATAGAGTGTGCAAGGAGTGTGGAGTTGCCTAGAGAGGCACAACGAGGTTCTAGAGTTTGGGAACCAAGACAATCAGGTGTTGTGCAAAATTCATTATCTTCAGGGAGCTTCGGGAGTCAGGGGCGCAAGTGACAGAGAGATCAATTTCAATCTCCACAGAGCCATTCTAATCTTAGGCCACCTACTTTCTCCGATTCTAGGAGTAACACTTCGAGACCACCTGTTGTGTGTCATCGGTGCAACCAACCAGGCCATGTTCGTAATCAATGTACGATGCAGTCGAGGGCTTGTTACTCTTGTGGCCAACCAGGTCATGTGGCTAGAAATTGTCCCCAGGGGACGGGTGCACGTAGTGAAGCAGGTTCCGTTTTACAGCCAGGACAGGACCGTGGACAGCAACAACAGCAATTTAGGGGTACCCAGAGGCAGCATCAGCCCCACTTCTATCAAACTACTTCAGTTCAGGGTTCTCATTTTGGCAGGGGTGCGAGTTCGTCGGCACCTACATCGGGTTCAGGACAACGAGGTGGCTATGCGCAAGCTCAGCATGCCCAAGGAAGAGTTTTCAATATCATGTCTACTGCTGCACCATCTTCCACACAGACTTCAGAGGCTTCAGTTGTGAGGGATACATTCCTACTGTTTAACTCTTTTGCTCGAGTTTTATTTGATTCTGGAGCATCGCATTCTTTCATTGCTGCATCATTTGTGTGTGCCTTGGAGCTAGAAATTGACGATCTTGAGTCACCCTTATTTGTTGAGACTCCTCTTGGAGGTAGGTCTTCACTTCGTCGCATTTGTAGAGCTTGAGCTTGTCATCCTTGACTTCATCGTTTTGGACATGTCGGGATTTGATGTTATTCTGGGTATGGATTGGTTATCTACTTTTCATGCCACCATGATTGTTTTAAACGCCGAGTTCGCATTTGTTCACCTGAAGGGGGTTGTTTTGAGTTTCTTGAAGAACGTCGAGAACCATTGGAGCCTTATTTGTGGGGATCTCAAGAGCGAGAGTCTATTTATGGTTTGTTAGCGAGCTTGACTTTGGATGAGGATGTGTCCACACGTGGGGAGTTACCTTTAGTGGTCCGTGATTTTCCAGATGTATTTCTAGCCGAGTTGCCTGGTTTACCTCCTGAGAGAGAGGTTTGAGTTTGCGATCGATTTACTTCCTGGTACCGCTCCAATTTCGATGCCACCTTATCGTTTTGCACCAGCCGAATTGAAGGAGTTAAAGACACAGTTGCAGGAGTTGCAAGATTTGAGATTTATTCGCCCTAGTACATCACCGTGGGGAGCGCCAGCCTTGTTTGCGCAGAAGAAGGATGGATCATTGAGATTGTGCATCGATTATCGTAAGCTTAATCATGTTACCGTAAAGAACAAGTATCCGATGCCGAGGATTGACGATTTGTTCGACCAACTTCGAGGTGCGACATGCTTTTCGAAAATCGACTTGAGATCAGGCTATCATCAGTTGAGGGTTAGGAAGGAAGACATTGCCAAAATTGCTTTTCGTACGCGCTATAGACACTATGAGTTCGTGGTTATGCCTTTTGGGTTGACGAACACACCAGCTACATTCATGGACCTCATGAATCGTATTTTTCGCAAGTACCTTGATCGATTTGTGGTGGTTTTTGTGGATGACATTTTGATTTACTCACCTACGGAGGAAGAGCAGCAGTCTCACCTTGCCGTTGTACTAGAGCTTTTGAGGGAGCATTGTCTTTATGCCAAGCTCAGTAAGTGTGGGTTTTGGTTATCCGAAGTGAAGTTTTTGGGACACGTCGTGTCGCAGAGTGGAGTATCTGTTGATCCAGGAAAGGTGGAATCTGTTATGAGTTGGCCGCAACCGAAGAGTGTTTTCGATATCCGTAGTTTCTTAGGGTTAGCCGGGTACTATCGTCGTTTTGTCCTAGACTTTTCTCGTTTGGCGGCTCCGATGACGCATTTGACACGCAAGGGGACATGTTTTGTATGGGATGATACTTGCGAGGTTGCTTTTAAGGAGTTGAAGAAGCGTTTGACTAGCGCACCAGTTTTGATGGTTCCAGAACGGGGAGTTGGTTACTCAGTTTATTTTGATGCCTGAAGGGAAGGACTTGGATGTGTTTTGATGCAGACAGGATGGGTGGTCGCATATGGATCTCGACAGTTGAAGGTTCGTGAAAGAAATTATCCTACGCATGACTTGGAGCTTGCAACCGTTGTTTTTGCCTTGAAGATTTGGTGACACTACCTATACGGTGAGAAATTTGAGGTATTTTCCGACCACAAGAGCTTGAAGTACTTGTTCTCCTAGAAAGAGCTGAATTTGCGACAACTCCGTTGGATAGAGCATATTGAAGATTACGATTTTGAATTGCAATATCACTCAGGGAAGGCTAACGTAGTGGCGGACGCTTTGAGTAGAAAACCGACGCATCTAGCTAGTTTGGCGATCCATGAGTGGAAAACGATTCAAGATTTGGGGCCTTATGCGATGTGTTTTGAGGAAGCCCGGGAGGGAATAACTTTGTGCAATTTGACAGTGCATTCAACTTTATCGACTCGAGTGGGTGATGCCCAACAGCATGATGAGAAAACAAACGAATTACGCAAGAAGTTCTTCAGTGGCAATGCACGAGACAGATAGATGATTCATGCCGACCGAAGTTTACGTTATCGAGGAAAGTTATTTGTACCCATTTCTTGTCGGGAAGCGATTTTATGAGAGTTTCATCACTCTCCTTTGGCCGTTCATCCAGGGGGAACGAAGATGTACCATGACCTGCGTAGACAGTTTTGGTGGTCCGGAATGAAACGGGACGTGGTGAATTTCGTGGTGAGGTGTCTTACATGTCAGCAAGTAAAGGCTGAGCATCAACGACCCGCTGGGGAGTTGCAACGTTTACCTGTAGCTGAGTGGAAATGGAAGAATGTTACGATGGACTTTGTTTCGGGTCTATCGAAATTGCCGAGGGGACATGATGCCATTTGGGTGATTGTTGATCGTTTAACGAAGACTGCCCATTTCTTACCTATTCAGGTGACCGATTCAGTGGAGAAGCTTAGTCGCTTGTATATTCGCGAGATCATTCGTCTTCATGGGATTCATGTATCCATTGTATCAGATAGAGATCCGCGATTTACTGCTCGTTTTTTGCAGAGTTTACAAGCAGCGCTTGGCACGAACTTGTTATTTAGTACTGCATATCACCCTCAGACAAATGGGCAATCCGAGAGGACAATTCAGATTTTGGAAGATATGCTACGGGCTTGTGTTTTGGATTTTCGTGGTGGTTGGGAGGACCACTTGCCGCTTGTCGAGTTTGCTTACAACAATAGTTATCAATCCAGTATCAAGATGGCACCTTATGAGGCCTTGTATGGGAGACCGTGTAGATCGCCCGTGTGTTGGACAGAATTGGGAGAGACGATTTTAGTTGGACCAGACTTGATTGGAAAGACCACCGAGAGTATGAGAACGATTCACCAACGACTTTTGGCAGCACAAAACGAGACAACCGAACAGATCAAGTTGATCCGCCAGAGGTTGCTTACTGCGCAAAGTAGACAGAAAAGTTATGCTGATCGTCGTCGTCACCCGTTATCGTTCGAGTTAGGGGATCATATGTTTTTGAAAGTATCACCACGACGGGGTTTGTCACGTTTTGGGCGGAAGGGTAAGCTTTCACCACGATATATTGGGCCATTTGATGTTATTGAGAAGATCGGAGAAGTTGCATACCGTTTGGCCTTACCGCCAAGATTGTTGGGTGTACACGATGTTTTTCACGTTTCGATGTTGAGAAAGTATGAACCGGATCCGTCACATGTGCTTGAGTGGTCCGAACTTGAGTTGGAAGCCGATGCTTCGTATGGGAAGGAACCGATACGTGTCCTTGATTCACGCGAGCAAGTATTACGAGGCAAGACGATACCGTTAATGCGAGTGTTGTGGAGTAACCAAGGCAAGTAAGAGTCAACTTGGGAACGAGAAGATGAAGTTAGGGAGAAATACCCTCACTTGTTTACTACTTGATTGTGTAATTTGTTGGAACCTGATTGTTGTGGACTTGATAGTCATTACATTGTGATATTTGACTTAGCATTGTTGATGCATGTAGTATGTTATTGCGCTTAGCTAATTTCATGGACTTGTTGAGTCATGATTGTGGTATTCCGTTTTGGCATTGTTGATGCATGACTCGTGTTGTTATGTTTATATAATTTCGAGGATGAAATTTCTTTAAGGAGGGAAGGATGTAAAGACCCGGAAAATTTAAATTTTTTATATTAATATTCGGGTTAATGAGCTTAATTAACGTGGAGTATATGAAAATTGGTGTTAAAACGTGATTTGGGGTCAATGTGATATAATGTAATAACCTTGGGGAGCTTGTGGTAGCATGTTGTGAAATCTAGGGGTGTAAGTGTAATTTTTGTGTGTTGTATTTGGTGTATATCAGACAAAATAATTTGGTCCACACAAAACCCATTTCTCTCTCTCCCTCCCTCACGTTGAGCCTTCTTTCAAAACCCATCCGAAATCTTGCTCCAAATCTCGATTCCTTCAAGATCCTACGCGTTTTCCTCATCCTTGGTTGATATCCGGTGGTGGTTTGCAACCATTTGTTTGGAGGAGGTGTTCTTGGCCTTTTGCAACATTTGGAAGCTAAGGCTTGAAGTTGAAGCTTTGTTTCTTGAATCCGGAAATTGAGGTAGAGATTTCTCACACTTATTACGCGTATAGAACTTGATTTGGTTGTCATTTGATGATTTGATGTTGAGTGGTAAAGCCCTAAGTTCATAGTTGAAATCTGTCAAAATTGCATTTAATCGTGCTCGATGCACTGGTGCCTTATTTTTGGTGACACCGATGCCAACTGCTCTCTGTATCCCAGATTTGTGCTTGACACCGGTGCCTTGATTTTTGACACACCGGTGCTTCCCTTTGAATTTGCTCTTTGTATATTAGAATTGATACTTGACACCAGTGTCTTGCTTTTTGATACACCGGTGTCTCTCTTTAAAATTCTCAGATTTTGAACTAAGCACCGGTGCCTTGTTTTTGGTGACACCGGTGTCACTTGCTCTCGGCACTTGGCATTTCACTATGCACCGGTGCCTTATTTTTGGGCACACCGGTGCCTTCCTTCTTGAAACTTTCTATTGGTTTGGCCATGCTTTGGCACTTGTTTTTGACGCATTCTTTGGCCTATATTGGAACTCTATGAACTCTAAAACTTACTTTTCTTGAACATTAAATGTTGGCTTTTCTTTATTGATTTAGATCATGTTAAGCATTGTATCATGCCATTAATGAGAACAAAAGAAATGAATCATGTGACACACTTTGATATTGAACTTGGTGGGTGAAAGTGATGAACTTTATGACTTGTGTGCACATTTTTACGATACGACACGAACGTTATGAGACACATGACATATGTGAACAATGTACTGGAATACCTTCGGGAGTGCCAGGAATGTACTGGAATGCCTTCGGGAGTGCCAGGAATGACACTTTGATACATAATAAGGACAGATTGGTGACATACGATATACGTGGATTTGAATTGAATGGATTAAAGAACCATGGCAAAGAGTTATCTATATGTTCTCTCAATCTAATATTGCTTCTGTTTACGTTATCTCTCTTTGTATTGATATGAATGTTCATATGACACATCATATCATGTCATATGCATGTAATACTTGTGTAGACTTTCCTACTGGACTATCGAGCTCAATCCTTCTTTCTTTTCAGGTACGGCCTTGGAGTGATAGCATGGGGTGCTTGGCTTGCATGGATCGACATGTATACTTTTGAAAGCTACATCGGAGAAATTTATTAACATTCTTTATTTATCATTTTGAAAAGATGTAATGTAATTCATACTTTATTTATTTCGGTTCAAATGATGTAAACTACTTAACTCCTTTTTGGTTTTGGAGATAATGATCTTTGGTCAAAGCGACCACTTTGGTAATCTATTTCAAGCCTATTTTGATTTACTCTATCATCAATGTACCTTTTGGAAATTTTGGTGAGATTGTGAGTCTTTATTAATGGTAAATGTATTATTAAATTATGTTTAAAATTGAGGGCGTGACAAATTTAGCCTGTAGAATATTATATTATGTCCTACAAATAGTATGCCTTGGCCTACAATTCTTGTTATATTATAGATATTTGACCCAAGTGCTTACAAAGAAAAAAGAACCAAGTCTTAAGGTCTCTAAATGTTTCAATCACTTGTCAACAATTTCATAACATGAATGAAGGGAAAGAAAAAGGGTAACTAATTAAGTAGTTCATGGGACGGTATGGGTGTGTACAATAGTTTACATGAGTCGAAGTTGACAACCACTTTGTTTGCATAGGGCTGGACTGATCCGTTGGGTTTGTGAAGTCTGCAATGATTTTGGAATGTCGCTTCACTAACTATACACAGACGAAAACCACATAAAAATTTCTTGTGTCGTTTCGCTGCGTTCTTACTTGATTATTTCTTT
Source organism: Arctostaphylos glauca (assembly GCA_019985065.2). Taxonomy (NCBI): domain Eukaryota; kingdom Viridiplantae; phylum Streptophyta; class Magnoliopsida; order Ericales; family Ericaceae; genus Arctostaphylos; species Arctostaphylos glauca. The sequence continues at coordinate 4,634,374 of JAHSPW020000008.1, forward strand.
ATGCAATCAAATATACGCGAGTTCGGTTGAATTTGCAACATGATTCACCATTCAAGAAAATATTTTAATTTTGCTCTAGCGGGCTACGGTGAGACATCCAACTGGCATGCATTGATTCATATCAACTTTATGGTGAGAGTCGTGAGACATACATAGGGAAAACAATGTACTATTTTTCCTTGAATATTACTTTGATAAAAGTTGTTTTTTTTGCAAAAGTACTTTTGATCAGGTCAGTGAATTGCCTACTCTAAACTCCTACTCACGACAAGTAATGTTTTTATTCTATTGAAAAAGCAAAGGGAAGCAGTTTGAAAAAAGCAAAGGAAAAGTGCTTCCCATAGCTTTCTTCAACAAAGCTCATGCCCACGTCACTACTAGAAAAAAGACTTTTTGAGTCAACATTTTTGCGACGGCCAAATTTACCGTCGCAAAAAGTATGCTTTTTGCGACGCCCAATTCTGCCGTTACAAAAAGTACTATTTTTTTCGACTGCGGTTTTTCCCGTCGCAAAAAGTACTACTACGTTTTGCGACGGTGTCATCTCCCATCGCAAAAGGTGTTACTTTTGGCGATGGAGATCGATTCCATCACAAAAAGTACGTACTTTTGCGACGACGGCGTATCCTGTCGCAAAATAGTGAGTATTTTTTGCGACGGCGACATTTCCCGTCACAAAAAGTGAATATTTTTAAAATCGTACCATTTTTTAAACTAAAAATTCATACTATTTTAAATTAAAAAAATAAATTCGTCTTATTTTAAAATTAAAAAAATAAGTCATATTACTGAAAATTAGAAAATAAAACTTTGTAGAGCGTAATAAATTTCTTCATATTACTGATAGAATTACTAATGAGAGTGGACTGAAACCAAAACCTATGAAATCAACACAACTACGCAATCTCCCAAAAATGAAAAATGAAAATTGTACTAAGAACTACCAGGTGTACGTTTGCGCGTTCTTGTTCATATTCCAGTTGATAAGTTCAATCCAGACATTCTAATAGTTTTCTTCAATGCCCATATGACTTTTCTGCGTATGCATTTGCCTGGTGTTTACATGCAGCCTCTTTAGTCTGGCTTTAGACTGTGATTTTTAGTATGTTCTTTCAATGTGTTACAGATTGACAATGCAAATCACTCCATTTACTGTCCATGGGAATTAGGTGACCATGCTTCCGATGTTCTTTGGAACAGTTGTCATCAAGTTGCTTTTTGATACTATTGTTGTATATCTTTAGTACATGATCAGGACTTGAACAACCTCATAACACAGGATCTTGCCATATGTAATCTAAAATAAAAAGAGCGTCTTGCAATATATAGTGTCATCCTACAGCCAGGGAATACGTACAAAAGAACAGAAAATCACAGAAGGAATTAATTAGAAATTATGCCATACAAGTAGAGAATAGAAATGTAGGAAACCATATAGTCCAGGGGTACCCTCTCAAGAAGTGAAGTAGTTGACATCAAGGAGTTCCCCTATTGTGATCGTGTGGAACTGATTTTGCAGAGATGGCCTTGGATTTGACAACTTCCCAGCAACTTTTTGCATGGTTGGTCGAGACATTGGATTGACATTCAAACATGCAAATGCTAATTTCGCAGCAACCCCTACTCGTTCTGCCACTTGATTTGTAGGAGGGGGGAGGCGCTGGTCCAGAACATCCTTCAATAAAATCCCATGTCTAGGTGTTGATGACGACGACGAAGACGATGTCAGAGAGGAGATGAGATCACCCGGATGCTTCCCCATAATCACTTCCAGTGTTAGCACCCCAAAACTATAAACGTCGCACTTCTCATTCACTTCCATTGTATATGCAAGTTCTGCCGAGGAAAAAAAACACAAAAATCCAAGAGAAGAAAACAATTGACTAAACAAAGGGTGTGATGGGGGAATGGGGAAAGCATGCTCATGCAACATATTAGTTATTGGTAAAGTTGCAAATTTATGCATACATTCACTTCTAGTTATTTGTATTCTATGATAAATTAGGTAACATTTAAAGAGTTCTTGTAAGAGAAAATTATAGAAGCCACATTGAATGCCATTCCAGAAACTTCATAACTTAGAAAGTTGATTGGCACTAAGAATGTCATAAACCTTACAGAAGCAAGGGCAAGGAAAGAGTAAGAGAGTCATACTTAACTAAAAGAGAGTCATACTTAACTAAAAAGACTAAATTATGAGAGAGTTGGATACATGAGAAAAAATAATTGTCTTATCAAATCCATTTATCATAATAGATATAAATCCATTTATCATAATAGATATAAACTTTGCAGACTCCCAAATGGAAAAAAAGAGAGTGAATCCTCATCATTAAATATCAATATCCATGAGACTTCAAGCCTTTACGCATAATAAAAATTCAACGGTCCAATGGATTGAGTGCAACATATAAGCAGTATAAAAAGTTGCAAATTCTTGAACGTTAAAAGCTTTAATTACCTTACGAGGGTGACTTCGAGATTAAAAAAACCTAACAAAAGAAAATTGCAATGGAGATAGGTACCAGGAGCAACATATCCGAAAGTCCCTGCAAATGAAGTCCAATGGGAAGAGTCATACTTCATAAATCTAGCCGTCCCAAAATCAGAGATGTGAGCCACGTACTCTGAATCAAATATAACATTCTTGCTTGATATGTCGCGATGGATGATTGGAGGTGAACAATCATGGTGCATATAAGACAGAGCATCTGCCGAACCTTTAACAACATCCATTCTTTTGATCCAATCCAACTCTACTGCTCCTTGCATTGAGGCTAGTACCTTTCCCAAGCTTCCACCCCACAAGAACTCGTAAACCAAAAATGAGTGTCTTGGATGTGAACAATATCCGTAAAACTTTACGATGTTGCGGTGCCTTATCTTTATTAATGTACCAATCTCACTTGTAAACCCCTTTTGATTAACCGAATCACCATCTGATGATGCGTGGAGTTTCTTCACAGCAACTACCTGGCCACTAGGTAGGGCAGCTCTATAAACAATACCACATCCTCCTTCCCCAACACAATGTCTGGCATTGAAATTCTCAGTCACTTCAATGATGTTTTCGTACACCATTTTCCCATCATAGCTCCATATTGCAAACAAATTTTCATTATTTATCTGTCTTGGCTCGTTTGTTGTGCTCTTTACTTTCTTACAAAAATACAAGAAAAGTCGAAGAAGCACGAGGGAAACAAGTAGTGATCCAAAAATAGGAAGTACAATTAGTGATACCATTTCCTTGTCCTTCTTTGTAGGAAGCCCGTCAAGCGAGCAGGCTTGCAAGCCAGTAGCATTACCACATAAACCTTTATTACCTCTTAGTGTCTTGAATGGAGCCTCTTGGAAGGCTTTGACATGCGGAAGAGGACCCTCCAGTTCATTGTAGGAAACATCAACTGATATAAGAGATATCATATTATCGAAAGAAGATGGTATAGAGCCAGTGAGCTCATTGAGGGAGATATTCAGCATTTCTAACCTTTGGAGTAATCCAATTGCATGTGGTATCTTTCCTGAAAGAATATTATCACCGAGGTCAAGGACTTGAAGGCTATGGAGTTGGCCTAGTTCGAGAGGAATGTCTTCTCCAAGTCTATTATTGCTCAAATTCAAGTTCAACAGCTTCATGAAGTTCCCAAATACTAGGGGGATTGAGCCATTTAATCTGTTCTTTGCCAAGTTTAGAGTCTCTAAGTTGGCGAGGTGGCCGAGTTCTAGAGGAATGTGACCTGATAATTGGTTATCATTCAAATTAAGGTCGAACAACGAAACAAGACTTCCGAATTGCTTTGGGATCTCTCCAATTATACTATTTGAAAAGAGGTAAATTCTAGACAATTGACTTGCCTCTACAAATTCACGAGGTATCCTTCCAGAAATATTGTTGTTAGACATTTTGAGACTTGTTAATTTATGGCACTTTCCCCATTTTTGAGAGATCTCGCCATAGAAATTGTTGTTGCTCAAATCAATGTAACTCAAATTTGGGTATATTCCAAAATCTTTTGATATGTTTCCCGAAAATTGATTTCCCTCGAGCCTTACTCTATATAAGCGGCTACAATTTTTCAAGCTTTTAGGGATGGAACCAGTAAGATTGTTGTTGCTTGCATCTAAGTATGAAAGTAATCCACTAAAGCATAAGGTTTTCGGTAAATGCCCAGTGAGTTTATTATGACCAATTTGAAAACTTTCCAAATGTATGAGGCTATCCAAACTAGGCGGAATAGATCCACTAAGTTGGTTGTCAAACATATTCAACCACACAAGGAATTCTAGATTCCCTATAGAAGCAGGGATTGAACCCGTGAGATTGTTCATTGAGAGACTGAGATCAACGAGAGACTTTAGCATCCCAACTTCTTCGGGGATTGATCCGGAAAGGTGATTTTCGTAAAGGTACAGAGTGGTTAAGTTGACCAAGTTCCCTATAGAAGTAGGAATTGAACCCGTGAGATTGTTCTTTGAGAGTTCGAGACCAACGAGAGACTTTAGCATCCCAACTTCTTCGGGGATTGATCCGGAAAGTTGATTTTTGTAGAGGTAAAGAGTTGTTAAGTTTAGCAAGTTCCCTATAGAAGTAGGGATTGAACCCGTGAGATTGTTCGTTGAGAGATCGAGATCAACGAGAGACTTTAGCATCCCAACTTCTTCGGGGATTGATCCAGAAAGGTGATTTTCGAAAAGGTGAAGGATCATTAAGTTGAGCAACTTTGCTATAGAAGTAGGGATTGAACCGATGAGATTGTTCTCCGAGAGATCAAGATGAACGAGAGACCTTAGCATCCCAATTTCTTCGGGGATTGATCCGGAAATTTGATTTTTGTAGAGGTAAAGAGTTGTTAAGTTGAGCAAGTTCCCTATAGAAGCAGGGATTGAAACCGTGAGATTGTTCGTTGAGAGTGCGAGGAAAACGAGAGACTTTAGCATCCCAATTTCTTCAGGGATGCTTCCATAGAGCGAGTTGTTTCCAAGATCAAAGGAGAGAAGATGGGGGAAGGATGAGAAATTCAGATTTGAGAGCGTACCACTTAGACCATAACTGACAAGCTCAATATGCGTGACTCTGCCAGCTTTGTTGCAACCAATTACTCCAGTCCAATAGCAGTGGTTCCTTCCAACTATCCACGATGACAAGAGAGATTGACTTCGGATGTCGAGGCTAGTTTTCCACGCCAAGAGAGCCACAGCTTCTGTCCCTTCTTCTGCAACTGCTTTTCTAGTTGTTGATGAAGAAAAAGTAGCGAAATCAAAAGGAAATGCCAATGAGAGGATGATGGACAAGACAAACATAATTTGGAATGAAAGGAGCTGGTTGGGAAGTGGGTTTTTTGTTGCTAAGGACATCATTTTTTTTTTCGTTAGCAGAAAGATTGAAAGGCAGTTTGTGGGATAAAAGAAGTTAAAGTGGAAAGAGAGGTATTTATAGATGCACTTCATATATAATTGAACCAATCATCACTTTGTTGCATTCCTAATTGTGTTTGTTACTTTACAGCTTGACACAAAAATAAAGAAAAATGTTTATTAAACACAAAAATAATTCCGAACCAACTGATTTTTTGAATTATTTTGATCTTTTCTAAACTTTTTAAAATTTTGGTTCATATTTTTATACTTTTCCAAAACTCTAGTCAGGACAAACCAATAATCTATATAAAAAAATTGACATAAAACAAAAAATACAAAAACTATTTAATAAATATTAATAATCTAGAAAAAGTTAAACAAAATACATTCTACTGGATAGAAAGCTGACGTTATTGGGCGGCAGGGGAGACCCAGAAAGTGGGGTTGATGGTTTAAAAAGTTGCCCTTCAACTTCAAGAAAAGACACAAAGGGCACACTTAGAATTCGGAATGGTGTGAATGAACTTGGAACACCAGAGGGTTTCATGAGGCAACAATAAGGCCCTTCTCATTCATAGCAGCCATTGATGGTGTGGAGCTCAAAGGTTATTTTGACGATTTTGAGTTTTGAAGAATCCCATCATGGTAATATAAGTTCAATCAGCCCATAGTTCTAGACACCAGTTTTTTGCACTATACAAGATATTTTTAATTTCGTGTTGTTGAGTAAGAAAGAGGCAGACAGAACCTCGATTCGACATGCCGTCAGTGATTGGTGTTTCATCGGTTGAGTTAGTCATTTTAGCCTGACAGACAAGTATCGGTGCAACATCTAACACCCATGGTGAGGTGGTAAATCTGGTTTAACAGGAAATGTAGACAATTTTCATTCTACATGCGCTGACGCACGATAGCCTTTTCCATCAGTGGGAGGCATTTTTTGCCACAGACACTGTCTAGCGAATAAAAAAATGAACAAAGTCTTAAGGTCTCTAAATGTTTCAATCACTTGTCAATAATTCCATAACGTGAATTGAGGGGAAGAAAAAGGATAACTTAATTGTCTGTAAATGTTTCATGACGTAAACAAAGGGGAAGAAAAAGGGCAACTATATGGAACCTTACGATTGTATGCGAATTTTCATTTTTCACGTCGCTAACTATATTCGGTTGGGAACCACGTAAAAATTCCTTATGTCATTTTGTTGCGTTCTTACCTAATTATTTCTTTTTACATTAACGTGTACACGAATTGCATCAAATTTGTTACATGATCCACCGTTCAAGAATACATTTTAATTTTTCTCCGCACATTTTTTGTGGGATAAAATAAGTTAAAGTGGAACCAACCAGCACTTGCTGCGTTCTTACTTGGTTTGAAAATTCTCATGAAGGTATTCTATCTGTTTTTTTTTTTCTTTGATCCTCTTCTTAGTCATCTATGATGTTCAAGTTCTGTAAAAAAGAAAGACTAACCCATCAATTCAATTGAGAAAAATTTGCTCCTCTTTGACTAATATCTGCTAACCTAATCAAAATAATCCGTAACTACCTTGAAATATTTTCATAATGCATTAATCATAATAGAAAACAATGGAAGAGGGTGGTAGGAGGTCGTCGTCGGATTCAAAGTTGTCATCCTGATGTTCGTCGGAGTCGGACTGGAGATAATAGAAAAGTTAAATAGTATTGAATTTGGCCTAACTAAATTATGTATTATTTTTTTTTTTTGTTATTTTTTTTTTTTGCGTTTAAATTTTATGAATTATTGGTTTGTTTTCATGAAAGAATCTAAAAAGAAAAAAATTATGTTCACAAAGTTCAAAAAATATACTAAACAGGAAAATAATCCTAAGTAGACATATTTTTATATTATCTTTTTCTTTTCTGAACTTGTTGGTTCATATTTTTTTAGCTTTTTTAAAACTCGTTGAAATAAACTAATAATCTATAAATAAATAAAAAGTTGACGTAAAACAAGAAAAATGCAAAATATGTTTAAATAAAAATAAATAATATAAAAATAGTTAAGCAAACTCATAGAGAGAGAGAGAGAGATGGAATTGTGGGGTGGGCAGAGGGGACCCTGCGCTTCCCTATAGTGTATGAGTAGTGCGGACAAAACGACGTAGTTTTGCCCACTTTACCATTGAAACTACATCATTTTGATTTCATACATTTTAAAAATAATTTGAGTGATAATTAAAACGATGTAGTTTTGAGAGCAAAATGTACAATACTAAGTCGTTTTGTCCGCACTACATGTGCACTACAGAAAAGTGCACTACACGTGCACCAAATCCCCCCAAAAAATGGGTTTGTATGGTTTAAGAAGTTGCCCTTTAACTTCAATAAAAAATTCCAGGGCCAAATTAAAAGTTTGAATATCGAATAACTACTAGTGTATATAGGTGCGCACTGTTAGAATTCGGAATAATTTGAATGAGCATAGGACGTCAGACGGTTTCACGAGGCAACCAAAAAGACGTTGGACGGTTTTGATGGGGTGCAGCTCAATGGACTTGACAATTTTGAGATGACTCGGTTCGATAAGCAGTTGTTGGTTGGTATTCCGTCGGCTAAGTTAGTTATTCTATTATGGGAGATAGGCGTCGATGCTGTTGGAGAAATCGAAAGAACAACGTTCAAACCCACAACGCCCCTTACAGATCTTGAGAACAATGGATCACCGGACAAAAATAAATAATCACACGTGTGTAATAGAAAAATAGAAAGAAAAGAACGAGACACAAGATATACGTGGAAAACCACAACGCGAGAAAAAACCACGGGAGTCACACCAGTCCACTATGAATCGAATCAATGAGTACAAATCTTCTCACAATCTCTCTGAGATTTGTGTTTTCTCTTAACTCTCTCTCTCTCTCTAAATCTTGATGATTCTGATATCTTAGAGAATCTCCCTAAAGATACATATAACAAATCATATCTATTAGGAGACCTCCTGAAAGAGATATATATTAAATCTTAAACAATAAGAAAAGATGTGATCCTAATTAGATTTGGAAAAAAACAAATCTTGAAGGTCTTGCATAGTATCCGCGCATCCCCATTTTACCAGTAGTACCAGCCACTACCGGTAATACGAGGCACTGTCTCAAAAATTCATTGTTTTCTTCAAGGCACTAAATCAACCCGGATGGACATTCCAGTGGGCTGTCTTCACTTCCTAATAATCTCCCACTTGAAGATCTCCACAGCTTCAACAAATAACCCTACTGCAAATCCGAACCTTCTCAATCGTGGACGTGGTCATTCGACCCCTCTTGGTGTGACTCCTGGCCTATCATCTTCTCAAGCATGAAGGCCCACTGAAGTTGAACACAACTTCAGTGTCTCAACTGTAACCGCCTTGGTCAACATATCTGCCGGATTTTTACTCCCCAAAATCTTCTCTAATAACAAATCTTCATCCTCCAGATGTGAACGGATAAAGTGGTACCTTAAATCAATGTGCATTGTCCTGGCATGGAACACTAGATTCTTGGCAAATATGAACAAGTTCTGGAGTTCTATTTCCGCAAAGAATAGAACATTGAAAAAGAAAGAAGAGTTTTCTGTAGATTGTAGGGTAATCCAAAATGGTTTTTTTTTTCTTTTTTGTCTTTGAATGGACTTATTTGTGACTTTTCCTAAGAGTCACAACCCTTTAATCGGTTTTCAATAATCAGAAATTATTTCGAGTAGCCATAATTTAACTGGCACCAACTGCATGCTCGTTTAATCTAAGCGACCTCATCATGTAGATTTGAAGATCAATTGCCCAATCTTAGATAATAAAGACTTCAAAATGAACGATCTTAGATAATCAATTGCGCCACTAATAGCGCCACATTGCGCACGTATGCATCATCCTATGCGTACACCCACTTGAATTTTACTAACGCTCTTCCATTCTTCTAATTTTCCGATGTGCATTTTGTTGCAAAGTGTTCCATTTCTTCATCTTGCTCAATTTTGCATATATTTGCAGCTAGATGTGGTTCCTATCATTGAGATCAAGTATTTAGGGGTTAGTCTTTTTTCCAGAGGTCGTTGATGCTCTGTTTCTATTTCAAGTTTTATACTTATATGAGGATCGATTATAGAGACGGTTGCCAATAGCTCTGATTCCATGTGGAGTTTCATGAGGATCGATTACATAGATGATTGTCCATAGCTCTGATTCCATTGAGTTGTGTTGACTTTGTCTTCACCTGTTCTTACGCGGAAACTAATTTCTAAAAACCCTATATAAGCTAAATTAAATATAAGGATCATCATGGTGATGTTAGATTCTCAAGAAAAATTAGATACTACGAAAAAAATACACTTCACGTTACATTACCCTAAATATTTTAATTGGGATTTTACAGCACTTATTTGTTCCTTGATCGGCGTTAGTCTTTTGCTAATTTATTCATTTTTTTTCGTTTTCTTGCAGGTAAAGTCCTGCGTGTTTGAGTCAATATATGACGGAAAACCTTGCTAGCCTATTGCGTTTGTTGTTGTTGTCCTGGTTTTATGCAGGGAAGGCTTTCCCTAAGGATGCCTGAAGAAACATTGCAAGTATATTACTTTTCTTGGTTTAAATTAGGATAGCATGAATCCTACTGTAACGCCCCCATGTAAACTACTGACCCAATAATTTGTTGGAGCCTAACCATATAGTCTAAAATACTTAAGCGCAAGTTACTAGTAGTAGCATACATGGCTCATTATATACCCAAGATCACCTATGTAGACTTTTGATGTGAGACGAGATGTCACAATCTTTATATCTTTAAAACCTCGTGCCCTTGTGAGGGGTTGAACGGTAGAGTGATCACCACGGCCTTACCCAGGTCTGTTCTTTAGTGGCCAAACAAAGTCCCGACCCCACTCTATCGTGTACACTGATCGCTCTGATACAATCTATAACAACGCCCCATGTAAATTACTGATCCAGTAACTAGTTAGAGCCTAACCGTATGGCCTAAGATACTTAAACTCAAGTTACTAGTAGTAGCATACATGGCTCATTTATAAACTTTCGATGTGGGATAGGATGTCACACGTATGCATTATTAGGGAGGTGAAAAAAAGGGGTTCAAGTAAGCATCTTATTGCATGGTTAGTACTTGGCATTTGAATTTTGACTCATTATTCATTTGGTTTCTAATTCAAAGAATCCAACCGCAAACAAATGTCATGCTTTACACCAAAAAAAAAAATATATATATATATAACACATGAAATCGCTTCAGGAGTTCTGGTGCTTCCCCTTTTTGTTAGACCCATCCAACTTAAGCCACTATAGGCAGTTGTTATAATACTCAATATGTGTTTGTGTGGTGATATAACTGTTTTCCTTCTCTCATCACTTCATTATGCTTGATTTCCCTGTGAAATTTCATGACCTTTTATTTTTTGCACTTGGAACATTATTTGGCGGAGGTACTCGTAAGATGTTTGACAATTCTTGACATAAATTTTGGTTTGGAGAGAGCATAAGGTTTTATATTTTCAATAGTATTCAGAGCTTTTGAGTTAGATTGTCACGTGTCAATTATACTTGAAGCCAAATAGGTTTCACTCGTCGATTGTTTACCTATCTGGCCATTGCAGTGCTATTTTCTATTAGAAGTTTGTAATTCTTGATTTTATGATTAATCAAAGTTATTTTCTAGAAGCCTAGCAATTTTTTTCCATCATGCCTTGTGCAACCATTCAGTGGGTTTATACGCAGCTTTTTCCGTAATTGGGAGGCATTTTTGACAACAGACACTGTCTAGCGATAATAAAATGAACTAAGTCTTAAGATCTCTAAGTATTTCAATTACTTGTCAGGGATTCCATAACGTGAAGTCTGTCATTATTTTTGTTGGTCGCTTCGCTAACTATATATGAATTGGAACTACGTAAAAATTTCTTGTTTCTTTTAGGTGCATTCTTACTTAATTATTTCTTTATACATGATCACATGCATGCAAGTTGGGTCAAATCCGCGACATGATCCACCATTAATCAACAAATATTTTAATTTTTTCTTTTCTGACGGGTTATGGTGCGACATATACGTAGAGAATACAATGCACTCTCTTTCCTCAAATAGTCAGCCAATTGCCACCCCACTAAACCCAAACCACGACAAGTAAAGTTAACTCTATTGGAAAAAGCAAAGGGAAAACTGCTTCCCATGCATTTTCTTCAACAAAGCTCACCATGAGTCATCCTAATTATTTGCTTACCAACCATAGTTGACCAATCACCGATTTGGGAAATCTCTGGATTTCACCAATTGGTTTCTCCCTTTTTCTTTTTGAAAAAGACGATCATTGTTCAATCACTTGTCGACAATTTAATAACGTGAATTAAGGAGAAGAAAATAGGTAACGAATTAAGTAGTCCATGAATGTTACGAGTGTTTGCAACCATGTACGTGAGTTGAAGTTTACTACCACTTTCTTCGTGGAGGACTGGACCGATATGTTTGGTTTGTGATGTCTTTAATTACTAGTCGTTAATGTCTTTAGTGGTGCCCGAGACTTTGATCAGTCAGCCAGTCAGTCAATTGCCACCAATAAACTCACTCACAACAGATGAATTAGTTAAACCTATTGGAAAACGCAAAGGGGAAAGCGCTTCCCATGGAATTTCTTCAACCAAGCTCACCATGAGTCATCCTTATTGGCTTGCAAATGGAAAATTGTTATGAACCTTGAATAAATAATGACCTTTGTATCTAGTCAATCAAAAGAATTATAAAACTATAAAAACTCACTAACTGATGTTGGAGTAATTGGTCCAAACCAGCATCAATTAGAGCATGGACTTGACTTCAGGAACCTTTTTGATTTGTTGGCCTGGTATAACTATAATAGTCTTTGGTTATTTTTATAATAGTCAAAACTAGGTTTGTGGGTTAGCTGTAAGAAAATCAAAATTATAAGAAAATACGGTTGTTGAAATGTTAACAAACTTGTTGAGTCTGTGGAGTCTTCTTCAAGCTCAAATCTTAAACAGATCTGATAGGACTGCTGAAACTTGTCCTTACCCAGCCATTGTTGACCCAATCACTGATTTGGGAAATTGCTTTGAAATTTCACCGAGTTGTTTCATCCTTTTGCTTTTTGAAAAAGGCGATCATTTTTCACCATCATTACGTGAATTAAGGGGAAGAAAAACGGTAACTTAATTGTCTTAAAATGTTTCAATCATTTGTCAATAATTTAATAACGTGAACTAAGGAGAAGAAAAAAGGCAACTAATTAGGTAGTCCATGGAACGTTAAGGGTGTGTTTGCAATTGTGTACGTGAGTCGAAGTTTACTACCACTTTTAATGGAGGGTTAATTGTACTGATCCATTGGGTTTGTGAAGTCTTTACTAGTCTAGTAATGTCTCCTAATGCCTGAGACTTTGATCAGTCAGTCAGTCAATTGCCACCACTAAACCCCTACTCACGACAAGTAAAGTTAAACCAGTTGGAAAAAGCAAAGGGAAAGTGCTTCCCATGAAATTTCTTCAACAAAGCTCACCATATGGGTCATCGTAATTGTTGGCTTGCAAATGGAAAATCAGTCTGAACCTTGAATAAATAATGACCTTAGTATCTAGTCAAACAAAAGAACTCTAAAACTATGAAAACCCACTAACTGATGTTGGAGTAAGTGGTCTCACCCAACATCCAAAGGAAGGGACCAGCAAAGTTCAACATACCATGATTAAGATTTTATCATCAATAAGAGCATAGACATGACTTCAGGAATCTTTTTCATTTCTTGGCCTGTTACAACTATACCAGTCTTTGGTTATTTTTAAATAGTCAAAACTAGGTTTGTGGTATAAGAAAACACGGTTGTAGAATTATTTTTGAACTTCACCCAATTACAAACGTAAAAAAGAGCTCTGTCATTTTAATTGTTTTAATTTCCTTCTTAGTGGCAAAAAGACAGCTATAATCTTCTTTTTTATTAAAAACACAATGGTGTTCAATTGAGGCAGAACATTACCTTCTTGGAATGTCCGTGAGATGGTGAAATTAGTGAAATGAATGGGGAAAATATAATATATGTTGATTCACCTAGTCACACACCTTTACGAATGATCAGAATAAGGCTTTACTACCACACGCAAATAGCTTTTTGGTAGACTTGGACCAATTTATGAGGGAGTTGCTCGATGTTCAAACATCGGATATGTAGAAATGTAAAAAATTCATATAAGTTCGTTTCAAGGTTGAAAGTGAAAGCCCAAACAAAAAAACCATCCACACGAGGACCTCTGCCCCTATCCTCTGAATCAGACCTTCAATCTTCAAAGATTACACGTTAACCAATTCCCATTGTTGGACCTTACCCTGCTCTATCAAAAGCCAAGAGCATCCTGTCAGTGTGTTTTGGACAGATAGGGTTTAAGGTTCCATCTTTGTGAAAGCCTCAAAACTCCTTTTTGCATCCTCAATAGAGTATGGAGTAATGGGGAATTTAATCAAAATCCAAAAGCCAGCTCTGGTTTTTGACAAATCAATTACTTCTTCCCTTACCATAGGGAAGAGAACAGAAGTCCCAACCTTATCCATAATGAAAGAAAAAAGATCATCCAAAGGGTAGGAGTATCTTCCATATCACAACCTTATCGATGTATTGTAAATTATTATAAAGGGTAGAACTGATTCTCCAAAAATGGATAGAATTGTGGATATTATTGGAGTCGACAAATCAATTCTATATCTAACAAGTAGAAAATGGAAAACAATCATATCATACGCAAAAAATGAATATAAGATAGACCATGTTGAACAACAATACAGTAATATCTTAACTCGAAATAAAAATGCATATCCATATGTAAAACTCAACAGCATTTAAGGGGATGCATCTTAGAAATTCAATGGACATTTAACTTGTAAAAAACTAATTGTAAAAGTTGCAACATGCCAACCTGGGTAAGTGTTTTTTTGCTTGACAAAAGAAGAACATGTATAGAAATGAACACTATATATGAGAAACTAAGAGAGTCAACAATAATAAAAATACATTCACAATAGGTTTTAAATTCTTAGGTGTGTCTTTGCAATCGAATCCTTCTGCTGTATTTCTTGATGGCTATGCTGAGGTATTCAAGTTCAGATGATTTAAGACGGGCATGGCTATGCGTGAAGGGGTATGGTCAGGACCAGAGAACACAAGTTTAGTTTATGCTATCCTCCATGGCTGGTTTAGGTCTTCATCTTTGCTTGCTCAACAACTGTATTTAGGGCGGCTGATATACTGGTTTTTTATAGTATATTGGGTGTTTCATTTTATCAAGGAAAAGGGGTTGTCCTTCCTTGGATTGGATTTCTTTATTTTAGTTGGTGTCTTGCCAACTGTTTCTTCCTTGTTTCAGTGATCCAAGTGACAGGTGATTGTCAAGCTCTAGCATACTAACCTAGTTGGACGGTACGTATTAATAGGCTTGATCTCGTCAAAAACATTACTTATGAAAACTTCGAGACTGGTTGAATTATGGGACTTTCCCCACAGTTGGGATAGCTCACCATGGAAACTGTTGTAACCAAATCTATGAAATCATCTTAGTGTATATGAAGAAATCGTTGGTTTTTGTTCCTGAGGTTCTGCCAAAAGCCATTGATGTTCTGTTTCTGTTTCACCTTCACTGTAGTTTATTGATAAAATATTTCCTGTTAGAGAGACGCTTGTCTATAGCTCTGATAGCACGTGGAGTTTCATGGTTTGATAATCATTTCATTGAAAATTCATGAAGAAAAATGAAGAGGAAGAAGAACTGGAAATTGTATTGCTCTTAAAGCAGATTTTTGTTCCTGAAATAAATAAAGATTTTCAACATGTGCTTCAATTTCTAACCTATGAATTACGCAATGCTTAATGAATTACACACTTCATGGACCATCCTATCAGACTATCAGAATACCATTGGAACTTTTTTTTTTTTTTGGAAAGCAAAAGAAGTATTATATATGGAGATAAAAAACCGGGTACAGCAACACCTGGGAACAACAGGAGTACATTCCTAACGAATTGAAAACCCCTGGTAGTTATACCTACCCCACCCCCTCTATTTACACCCCCTCACTCAACCGAACTCAGACGAGCAGGGACTGGATGAAGACCACGGCCGACCTACGCTCGGATTCGACCTACGCACGGATTCGCCTGGAGGGTTACTGGACTCACCGCTCCTCCCTTCGCCGTCTCCCCAGCGTTCTGGTTCGTAAGGTACGATTCGGGTTGCTTACTCCCTGTATGAATCCTTCAATATTATAGAGGATCTGATTGATGTTGTTCTGAATCTGGTTGTGGTAGATAGCAGCCCCCATCACCCAATTAAACTTCAAGTTCTCCACAAATCTTCCCCAATTTAATGTTAGATTGTTGAACTTGGATTGGTTCCTGACCTTCCACACCAAACCCAGAATTAACCCAGGGATGGATAACCATAGGTCTCTTGCGAGTTTATTAGAGGAGGATATGTGATATCCCCAGTCAGACCACCAATGGAGCAAAGTTGCCACTGATTCGGGGGCCACCCAAGACAACCCCCACCGGGACACTACTCTACACCACACGGTCCATACCTGATGGCAGTGGATAAGTAGATGATCCTTGGTTTCCACTTCGCCTTCGCAGAAAACACAATAAGCCTGACTTGGGGCAATGATCCCCATTCTACAAAGCAACTCGGCCGACTTTACTCTACCACACCACGCAAGCCAGGAAAGGCATTGGAATTTAGGGGGACAGGCCCTGACCACACACATAATGGAGGATCACTGGGTGAGGGTAGGGAATCCAAATTACCGAGTAGGTAGCAGAACGATTTGACCGAGAAATTTGCATTGGAGTCTCCTTTCCAAATCACCGAATCCGCATGCTCATTCCATTGGAGATTGAGCCCCTCCCAAACCATGGACAATTCTACCAGCTCCTCCTCTTCCCAGGAATACAACCGCCGCCTGCAAGTGAGCCCCTCCCTTAGGTTTGCGGCTGTGAAGATGGCTGAAACTTTAGCGTCCTTGTTGACCATTAACCGGTATAGCCTGGGGAACCTTAGAGAAAGAGGAGGTTCATTTCCAATCCACTGATCGTTCCAGAAGGCAACCCTTTCCCCATTTCCCACCTTAAGCCCAAAGTTCCTCTTATACACCATTGCCGCCTTGTACTCTGAATTCTGCATATTAGATATACCCTTCCAAACAGGCGAAGCTGAAGCTGAGCCCCTTCCTATTGGAAACCAAGAGTCCAACTGTTGCTTATTGGAATCGCAGACCACTTGCTTCCATAAGCTACCTTGATCCCTTGCAAACCTCCACCACCACTTGAATAAAAGCGCAGAGTTCATGACTTTCCCATCCCTAATGCCTAACCCCCCCTGGTCCTTCCTAAACGTTAGTTTCTCCCATTTTACTAATCTGAGTTTCCTTCCACTCTCTGATCCGCCCCAAAGAAAATTCCTCTGAAGTTTAGAAATCGCCTTAGCCACCTTACCCGGCATCTTAAACAAGGATAAGTAGTATATCGGGAGGTTACTTAGCACTGCCTTGACTAGGACCAGTCTTCCTCCAAAAGAGAGGAACTTCCTCTTCCATCCAGCTAACCTCTGGTTGATTTTCTCCACCACTGGTTGCCATATTCTACACCTACCAGGGTTTGCTCCAAGAGGCAGTCCCAGATAGTTAAGAGGAAGAGAGGCCTTCTTGCATTTTAGGATGTCCGCTGCCTGGGATATAAACTCCGCATCTCTTCCGATACCACACACTGTGGACTTATGATAATTGATCTTCAAGCCAGAAATAATCTCAAAACCTCTTAATATCCTCTTGATAGTTGACACTTGCTCGACCTCCCCTTCTAAGAATAAGATGGTGTCATCCGCGAACTGCAAATGGGTCAAATTTCCCGACAAAGGTCCCACTGATGCCCCCTTAATCAACTGTAGATCCCTCGCTTTAGTGAGCATAATACTAAGGCCCTCAGCTGCCATAATATAAAGGAAAGGGGATATGGGATCCCCTTGTCTCACCCCTTTCTCCATCCTGAATTGTGCAGTAGGAGATCCATTAACCAGAATGGATAAACTAGAGGTGGAGAGGCACTCTCTCATCCATACAATCCATCTCGAAGGAAGACCCAGACTTTCCATCATCGATAGGGCAAAGTTCCAGTTTAGGTTATCATATGCTTTTTCAAAATCAAGCTTGATTATCAACCCCTTCTTTCTCCTCTGCTTCCAGTGATGGACCACTTCATTGGCAATCAAGATACCATCCTGAATACCTCTTCCCCCCACAAATGCGGACTGGAATTTCCCAATGAGACTTGGGAGTACCCGAGCTAATCTCCTAGCCAGTACTTTCGATAAGATTTTGTAGACACTCCCAATCAAACTTATAGGCCTGAACTGACCAAGAGTAACCGGGTTGTCCACCTTGGGTATTAGGGTAATAAAGGCTGCATTTAGCTCCCTCAGCAACTTCCCATTTGCATAGAACTCATGTAAGAACTGCATAACCCTGTCCTTTACAATGTGCCAGCATTTTTTGAAGAAGAAGAGATTGAATCCATCAGGGCCCGGAGCCTTATTCCCATCACTCCTCTTAATAACCCCCCAAACTTCCTCTTCTGTAAAAGGCGAGGTGAGAGAGTCCCCTGCGACTTGGCCAAGAGCATGAGGAACTGGAAACTCCAGTTTGGGTCTGCTCACCCAACTTTCACTATAAGCACTCCTGAAATGATTGAAACCACCTGCTTGATGGCACTAGGGTCATTGGCCATTCCCTCCCCTGCCTGAAGTGAATCAAGAAGATTCCTCCGGTACCTGTAAGAAGCAACCAAATGAAAGAACCTAGTATTCCTGTCTCCTTTCATGTTCCAATTGAGTCTTGATTTTTGAAGCCAGAACCACTCATGAGATTTACTAAGTTGCCAAAACTCCTTCCTAGCTTCTGCAAGTTGAATCTTTTCTTCTTCCTCCAAAGCCCTATCTTCAGCTTTCAAGTCCAGATCAGCTATCTTTGACTCCATCTCCTCCATCTTGGCTCTTATATCTGAGAATTCATCTCTACTCCACTTTTTCAGACAAGATCTGGTCTCCTTGAGGGCTTGTGATAGTTGAAAACCGGCCCATCCGTTGTGGTTGCTCCCCTCCCAAGACTCCTTCACTAACTTTAGAAAGTCTTTGTGCATCCCCCATGCATTAAAAAACTTAAACGGTTTAGGGCCCCAATTCCTAAGGTCTTCCTTTAGAACTAGGGGACAATGGTCTGATAGCACTCTATTCAACCCCCACTGTTTAAAAGCAAATTGTTCCACCCATTCTGGATGGACTAGAAACCTGTCAATTCGGCTTCTTCTGCTATCCTCCACTAACCCTGCCCATGTGAATTTTCTTCCAAACAAAGGGAGGTTGATGACTTCCATTTCACGGATAAAGCTATTGAAATCCTCCATCCCTCTATCCCTCCTTACACACCCTCTTCTCTCCCCCACATTTGTCACCTCATTAAAATCCCCGCCCAAACACCAGGGGTGAGAGAATGCAGGTTTGAGGCTAAGTAGCTTCCTCCATATCCCTCTCCTACTGGTAACTTCATTAGGGGCATAAACGTTTGTGATGACACAATTGAACCCATTGCTAAATCTGCCTTCCATGAGTATGAAACTTCTAGAGGCCAGGAAGGATGAAGGAAAGAAGGTAGAGGGATTCCATATGCATAGAATACCCCCAGCTGACCCAACGGAATCAACCTCCATATATTCAAACTGATCATTCCCCCAAATGGATTGGACCCATGTTCTACTAAGACCTGATTTTTTTGTTTCTTGCAACAAAGCAACCTCGACATTGTTTGACCTCAACACTTCTTTAACTCTCCTCCTTTTATCCCTTCTCCCTAACCCCCTTACATTCCAAGATAATAAGATCATTAATGAAACTTTAATAAACCCGAACCTGGAAACAGCCGAAATGGCTTAGGCCAGCCCCCCATTCTCCTTGTCTTGAGGAAGATCAGCTCCATTTATGTCCAAGGCCTCCAAGCTTGCTATTTTCTCCACCACCTCTGCTTCTTCCCCTTTATACTCTATCCCAAGTCTTTTACAAAGGTCCCAGGTTGATTGAGCTTCTTGAAGAATAGCCCTATTTCTATTCAAGATGCCATCAGAGGACAGGGAACTTGATGATTAAGCACCAGCAATGGCTGCCGCAGCTGGCCTAAACACTGGGAGTTTCGGTCTTCTCCTCTTTAACATGAACTACACCAAGCTGAACCAGGCTCTCCACTGAGGTTGAACTCTTGCAACGCCAGACTTGAATGCCTGCACTGACTTTATGTCACACCCAAAATTCAGGAGTATGATCTGCAACGAACCATGTACCATACATGCAATATGAAGCCTAAAAAAATAATTATCAAATAATTTTTATTGTAACATCACATCCAACATCGAAAGTCTACATATGGGGATCTTGGGTATATAAGGAAACTATGTAAACTAATACTAACAATTTGAGCTTAAAGATTTTGGAGCATGTGATTAGACTCCAACAAGTTACTTGATCAGTGGTCTACATAGGGCATTACAGATGGTATCAGAGCGACTTGCGTACACGACCGAGTGGGGTTAAGAATTTGTGTGGCCACCAGAGAGAAGACCCTTAAAATATCTTGGTAATTCTAGTCACGAGGGAACAGATCTAGATAAGGCCGTGGTGACTCTAGTGTTCAACCCCTCGCGAGAATGCAAAGTCTTGAAGATGGGAGATTGTGACATCTCGTCCTATATCGAAAGTCTACATAGGTAATCTTGGGCATGTAATGAGCCATGTATGTTACTACTAATAACTCAGGTTTAAGCATTTTGGGTCACATGATTAGATTCCAACAAGTTATTGGGCCAGTAATTTACATGGGACGTTACAAATGGTATTAGAGCAACTCCTGTACATGGTCGAGTGGGGTCGGGATTTTGTTTGGCCATCAAAGAAAAAATCCGTGAAATATCGTGGTAACTCTGTCACTAGGGAACACACCCAGAATTAGGTCGTGGTAACTCTAGTGTTCAGTATCCCGCGAGAGTACTGCTTGTTCTTCAAGATAGAAAGATTGTGACATCTCTTCTCACATCAAAAATTTACATTGATTATCTTGGGTATATAACCAGGAGCCATGTAAACTACCACTAATAATTTTATCTTTAAGTACTTTAAGTTATGTGAGGGAACAAAAGGAATAAGTGCTCAAAGCTAAGATCAGCTGCTATTGGACTTCTTTCCTTGGCGAGACTAGACTCTAACAAGTTACTGGGTTAATGGTCTACATGAGGTGTTCCATTGAGACCTCAGATACAGTATTTCCTACTACCCTTAGGTGCTATTTACCAAGAATTTGAGACTAATTACTTACCTTCAAGGATAAAAACTCAAACTCTCAAAATTGAAGATGATGGCTATGGATGTCTTCTTCTCTCTATAACCTTCAATCTATAGAATTTCCTTCTCTCAGCGCTCTCAAAATGGTGTAACATGAACTGAGAACGAAGGAGCTACGTACACATTATTTTAATACATCACTTTTACACATCACTTAAAACTACGTAGTTTTATGTTAAGGAAAATCCAAATATGTTTTCAGCGATATAGGTCAAAAACAAATATAGTTTTTTTCAACACAACACTACATAATTTTGAGTGATGTGTGAAAGCGATGTGCAAAAATGGTGTGTCTCTAGCATTTTTGAGAGAAATAAGGATGAGGTGGCAAGCTAATGCTAGGTGTCAATGTTCAATATTAAACAGCTAATCCCCCAAGAAAAACGCTATGGTGTGACCTACACCATGGCCTTAAGCTACAACTTGCACATGAATTGCACAACAATCCCTCGATGTTTGATTCAATCCCAAAAATCAAGTCACATACTAATTAATTATTGAAATCAACTCCCAAACCCCCAATCAATAATCCAAATAAATTTCAAATCACCTTTGACAATTACCTTTTTACCCTTAAATCTCTGAATTTTGGGTCAAAGTCTCATACAAGCCAAAGCAAAGTTGACAATTTTTTTTGATGATTTGAGAAGCTAAATCTAATCTGAACCGTCTAATGAAACTCCAAATTCATTCCCAGCAATCAACTAGCTAAAAAGTTAGTTTGTGTACGTATATTTTGAGTGGACAATATTATACTCTATTTTTAAAATTAAAAAATATTATATTTATTAAAATAATTTTAAGAAGTTAGTTTCACAAGAGTGATACCTCTTTATACCTTTAGATGCGTAGCATTAAGGATTGAGATTTGCAAGAAGAAAAATAAATACTTATAAAAATGTCATTCAAGAGTTAGTTTTGTGAGAGGAATATTTTTGGACCTATAGATTTATAGAATGAAGGGATGAGATTAGTAGAAACAAAAGATTAAGAATTTATTAAAATTAAATATCCTTCAAAAGTTAATATGTAAGAGAGATACTTTTAAACCACTAGATGTCTAAAATGAATGATTGAGATTTATAAAAATAAAAATAAAAATAATTATTTGAAGATATATTTCTATCTTGTTATATAATGTTTTGCTATAAAAATGTCAAGTATTTATTAATACGTCATTTTTAAATTCGTTTTAAAGAGAGATATTTTAGAATGACGGGTTGAGATTTGTAAGGAGAAGAATATTTTATTTAAAGATCCCAATCTTGTTACCTAAATTTTTAGCATAAGAATGTTAAGTATGTTTACTAAAATATCATTCAAAAATTAATATATGAAATAAATATTTCTAGACTGTTAGATGTACAGAATAAAAGATCAAAATTTGTAAGAAAAGATATTATCGTTGTAGATCATTCTCTGTCTTATTATCCAACTATACTATATAGTATTGTAGAGAGATTTTTTTTTATGGTCACTCTGAGCGCGACAAGTGGCGACAAAAGCTCTAAAACTTTTGAATTTTTAAAAAGTCTAATTAGTCATTGATCCAAACAACAAGATAATGTAGTGTATAAAAAAATATTTAAAAAATCTCTATTAATTAACAGATTCAATAATTTATGGGTTAATAAAATCTATAAATTTATAACTATACATATATTGACTCCTAATCACTACCATTGTATCATCAGAATATATACAACTATGGATAAAAAAATAAAAAATAAAAGCAATAATTGAGTTTGTCATATGACTTTGTAGTACTTGGAGAAGACAATCACTCGAGTTCAGAGTAATAGACTGTCAAAATGTGATTGTGGCGAATTTTTATGTTGTGTTGTGATCCAATGCATGGCACGAATTTACTTAGTAATACAAATGGAAAAGGTCAAAGTTAGAAATAAATTACAGAAATTTATTTCATTTCCAAATATAATCACTCTTATATTTATTTATTATAATATAAATTAAGGTTAATTACACTTTAATTATCCTCTCCAACTATGACTATTTTTTCGCGGTACTCCTTTTACATGTTTTTTGGCTATAACTTACCTTTTTCAACTATTGAAAGATGACATAATACTCTATCATTAATTTTTTTGTCCAATATTTAACTGTAAAAATATACGTGCCTTTAAAAATATTTATTGTGATTAGAATATCCTTCATATTCACATACGCACAACATAACATATAATTTATAATATATAGATTAAGTTAGTCAATATTAATTCTTATTTTATTTAATTTGTATTTTAAATGAGTTTTAGGTATTACACCTAGTAATAGTTTAACACATAGTAATACGTTAACGTTATTTTATAAAAGTTATGAATAAAAAATATATGTCACCATATGTCTGCTTGTTTATATATCTTTCAAAAAAATTACAATAAACATTCTTATTTTAGTGTCTACAGAGTATATATAATTTAGTTACTTTGCATTTATAATATTTTGTATAAAATTTCATAATCTTCAAAGAAAATAAGTAATGTTTGTGAAAAGATTTTATAATTTTGTCTAAAAGTTTATAAAACTTTTGAAGAAAATTATAAAATTAAGAAAAAGATATAATAGCATACAAAGATTTTTTTTACTTGAAAATAAGACATATCGAGAAGTTTAAAAAATAGTACATCAAAAAATAAATAGATCAAAGTTTGGTTTAATGGTATGAATTTATGTCCAAATATTATGAATTTAATACATAAACAATACAAATTAAATCAAATAAAAATTAATATTAACTAAATTAATCCATAAATTATATATTATTGTACAATGATTTGTGTGTGGGGTATTTCAGTCACAATAAGTATTTTTAAGGATATATGTGCACAACACATAATCTTTATCATTAAATATTAGACAGAAAAATTAATGACAGACTATTATGTCATCTTTTTATAATTGAATGAGATAAGTTGTAGCCAAAAATAAAAATAAAAAGAATAAGTTGAAAAAATATCATAGTTAGAGGGAGTAAGTGTAATTAACCCTATAAATTCTGAGACAAAACTGATAAGATATGGTGGAAGATCGTTTATATCGTTGGAGAATGATGGACAAATAGAGAGGGAGGGGAATTTTTGGGTGATCAAACAAGAAGGATTATCGCATGTTACTGATCTGCCCACCTGACGTTGTTTCTTCGTAGTCCCATTTTGATTTCTTCCTCCTCCTTCAAATACCCAATTTCTCAAACTCCATTCTCCCTCTAAAACTTCATTCCTGTATTCGGACCTCTAATGACAAGTTTTCTATCCGCTGTAAGACGTTTGTATCTCACAATCTACAACTGGACCCTATTCATCGGATGGCAAGTCCCTGTCACATCCCTTATTTGAATGTTTCTTTTTATTTGTGAGTTAGGGTTTAGGGTTTAGGTTGCATTGATCTGATTTGCATATTTGTGCGGTCTGATTTTGTTGCTTTTTTATTGTAGGTTTCAAGTGCTGTATCTTGCTTTGAAAACTCTGAAGGAGTCAGGCCATGAACATGTCTACCACGCTGTCGAAAAGCCTCTTCTTCTTGCTCAGTCCACGGCCGTATTGGAGGTCCGTAGGTCACATTTTGAAGTAATGTCTCTCCTGTGTTGGCTTTGTTTGTTTCCCTAGAAAAATTAGCTATTTGTTTGGTTCCTGGGGAAAGAGAAAATAAGTGAAATTTGGAAGGAAAGTGAAGAGAAAGTTTAACAGTGTGTAGTTGACCCACACCCGATTCTTTGATGACCTGATCCGTTCCTATTGTAGGGTTCATCGAGACCCACCCTCTCTCTCTCTCTCTCTCTCTCTGCCATTTTGTATTGTATTATCCAATTTTGTGTTGAAGTTTGAATTCTAAAAAATGGAAACCCACTAAGGATATTGGTAGAAAAATGAATGAAATAAAAAAGTGCCACGTAAAATTTGAGAAAATAAAAAAGCCTGTAAATTCAAGGATGGGAGTTGGGGGATCATTTGTTACATAGGATAGATGGAATATACAAATTTTCATCTAATTTATATTAACTTGGAATTTGATAAGAATTCATTATTTTTGTTTTAATATTCCAAATAAATATGAGTCTTCTCCTTGCCCAAAAAAGGGTGAAGAAGCCACCAGCAGTATGACACAAAGTTTCAAACAGTAATTCATTAGTAGTCATAAAAAGCAAACAGAAATTCATTAGTAGTCATAAAAAGTGAAGTAAAACAAAAAAATGCGTAGAGTGATGGTATGTACAAACAATATATTCACAAAAGAACGTACTTCATAACAGAAAGATGTTTGTGATACATTCATGCTTTAAGAAACTTCTTTTTATTGGACAATTAAGCGATGCTTTGGATGAAGCACATTGAAAATACTACATAGTATAAGATTGTTAAAAAACTAACCACTTACCAATACCATTTTCCTTTTTCATCAGGATACATTTTGAAATGATCACTGTGAATTCTGCAACTGGTCAGTTATTTTTCAAAAATGATATCTTGGAACGGGTCAAGTACTTCTGGAGAATTGTAGGGTACTTTCCTTTTAGAATTCATAGATTGTATAGTAATTGGGGTCTTGCTAACCACCACCTAGTTGCAGTGGATAATATACACAAAATGTCAAACAAAGACGAATATCAATGCACATTCATGGATATCAATACATAGTTTACGGATATCGATGCACTTTTTATACACTATACCGCCTAATGAGCGGTGGTTAGCATTTTCCTAGTAATTATTGTAGATTTGGTATGTTTGATAATTTGAAATGTCAACTTTACTTGCATAGATGTAGTATAAACATAGAATATCTTTCCATATTCGTATCTGAATCTGGATTGAATATCTTCCTTTTGTAACTTCTTCTTTTGACTGTTTTTGTTCAAGCTTAGTATAAAAGTAAAACTTAGAGGAAGGAGAAGGAAGGCTGGAGAGCCTGCCACGTAGGAGAGAAAGTTATTTCTGAGTTGCCATGTGGACTACATGTGCATAGTATATAATATAAATAGATAGATTATGTGGACCAAACAGAGCCTCAGTTTCTTGGGTTTCCAGTTTTTGGACTATTATATGTGTCTTAATTTTTTTGTTTCCTTTGTTTGTTTTTCAATTCGATGGCAGAACAGATACTCCACGGTCTTGTAGGTGAGGACTTCTTTTTGCTGATGAGCTCTGGTTTTGTGGGAGAGAAAATTTTGGGTTAAACCAATTTTGCTTCTGTTTTTCTTCTCAAAGGTTTAGTAAGGTCTCCAATCACAGCGACAGCGCCACAGATAAGTTCAAGGTTGTTTATAACTTGGGGTGTCTTGTGGAGCTTCCCCGAGGTTAGAAATCGTATTGTATTTCTTACTTATCGTCAGCTAATAATGAGGTGACTCATGATATCAAGTTTGTGATTGCAGACTCAAACTCACATACTTGTTAGCCTTTTGGTTATAAGCTGGTCCATCACAGAGGTTAGCATCACATAATTTTGCTATTTCAACAGCAATACATTTCACATTAAAAAGCACTGTTATTTTAGAACTTGCCTTTTGTCTTACCTGTTATGGTTGAGTTCATTGCGCATTTCTTTCTTGTTTAGGTCGCTGGAAACTTTTATTTTTACCTAGCTGGTGCTCTCTTGGAAAAATTGTTGCTTCTCATTTTACATTTACCAATTTGTATAATTCGGTTGTTTGTATACTCTACATAATGCAAGATAGTAACATGTTTAGAGGATCAGTCAAATATGAAACAGTGATCCTGATCCCCTGTTCTCAGGAACAATTAGATCTTTGAGCTATCAAGCAGTCCTCTATTTCAAGGAAGCCCCTACCGAGTTTGGGGTAATGGGTTGGGAATCTGGTTTTGGTCTTTTGGATCCGGTGATATCTAATATAAGATATATGTCTCTTTTTGGTTAATGTCAAACTGACAAGCGCTCCTAGAATTACCGGCTTATGGATCCAAAATTCCGGAAGTGCCAACAGAACAGGCCCACTAGGAATCTCTCTTGGATTGGGTATGGGATAACCCTTGAGTTTGAGATATGGATTACTTGTTCACCCTATGAATTGCGTTGCGTAAAAGTAGGATTAAATATCAAACAGATTAGACAATCAAGCCTACTTCTCCATTCAATAGATGCACAAAGAAGTGAATGCCATCCTAAGAAATTTATAATTTGTGAGTCAGACATAAAAAGTGTTATTCTCTTCAAATTTTGAATTTTAATGGGCTCTTTCGGCAGCAAGAGCTTACCGTCCCTAATTTCACTTTCACTGCTACCAATTTTCTTCATATTTGCTCCTGTTGAGAACTCAACTAAACTACTTCCCTCTTATGTCCAACTTGACCTTAACTCGAAGAACCTTGCCCCAGTACAAACTACAAAGTTACAATACACACTCTGACCTTGGTGCCTGTAGTTATTGGATAATATAATTCAACAAAACTCATGGCGCAACTGTACTAGTATATTTGTATTAGTAGGCAATTTATTTATGCATATGGATAGTTCAAAATTGTTTCCCTTTAATATTTGTCACGTGTTGTACATGTGCTGTAAAAATATGTAAAAGTAGAAAATTTTAAAAACATAAATATAAAAGAAGTTACTGTAGATAGATTTTTGTTTTAGGTGGTGAACTGGGAAAAAAACTGGGAATTGAATGTCAAACCAATTAATGAAAGATAATAAATGTTGATGTGGATTTTATGTTGGGTGTCATGTTTGGAAATTGAATTGTCAAGTCGTTAATGAAACATAATAGATATGTGATGAGGATTTTTCTCCAATATTTTAAGTTTTTGTAAAAAATGAGAGGACATCATGTAGACTACACTTTCTTAGTATATAGTATATAAATGTGTGTATATATATATATATATAGATTGGTTCTATTTAATTTTTGTTCTCTTCGAACGAGGTTACACTTCCACACGTGTTGAGGAGAGATGAAAACATTAGAAGTGAAAGAGAGAGGATAAGATGCAAGGGTGTCCATTTGGACAAGTTTATGCCAAAAAAACTGGCTAAAATCAATTGTAATCACTTTACTGCTTCTCTGGTATGTTAGATCATCCGGTATTCTTTCTTTGGCGCAAAAGAGGCTTTTGGCTTTGCACCTTCCTGGATCGTGTGGCTTAGGTATGAAACATTCAATTTGGACTCATTAGGTTTAAGTAATTGGGTATGGATGTTTCTTCTTCTGCCTCTCTCTCTCTCTCTCTCTCTCTCTCTCTCTCTCTCTCTCTCCGGCATCATGTTGGGTTTATTTTGTGCAGATATAGCACCTTTTTGTTGTTGTATCCAACTGGCATTAGCAGTGAAGTTGGCTTAATTTATGTTGCCCTGCATTACGTTAAGGTAATGACATTGCTTGCATGGCTGAACTCTCACTACATCTTCTTGAAACTGTATATTTCTTGAGTTCATCCCATTTTATGCAAAGACAACAACAAGCTTTTATGCGATGTTCTTGCCTGCCTTTATATTTGGTGTTTCAGAAAACCACAATCAAATGAGGTGCGTTAATTATTTGTCAGCTGATTTCACATTAGGTTCCACTTATAAAACTATTTGCTGCACTATTACATATAATGATACTCCTCGTATTTATGGTAAATTAAATAATTTTTGTCCCTGGAGTATCTTTTTTACATCTTTCTTTTATTTTATTAATTTTTTATGTAAGAAAAAGAAGTACTAATGTATGCAAACAAGCGTATCTAAAATTGTGCACTGGTTAACGTCTGATGTTTGCAGGAATCGGGAAAATATTCTCTACAGATGCCTAACAAGTGGAATTTCTCTTTTAATTCCTTCTATATTGCAATTCTTATCATCGGAATCTACTTCCCAGGCATGCGTTGACATTAGTTATTGGCAAATACTTGTTCAATCATCTCCTTGACTAGCCGTGCTAGTTTCTTATTTTTCATTTTCAGTTTTTGAAGTAATTCGATAGTGATTTATTGCAGGCAGCCCTCACATGTACACGTATATGCTCGGACAAAGAAGTAGAGCTCTCTCAAAACTAAAGAAAGCCTAGAATGGTTGCTGATTTCTATTAGGGTAACAGACTAGCAATGTAACGTTCCAGGTTCTTTAATTATTGTTCCTTCTTATCTTTTATAACTTTATATATTATTTTCACGTGAATGTTGAGAATTTCAGAGGGAATAGGAATAAAGATTAAACAAAGAATGTCAATCAAATCTTTCAAGTGTTTATTTTATGTTCAACACTGTGTATTCATTTATCCCTAAATTACTTGAAATGTACAACAATGATTACAACAGGAGTACTCTTATTCGTATTGAGGGCTACTGGGGGAGGAATGTTTGTTTGCGATGCTAACGATTCATAAAAATTATAAATTTGTTGTTCATGTATAGTATGTTGTTTAAGCTGAAAGATGATTAAGGGTATTCTTAGGAACCATTAATAGAAACCACCAGTGTCATCATGTATAATACGCAGCATGTGTACTAAAAGTATGGTGGTGTGTATCACAATAGTGTGCTTAGTCTAAAGTTGTAATAATGAAAGACACGAACACATGGTGGCATGTAACAAAGTGTATTAGGGTTTCAGCGGTCACTCCATGAGGCATAGGACCGCTTTAAGCTTAAGGTCGAAATTATGACGTCAATAGATCTAAGTGATTCCTGGTTGGAGTGCGGGAACGGGCCCTAGAAAATCCCCGAATAAAAACGGGGAGGAATTTTTAGAAACACTCGGTTCTATTTTGGAGGAACTGAAGGCACAGGACAACCATATGCTTAACACGTGCAAGTAGAAACCCCTTCAGCAATTCCCTATTTTTTGTAGCTTAAAAGATACAATTTTCTAAGATCTTCATATTTATTCTTTGAATTTCTCATATATAGCCTATAAATTTCATTTTGCATCAGATACTCTTCTAGGAGAAGTTCAAATCTGTTTGCTTCAGATATTGATCGGTCTTGGTTTGACATGGTTCACGCTTTATTGGTTCACGGAGCAGTTGACCGAAACTGATATTGAAGTCTTTAGTTCCTTCTAGACTTTCATTTTACACAATGAATGCTACTGAAGTATTGGATGGCCATTTTAAATGCAGTTTTGAATGAATACAGCTAAGGTTTCAGCTTTTTTACTGGTTTTTACCTGATTGAAGGGGACCAACCCTGGAAGTGATCCTTCTCATAAGTACATTTGGTGGGCAAGGTCATGGGCTAATTTGCACAAGGGTTCTCCTTCCCAAATAGGGTGGGAGGTTATTATGACTAGGCCCATTTTGATGAAAATTATGGGTGTTCATCCAGCACCTCCTATTTTTGTGGGCTCTACCAATGATGTGTGGACATGAAGAGTGTTAGGACACTATAATACCAAACCCAAAGAGAAAAACTTTATAGATTATAAACAGACAAACTTTCTGTAATCTTCATGTAAATTAGGATTCATTGCGATTTCACTTAATGGGACAAGTCATTTATTTTGGTAGTCTAGACCTATTTATCATTTTTTTATCGGACAATCGCATTGGTCATAGAGATAGACGGTTAGAGTGACCGTCTATTTTTCTTGTGACAACTACGATTTGTGTGGGTGGATAATGATGTCCAATGAAACTATACTTTGACTAGATGATAAATAACGACTAGAATCATCATATGAGAAGATGATCACATGAAAAGATTCTCGCTTTAATTGAGCTCCCTCTTGCTACCAATGCAGGCTTTGATTTCATATTCTGTTTTAGTGATAGCATACTTCTTGTTCAATTCTTTCTTCTGAAATTGTTGCAATTTCTCTCCTCCAATCTATATCTATTCTATGTAATATTGCACGGCATGTTTCATTGAGAATAGCTCTGCTAGGTATAAATGGCATAACTTGTAACTTTGAAACGAATTATTTTAGAATTATTTTGAAATTGATTTAGTCAAATAAATAATAAGAGAATTTGGAACATGAAAAACATATAAAAGAACCCTAATAAATACAGAGCCTCTTATTTATGAGATTTGTCATATCTACTATAGCTTTTAAATCTCAATTGTTAAACTTTTAATTTTCTTATGTTTTTTACTTGAAAAAAAAAAATGACCCATCAAAAAGTGAAAAATCACCCCCTCAACTCATATGTGGTTCACGCGGTATCTGCTGCTTCATCCCATTGCTGATGTGACACTCTAGTGCGTGACACGTCGTGTGTTCTAGAGAATCAACTCAGCAACCCTTTGCTCATACCAGAGGCTCATTCAATCAAGTAGTCTGACACTCCATTGGAGAAGAGGCTGACACTTGTCTATGTTGTTACCCTGTACCCCCTATTAAGATTCACTGCACCCCCAAAATGGGATACACCTCGCCTACTCAAAAATGACTTTCTATTGTACTAGGTCTTCTATGAAGGATCCCATCATTATCGTCGAGTGATCTGCACCCCCTCGCCGGAGTACTTTTTCCAAGTAATCTTGTTATCCACAATCAAAAAAATGCTAAGAAATAAGGGAATAGTCACAATGGTCCCATTTAAAATCCATTTACAATGGTCCACTTAAAATTCATTCTCTTTCAACAAGTTTTGTTGTTTTGATAGAATTTCTTGATTGTTTGCAAGAGTTACTTCACCTTCAACGTAGTATCCCTTTATACATGCCCCTCGCTAACTAGGCACCTACATCCACGCCTGAATGCATTTGTGAAACTGAATATTTGATGTGAGTCGCATTCCCTCAACAGTGCGTCCTATCAAGCCTGAGCACTTGATCGATCTCCTATAGAACTTGATGGAGCCCACCCTGTAAAACTTCGGAATGACTCATCTCCATCACATCCAAACTTGTCTGGTCCATATTTTCAACCGATATGTTAATGCTCATCGTTTGGGCACTCGTATTCACTCAACAAGATACTATCATTTGCATCTGTCATCATTGAACGCCAATGCCCTCTCGTCAAGATACTATCTAGTGACTCTTTCTCCTCATCACGTGGCCATATATCTAGAGAGGAACCAATCATTGATCCACATAGAAAGAGAATCCCTAGTGCATTGTTCCTTACTCACTTCTCTATCGGGGCCCAATGAACCTCCTTAACAAATCGTTGCTATCGTTGTAGCTAGACAGCATACCGCACACGTCTTGATTTGTTTCCCATTGCACATTTACTCTTGTAAAAGTGTTACAAGTACTCTTATGCTTGCTCTATGTGAATCAGCAAATCCTGCTCATATTTTTCATTGTCCACAGCCACGCATACAACTTGTTCACTACTTGACGTCAGTTTCATCTGCCACAACACTCATTCTCGACAAACCTTTACAGGTTGCCCACCATCTGTCGAATCAGGCAATCACCATTTGATCGACTCCACACGCAGCCCGAATCAAATAATGGATTCAAGGCCATTATGAATTTCATCTGCGATAGTCTCCAAATTCAAGGGTCAACTAAAAGGATTTTGTTGACATCCTTATGTTCATATCAAGAACCAATTACCTGTCTCGTTCTTCAAACAAACAGAAAAGAGAAAACAATCCCCACCCAATGGCGACATTAAAACCTTGATGGCCAAGCTGTTCCTGTGGTGACCACATCTGTCAATGTAAATTGATTGCACGGTTTTTTATTGCCAAAGAAATTCTGTGGGGAAAAACTCAGATGCTTCCTGGTGGAAGTTGAGCATGCATTCTCTTGGGCCGAAAAATCATTTTCAAACCCATTGGTATACAGACATTCCAAAGCAAATTCAGAAATTTATAGTGAAGTTGAATGGCAAGATTTTGTGGCAAAGAGAGAACGGCAACATTCAATCTACCGAGTTGAAAAAAGTAGGAAACCTCGTGTATTATTCTTCATCCGAATGGTTATTTGAAATAATAGTAACCTTAATGTGGCAAAGCAACAAAATCACAGCAGAAGGTAAAAGACAAGACTGTTAAAATAAAAAGGCAGGTTTGGGGCCATCTACTGATATTAAGGTAATCAATCAATGTCTTGAAGAGGGGGCTGATATCATTTGCATGCAAAAGAATATCATGGAAAAATGAGTGTTCCTTGAGCAGCTCTTCTTTGTGTTCTTCTGGAATGCTTGACCCCAAAATTTTATTCTTCAGCAGCGGCACTGGCGGCACTCAGATCCACAGTTAGATCAAGAGTCTGAAAGCAGGAGAAGGTTGTTAGTTAAATTTCAGTTCAAAATTAAAGACTCTAGCTTTCTGCTTTGGATTGAAAACTTGGCTGATTGCAATGAGGAAAGTAAATCTCCACCCCCGCGGACAGGTGGCGGTTTACTTTCCTATTTCAGCTGTCCGCTTCGTTATTACAACCTTATATTCTTATGTCAAAGACAACCAAAGACGAAAAAGAGAGAACTCCCTTGAACAGAAAGACCAGATCATTCAAAGCCCTCTCACAATGAACCCGGATAGGACTAAGGTAGTAAAATTGCAAACAAGAGTTGTACAGAACTCAATTCAGCTAACCGTGGAATTACCTTTCCAGTTATCTGGCTGTACATTGCGATCACATCTTGTACTGTAGACTCGAAATGTGTTGTTGCATCATAACTCTGCAAGAACGAATTTGGTATAGTAATGAAAACGGAGAGGGGAAAAAGGAATCTCGTGGTCATTTGCGAGTGGAGAAAATCCTGGTGCTAGATATAATGGTTCGGGAGTTTTGAAACTTTGCCATGTTTGGCGGTTGTTTTCAGCAGCAGTTTTCCCTAACACTTTTGAGAAAGCTATTTTGAAAACATAAAATACTCATCATTTCTTATTGTGTCTGGATTGAGTGGACAAGTATCCTGAAAATTCTTTGTGAAAAGTACTTTAAGGTAACTTACTCTGAATTCAAGGTGAGTTTTCAGAAGAGTCTTAAAATAATTGAATATGAATTCAACGTGCATTCGAATGGCATTTTAAACTTGTAGAATGAAGAAAAACATGAGAACTACGAAAGGTATTGTGTTCACGTACCGTGGATATGAAACAGTTGTCAGCAGAACTTTGGTTAGTGGGTTCAAATCTGTCGTATATATCGAAAAATATTTCCTCCACCGGTCCAAGAAGATCAATGCCAGACTTCAGTTCCACTTCAGGATTATCAGTCTCTGCTTCCGTTGTAACGAAGGCAATGAATTTACCTTTTGGAGCAACATTGTGGGAATAGGAGCAGCAGAAGAGGTACCTGCAAAAGTTTGAAGAAGAAGAGCCTTAGGGAAACTCTTCAAAGTTCCTGGAATTTGTCACTTGATCATTTACAAATAAGGCCTCCTTTCGGATATGTGCCTTCATTATCTGAATCAAATCTTGTCTATTTCCTTCTAAATTTTCCTCCCTACAATCCGTACACCAGACAGACATGAAAATGTAAGCTTTCCCGTAACTCTTTTATGCAAATAAAGAACTGCTTTAAGCATGCTTAAAACTTTCACATCACAAATCAACCCCTTTGTGCAATTACCGGTAAGTCAAAGGGTTTCTGAATCAACGTAAATATTTGATCATGAATTCAACGCAGATATCCTCCCTCATAAATCACACCATAAGAAGACACGCAAAGGTTTGCGGATAATTGAGGTACCCAGATAGAAGAAACAACATTTTTGCTTTAAAAAGTGGTGACATTTTCTTAGACCAAATACTTTTTGAAATTTTTGCCACTATAAAGAAACCAATAAAATGGGTGTCTTGTTTCACTTTAGATTCGGCTTTGTTTCTTTGTGAATAATAATGTCCCCAAGTCGGGATATACACGTTTAATAAGATTAAGATTTCATTACTAATGCCATAGGCGTCTAACCTTTTTGCACAAATAAGCAATAGATTCAAGAGTTTGGCATACGTACATATCAGACTTACGCCCAAGTTGCTTCTGGGGCAGAATAACCTGAACTGAGTGAGCATCATGGGTGTGAGGGATGGGATGACTCATTATGCATATAGCACGAGCCACTTTCCCAACTTTCTTTACCTGTCACAGAAAAAATGAGGGTGGTAATTCAAACAAGTCAACTTCAATAGATCGAGCTACTGATTCAAGGTTCTTTGGAAAGTACTTACCTTGCTAGGCAAATATGAAGGATCGCAAACTACTTTTTTGCATTTTGCAGTTTCTCCTTCTGATGTCACACCAAAGGCTTTTCCATCGGAACCAAATTCCACCTGTCATGTGCGGCATCAGACGTCATGGGTCAATTGGTGAAAAATAGTTGAACAAACACTTTCTAAACTCTATGTTAGAAAAGTTGGAATAACTTGATTAGCTTAAATGCAGCTCAACAATAGTTTTATCCCTTCTACATCAATTCTATCAACGCCATATCCTTCATAATCACAATCAATGTCCTAAGCTCCAATGCCTGACCCCTGTTTAGAACCAACTGCCACTACCTTATACCCAATCACATGCTTTGCATCAAATAAACTATATATCTACCGAATTGATGCTTCCTAACCTAAACTGAAAGCCGATTATCGATTCTTGTTTCCAGTTATTCTTCTAACCAATGAGCTACTCAAAAGAAGTCTTTTTAACAGCCTCGCATTTGCTTTTAACCTATTTTTTCCCTTGTAGTTTCAGTCACTCTTCAGTCTCCACCAACTCACATCTAACCATTACGGCGAACATATGAATGACAAATTCACTTTTCTGTTCTATCATTGTCTTTAGTTTTAATTTTTATTGAACTTCAACAAACCATCTCTAGTATATAAAATCATTTCCTGAAATGCCATGGTGTCATTTCATGCCCTTTTAGTTGTTTCTGATTCGTTTCCTGAAATGCCAAAGTGATTTCAGGCCCTTTTAAATCAACTACCATTGTTTTCTGCAAACATGTTAAACTGCCGCCCAGCATTCTCTATTCTACCATAGGTGGCATTTTTATTGTTCCTGTTTACTGTAGTTTACAAGCATAGCCTGCTAGTATTAAAGCCATTTTCTAATTTCCCGTGCATTTGCAATGTATTTGGTGATTACACAACACTCCGTAAACACTTCTTCTATCAATCATATTTTTTGTCCAAGGCACCACATCCTCTTTTTCGTGCCCTTGCTATCGAGGATGAATTGGAATAATGAAAACAGAAAATTTTCGCTCACTACTAGAAAGATAACATTGCAGGACATAAAGAATTTACTAAATCTGAAGTATTAAGTTACAGTCCACTTTTTTCACCCCAATCACCGTAGTCGCTTACTTCGTACTGATGTCTTTCATCCCTTTAACCCAGTACAACCCCGGGCTTACGCAGCATCATATGATAATATTGATCTAGCATATGATCCTCGGATTGAGAATACAAGGCTATGTATAAAGTTTATGACCCCCTTCCCCAACCCAAAAGAAATGAATATCAGAGAGTCCTTTTAAAATTACCTTGCATTCTGGCTTACTGAGCATATAAGTGCCACCATAAACAGCACTCAAACGGGCAAACGCCTGAAAATAGTCACGCAAAGTTTAGTATATAAGACTCTTACACATTCTTGGCACTTCAATAATAACATACCTGAGGTAGTTCTCCCAGTCCGTACAGAGGATAGATATAAGGAGATCCTCCCGCAAAGCGAGCTAAGGACTCTGCATATAGCTTTTCAAAACACAAGGCAAAACAAAATTAGCTGATCATGACACATACCTTTGCAAACAGAGTATTTGAAAAGGAAACCTCCATATTCAAATCGCATAAAGAATGGAGGCATGGAGCAATAGGTGGAGAGGGGCGTCAACTCATAACATCTAATAATTAAGAAGTACTGTTGGTTTTAACACCACTGCTTTAGCTTGCTTAGGAAATAGGGTAATAGATTAGCATAGAAATAATTTGGCTGCAATAAACTTCCTTCTCCAAAGTGTTGGTAGCTGATGAAGTTTCACAGAGAGCAAGGAAACAAGAAAAGAAATAGCAAGAGATTTAGATGTACAACCTACATTCCAACATGAACTTTGGAAAATGGGTTACGCCATGTCATATCGAGAAAATTTCCAGAAGTATGATATGTTCTTATGATATCACCAAAACAATCACCAGAAGTAATGCACATATAACACTTCAATTTATGTCCGTTCAAGGGTAAATCGTATCAACAATTAAACCCAAGTCTTAACTTCATATTATGTTACTCTTCAGTAATTCCACCGTGGTGCTGCCCTTGGACACCCATTGCATCCCTGTCTTGAACAACCAAAGTCTTTAACATCACAATTTGGAAAAAAAAAGCTAGTCCCATGGTATTCAAACAGGAAATAACACACAAATTCCAACTCACAAGGTCCTTGTAGGAAAAATGTTTGTAATCCAGTTAAGAGCTATGCCTCCATATTCATTTAAAGAGTCCTCAAGTAGTTGTCCCGCTACTGAGCAGTGGAACTAATGAGTAGATGCGGCATGCCTCCAAATCCAGTAAAGTGTAGTAACATTTGTTTTATGATGTGACCACTTACCTTACATAACATTTCCTTGAGAACTTTGTATGCCAAGACTTTATTTCTATTTTTATACATACTTAAAGATCGTTCCAAATGTTTTCAAATTTAATATGTTCATCCAGTTCGTTATACAAAGAAAACCCTCGTTGTCCCGCCTCCCGTTTTAGTTCTAATGGTGAAGTCTCTATCAGGGATGTGAAGGGGATGACCGTCAGTGTTAGGCCCACTTTCTAAAAGCTATTCCCCGGCGGTGGAAACTTGCCCTAATCCTCACTACAGCACGACAGATAACCCCAGTTGTCTTCAGTTGAAGCATCTTTTCTTACCAAAACTGTTTACATGGTTGATTCCATAGCTAGTTTGCCTTGGAGTAAAAGTTGAAAACTCTGAGAATTAGGAGGCCTGAAGAGTGATGGTACATACGGTATGAAAAACGGAAAACAAGCAGCGCTGAATGAGTCAAACACAAACTTTGGTATAGTAGAGATAGAAGTCATTCCAAGCACTTGAAAAACAATGTAACAAAAATAAAAAATGATGAAAGCATGAAACCAAGTGTTTCACCTTAACCCTCTTCACAAAATCCGTAGCAGGCTGGTCCAAGTAACTATCATCTTTATGGAGTGCCAATGCATGTCCAATAAAGTCAACTGTATCGTCATCTAGCCCATACTTTCTGCATTCCAAATTTGTTAAGAAAATAGATAAAGTAAGAAGGCATACTGCAAAATCAATCAATACCAAAAGTAAAATTGTAGATTCAGCAGTCATATTTGATGGTAATATCATCCTCCTTGTAACTCAGCATAAACATCGTTCCTCTCGCACAGGAGAAAAATAATCCTGCAGCACTAGATTGATGTGGATGCAAATGGTCTAAGGTGGACCAAATGGACTAAAGATAATACTATATAAAGCAAAGCTAGCAAGAGGGAAAGGCGTAGTAGATGAGAATGAGATAGTACGAAATAACATCTCTGGCTGTAACTTTGTTGAGGTCAAGTCCTTCATGGGATTTTGGGTCGTTCTCTTCGTAGTCTTGAACGTAAATGAAGAACTTTCGAGCACGACGCTTCTCAAACAATCCCATCAGTGTGGATTTAAGGGCTTCCACATCCGTTGCTGGTACTTTGTAAATCTGAACAAACCAATTGTTGTAAATGGCAAAATGACGTTAGAATGTAAAATTGTTTGTGATAATTTAGACTGAATGCTTAACAAAGATAATTAATAGCCATCTCACCTTCCCTTTGTTGTAGACATAACTACCATCTACAGCCTTGAAGTTAAGATATTTGGTGACATTGGTGTGGATGAGAACACGAACCAGTCCTCCATTAGCCATCATGAACTGTCAAAGCAAAGAAATTACCACAATTATCAAGATAACAGTCACGCTAAGATAGTGCAGGGGATGATTGGCTCAAATGATATATCATTCATGAATTACGAGCAATAGTTTTTTAGAGTCA
Source organism: Arctostaphylos glauca (assembly GCA_019985065.2). Lineage (NCBI taxonomy): Eukaryota > Viridiplantae > Streptophyta > Magnoliopsida > Ericales > Ericaceae > Arctostaphylos > Arctostaphylos glauca. The sequence continues at coordinate 4,673,048 of JAHSPW020000008.1, forward strand.
AGATATAAGGGGACTTTTATTGATCAAGTCGAAACTAGCAAAACTGTCCTATTTATTTATTGAACAAAACAACAAAAAATCAAAGGCATATATAGTTTTAATGGGAAGAAATTCATACTCAGTCCTATACAAATTGCAAAAAAATGTCACTAAGAATGTTACACCAACTCATGCAATTTTTTTTACATTCCTCATTTAGCAAACCTCGCAATGGAATTCTTTCTTTTCCTTTTTAACTAGGAAGACAAGATCAAAGACTAACATCATCGGAGCTCAGATGCCCATTTTAACGCTTGGTCTCTCTACTCCCAGCAGAACTAATCTTGTTATAAATGAATGAAAAGGCAATACTGGATCATGTTTTGGTTATTTCTCATTTCTATTTTCGTATCAAGCCGAATGGAAAATTATCTATGTTAGCTTCCTCTTCCGTTCATCAAGTAATCCAGTTGCCACTTTTAGAACACCGTGGTCCATATTGACTTCTGAGATTCTCATAAAAAATTATCCGAAATCATATCAAATTTCCAATTCTTAATAAAGTTCTATACATCAGCTTTGTTTTCCGAGTACTTTCACAGTCTGGGTTCATAGCAGCCTAGGCGTTCACTGATAGGTTGGTCCATGAAATTGAGATGTGTACAATGATATATCACTACTCTTCGAAAAGGAAATTTAAACCAATGATACATCACCAGGGACCAAGGGATTATTCCTTAGGCATACCTTGGGAATCATATCAACATTGTAGTCTCTACTCGAGCCCAATTTTTCTGGAGGGCTATCGGTGCCCCTGAAACGCTTCCATAGCTAGAAGCCACAAAAGAAACAAGTTTATGCCACATGAACACATAAGAGCTGTGTCAGTGACCGAACAAAGCACATAGACTACCTGGTTCAGATTAAGTGAAGTGGATTCTCCTCCATAGTAATCATTTCTATCCATGTGCAGAACCTGTTCCAAACAGTGTGCAGAACATGCTAATGAATTTGTAGTCTCTATCATGTTTAAGAGTTCCAGCAGATTCATCAATGGATATACAATTCCACCCATGGGGAAAAAGTGCAGAAACAGTAAACATGAAGATAATGAGCAAACAACAAATCATCTTGAGAAAATAACGGAGCGTCTGTTTTCATTTACGCAGTGACATTTTGAATGATTCGAGAGTTTCTAATCCACAACTATGCAATTGAAAGAAGAATCATGATGTCAGTTAGTGCAAGTGCTTTGTTTCTCGAAATAAAACAGGTCTGACCTCTCCCACTCTCACTAAACTTGGCATGTTATTTTGTGGGATTTATAAGTACAAGAAAACATGCCCTACCTGAAGTTTGGCTGATAGCTTAACAATCATAGACCAGAACAGTTTACAAACAACATTTTACATGGGGTTTAATAAGTTCGAGGTTCTGTTGGCAGGAATCTACAAGGGAAACGAGAACATGATTCCAGTTCCCCATGATTTTATCATTCGGAACAGATTGGAACATGAAAAAAAAAACCCTGATTACCCACCCAAGCAAGAATCACATTCCCAACGTATGCATGATTGTAGTTCCCAAATCCTCACGTATAAATCCTAGATTAAAGGGGACTCTAATACATACTCTTTTACGAAAACTCTGGGACAGAATTCTTGAAATAATTCTATTATAGAAATACCCAAATGGGATTATCTCAGACATCAACTTACTAGCTATTGGCTTCCTAGGACGAGATTTTCACTTCCACTCGAGATATGCCATCCCAATACAACCTAAGAGAATCAAGAGATTTCTCCTGGATTGCCACTCTTAAGGATGAATTGACCTTTGCTGCCCAACATTCAACTAAATTCCCCTTTAATGGCTCTTTTTTAAATTGTAACCGTGATAGCCTAGTAATGCATGCGTTTGGTCTCCTCCTAATCGAATTATGAGCAGAACACTTCATGAATTACATGTTTCTGTTCCTATAATAGCATGTGAAAGAGATCAAGTTGTGACTTCAGCAATCTCCAGAAATGTGTGATTCACAGGATTAGGATTAGTCCGCGTTGTAATCTCGTGAATCCGCATTTCTGGCGTCACATCATTTATCAGACCAATTAAATGGGTCTCAGATCTTAACATGTCAACGTATGAACGAGTTCAGATTATCATCCCGATTCCATTAAGATCAATAATACATCACCGTGGCTCTATAAGTGAATTAGAATGTATGTGTGTGTAATTTGTACATGTGTGCATATCAAATAATATACATGGATAGAGAAAATTTTGAAGATCAGTGCTCACTTTGAGTCCATCAACAGAGAGGAGACCGCTGAGAATGCATTCCTTGAGACCGGTCCCGAGCACTATAACGTCGTACTCTTCATCCATGGCGATAGTACCAGAGAGCTAGCTATTACAAAATCAGAAGCTCGTATAACTGATGACTTTTAGAGAGAGAGAGAGAGAGAGAGAGAGAGAGAGAGAGAGAGAGAGAGGCATGAAATGGGGACAAGCTAGTTGGTTTTTTAAGGGTGAGAATGAACGAACGAACTGGTCTCGAGCGGGACTACCGGGGGGAAAAACCGGTACAATCGCGCCAGATTTGAAGGCATTCTTCTTTGCACGAACGGACCCAAACTTAAAGCTAATTACATTTGTGCCTACGTTTAAGTTTTTGTTTGGAAATTATGAAAAGAAAAAGAAGAAAAATCTGTTTCTTTGTTTGCTTCCTAATTTGGAACGGAGGAGAGCAAGATTTTCTATTCTCTTTCGCAACTTCCACTAAGTGTTTGTGAGAAGAATAAGTCTATTAACACATCATATTATACATTTAATTATACAACATGCACACATGACGAGTCACACAACTCATGATGTCCGTGTAAGCAATGTTATACATCTAATTGTACATCATGGCTATATGACATGCTACATAATTTACAAGACTCCTTAATTTAAATGCATAATCAAAACTTATGATACCCGTTTTTATACCTTAGATGTAAACACATGAATTGTATGGCATGTTACACAGGTATGGTGTACAATATGATGTGTTGGTAGACTTATTTTCTCAGTATAAGATGTACAAGCAGATCTCACGAGTTTTGATTATTTATTCAAATTAATAAATCTCATGAATTGTGTATCATGCCATGTAAGCATAATGTATATTAGATATACAATATGATGTGTTGGTAACATTGCTCTTATAAGAATCTCACACAAAAGTTTATATGATCTATAAACATCTGTTCCTTTTGGAAACATATGAATGGTTTCCTTATGGTTTTGAAAAGCTTCTTTATAGCTTGTTCATTAAACTCTCTCTTAAATATCTATTGCATTTGTAATATATTGGGTCATTCTTTCTAAACGGTCAAAACTCCTCCTCGAGAGGATAGCTTGCTTAGTTTTCGATACCCACCTTCTTAAACTAAAGGGCAGTAGTTTAAAGTTCATAGCTGATGCTAATGTCACTTGCACTATTTTCAACTGTTGCTAATTGCAAGGGTCACATTGTGTGATCCTACATTTTGGTGTAGATTCGTATGTTATGACAATACCATTTTTCAAGGAAGAACTAAAAAACCGAGACATGCAGTATCATATGATTGTAGGAGAGTCACATGGCGAGAAATTGTATTGAGAGGCAAAAACTTATCTTTTCCTTACCCTACATGCTTCAACTTAGCTTGTTCTGTTGCCACTACGTAGCATTCCTGCCACACGAGGGACCAATTTTTCCTCGGCAACATTTTTTAGTTCCGAAGTATCCTCGACAATGGCAACCCAATCAATAAAATCCTCACGTGTGAGACTTCCCATGAGACTCTGGAATCTCAATCTTCATGCCAAACTCTGGAGTCCAGTCTTATAGCATTAAAGAGGTTGTTGCTACTTTGACAAGACAAATAGCAACAAAACTCGTTGGAGATCAAACTAATCGCCAATACCCCAATTGACATCCTAAGGAGGAGTTCACATCCTCTCATTTGTCCTTGCAATGCCATCACACTCATACACGCCCTTTATGAAAAGCATGCCCAAAATAAAGGCCTCAATCAGACTAGGAAATAAAAAAACAGACGGGCAACTCAATCAATCATGCCCAAAATAAATAAATACCAAAACTACCAAAATCGAAAGATATGAGTTGGGCTCAACTCTGGAAACTAAAATAAGAAATAATAATCTTTGGTTAAAAACTCAGGAAAAAAATAAATTGTCATGACTAAGTAATTAGCAGTCTAAATTTTTACAAATTCAATAATTTGGATGCTCAAATGATGTCAAATGCTCGAAAAAGGCTCTACGCCACAATGGAACGATGAGTTCGGTAAATTGGACTGTTTCAAATTGAATGTAGGCTTCTAGTGCTGATCAACGGATGATGGGTCTCACCTTTAGTAGCTTTTTTGGACCATTATACTCAAAGTGGGCCATATAATCAAACGCGATAAATTCTGTAATAGCAACTGTTGTGAAACTTTTAATGACCATCAATATGCACATGAAAACCTCTTTTTTGTTGTACAAAATCTATTAATGTCTTAGCAAAGTCTTTCTTATGAGACTACAAAAAGAACAATTCAGATTATTGTTGCCCTTGCAAAACTGGAGATTTGAAGAGTAATGAGGTACCGACTGGAGATGACCCACAAGAGCAACGACATGTGTAATTTTTTTTTTCCTGTGTTGATTATATCACGTGTATCTGAAAAGAGTACAAACATATAATTTAGATTAAATGAAAACAAAATTACAAGATTTTGTATTGGGACCTTGTTGCCTAAATTATTGGATATTATTGTTACTGTAGTTTTGGTCATTTTTGGATAATTTATCAAATTTACATTTATGTTTTTGGATTCATTATTCGTCTCGACTTAACAAATTTAAAAAGCAAAAGTTACAACCAAAAGCCTCAAAAGTTCACTAAAGATAAAAAAAACTTTAAAAAATAGTTTTTGTTGCCTTTAATATATTTAGCATCTGCTTATTTAAACTTTATTAATATTTTAATTTGTATATTTTATATTTTTTTATTGATCAGACAAACGAAGAAAAAGCAATAAATATAACAAAAAATATTAAATATCAAATAATACTTACCGTCTTTAATAAAAAAGAATCTAGTCAAAAGTCAGCCTTATTATATCATTAATTCAGAAGATCTCTACAACCCGAATTACCCATCCTTGAAATACCAGTTAACCAAATGAAAACAAAAAAAGCAAATTACAAAAACCAATTTTGACTAAAAGGAGTATTTTGTACAATTTTGATCGTTCAAAAGCGTTTTTAATGGTTCAGATATTTCAAAATACTATTTTGATAATAGCTGGTTAGGTAAAATGCCTGATAAATATTACATCCGAGATTATTTTTTTTAACAAATTTACATCGTTAATAATCCAGACATACAATTACTCCTGTAGCTATGTTTTTCGTTTGAGCTTGGGTGGCCGAGGGAAAAGGGGAGTCTATTTGTGCAGCAAAATGACGTTATTTTAAAATAAAAAATATTATCTAAATAATGTCGTAAGTTTTTGAAACACCATTTTACCGTACAACACGACCCACCCGAGACTCTTGAAGATGGAAAATAACAACAATCACGCTCGCTCACGTGCTATAACCTTATCTGACAATGAAAATACTGAAAGCGAGTCGTCAAGAAACAAGTAGCACAAAACAATTAGCGAGTGTAAAAGCCGATGGGTGTACCGTTGCCCACCACCCTCGTTACGACGCCGTCTCCTCCTTCCCCACCATTAAATTTCACGAAATTGGGAAAGAGGGAAACCACAAATGAGAGGCCCAAATCAAAGTTAGAGAGAGATATACAGAAAGTAGAGAGAGAGGGAAGGGACCTCTGGTCCATCTTTCTGCTATCTCCTCCATTTCGATCCGATTCGAATTTCAAACCACTCTAGGGTTTGTCCAAATGGCGGAGCAGAAGAACAGGTGGAATTGGGAGGTGTCGGGGTTCGAGCCCAGGAATTCCGACGATAACAAGCCTTCTTCACCACTGGTCAGGCGGTATTCGATTTCTTCGGCGTCTTTTTTACCACATTCCGATGTCTCGAAGCAGGGGATGGCCCCGAAGCTCCAGAGATTGAAGGAAAAAGTTAAAGTAAAGATCTTTTATCTTATTTTTCAGTATCTACTTCTATGACTGGACTGTTTTTCGGTCGCCTTCAGTCAGCGTTCATTGTTGAGTGATTGTGCACCATCTGGCTGGAAAAGGTTTTTGGAACTGACTGATTTTAGTCGTTTTATAATAGTTGGTACTTTTGTTACGGTTATTCGAGGCAATGCCTGTTGGTAGTCATCGGCGGCACTTCTGAATTGCTACTGAAGTTTGGAAGGTCAATTTTTTTGGGTTGAAATCCTTCAATTTTTTGTTGTCAAATTTGGTCCATTTTAGTTTTGGATGAGATCCCTTTGGTTTTTATGGACCTCTTTTGTTTCATCTTAGGGTGAAGTGAACGTGTCCCACAGTTCTGTGGTCCCACCACCACAGTTTGAAATGGACTATTGGTCCATATATAGTTTGGAGGTTCCTCCTCGATATGCTTGTATTAGGAAATTAGTGTAGGAGTTAGCCTGGCCTCTTACCAGCTCTGTCTTGATTTCGGCAAATTGTACTCACATATTAGGTAAAGTTTTAATGATGCTTTACTATGTGGGGACACTGGTAAGCAAAATTGACTGGAGGGTAATATAGGTAATCGTTAGGAAGAAGTTTGAAATTTCAAATTTCTGTGGGTTTCTGTTTTGGCAATGTTTTACTATTTGTTATCACGATTGTCCATAATGATTAGTTACCAAAACATTGGAATAGCTGCGTTAGTGAGAAGAAATCAGGGTGCCTATAGTCTCAGCTTCTATTTGGGTAAAGACTTAGATGAAGTTAATTAGTTGTATATTTCTACAAGGCAATTATTTTAATTGTAAATAGAGTATATTAACATTTCTATGGCTTACATATCTCTGCTTTACATGCATAGATGCATATGAGGCAGGTACTGAGATATCTCCATTGGAGTGGGTCCAAATCATCTTAATTGGATTTTATGGACCTCCCATTCTTGGAACTTGCACTTTTCGGAACCAAGTTAGTTGGACATGCCTAGCTATCTGATCCATGCTCATGTTAAAGGAATATGGAAAATAAATCTCTAACTGCTTGTTGACTCGTGCGAAGTTTGGGAGCAATACACAAGTCTTTATTAAGTATGCAGAAAAATTTTACCTTTGCTTAATTAATTTACACTTACACCAAGCTTTTCTATGTCATCTAAAATTTAAAACGCAATATCTGGCCCACATCTAACTCTTGAGTTAATATTAACGTATTGCCTAACCACATACCTACCATGAAAACCAAAGCATCCAATGCTGCAAACTTCCCTACAGCTGAACATGCAACGGCACAGCTAGTTTATCCATTTTGTTTCTGGATCAACCCTACTACATTCATATATGTTAAATTATCAAACTCGAAGCCAATTGGTAATGAGTGGAGAGGCCACCCATGCTTATATATTAGTTTTGGGGTAATAATTAATCAACGTGGACAAGCTATAACAATATACATCTAGTATGACAATTAAAAAAATTAGGTTAGAAATTTACCCCTAGTCTATCGCCTCTAGTATGCCTCGTGGGCGAGATTGCCACCAGGAATTGGTTTTTCTTTTGTCTGGAGGTTGCTTATCATGTAAGGTAATTGTACACTGTGCATCTTACGACCATAACTAGGTTGGCCAAAACATCTCTATGGAGATGCAAGTTTAACATATTTGATTTCCTGAAAAGATATTACTTTCCTTCACCGGGGCCTGGAATTTTAAGTTGTTTCCAATTGGAGAAGTTTAGCCATGAGCCATTGAGTTATACTTTAAAAAACTCTAGGTTGTGGAATTTAACTGTCTACTAGAACTATACAATGGATGTGTTCAATGTGCATCGTGTTCCCATGTCTCCTAGATTTAAAGTTCCATAGAATTTGGGTTCCCAGAGTCTTGGCTATCTATATGTGATGCACAAATTCGGGAAAAAGTATGTCGAGTTATTACCTATTTGTGATAACTGATACACATTTAAATAGGTAATATATGGAGGTCCTTGCAATATAATGAGCACGCACAAATGGTTGTTTAAGCTTTTAAGTACTAGTTGTAGTCAATATGGGAAAGAAGACAAATGAAATAATTAGTGGATTATCTAACTTAAGTTGATTAGAAAAAGTCAGGAGTAGTAATATGGGCATTTTGTTGGATATGTTTCCACATTCTACTGACCTGCCTTTGAAAATTCAACAAAACATTGTTCCAAAAAGAGTCAATGTATTTATCAATTTAGTAGGTATTAAAAGTGAATATGGATTTATCCAAAAAATATATGATTCGTGGTTATTATGGTGCAATTTGGTATCTAGATGACACGAGTTACATGAAAAGCTTGGGAAGGGAATTTACCCGATACATTGGGTTTGCATCGCTTGACAAAAAGTGGTTTGACATATAGTGTTCATGAAATAAGTCTTAAAAGAAATAGTAAGACTTCTACTAGTTCTAGTTTCGTTGTTCCTTACACATCCATTTATCTTTCTATTCCGGTTACTCTTTACCTTCGCTGAGTTTGCATTGTACTTGGTAGTCTAGTGAAATGCGGTTAGAGTACTACGACTTCAGGTAAATGAGTCCACCTTTCAAGTGGCTCAGCCATGACATCGGCATATCACCTTTTCCACATGCTTCGGTCTTGTATGTCCACCTCGCCGGACGCTACGGATTCCTTGAGGCTAATGTTTGTAATGCCTTGGACTTGAGCCAAGGCACTCTGAGGTGATCTCCAGGAAATTTCTGTTTGCCTTGAAAGGGAAAAAACATTTTGTTTTGCAAGAGACCACAACACTGGTGGAATAACGAAATCAAGTGTTTCCGTCAAAGCGTACCTAAACATAGCAGAAGACACCAAAGCATAGTGCACCATAACTAAAAAGGATTTTGTGGAGGTGAAATTATGATGCTTGCACATGTGTTTTCATGTTTGTTTTTTTGGAAAATGGAGAAAGGTGTATTTTACTGTATAAACTACATAGTATTGTTAATATACAAATACTAATGGAATCTTTCTAGGTATTATTATTTAAAAATCCATGTTCGTATATATTTGCATTTAACTTTCTAAACATTTCCATATATTTTAAGTTCTTTCAAGAATTGGCAATTGGCAGTCAAGCACGAGCCTTTTTGTCATTTCAAAATTGTTTCTGAAACATTTCTGGAGGTTCTTTTCTTGCTATTAAAAAAGCACGACAAATATAAATTCTGTTTTTCCCGGGAAGTACGAAGCATGCTTTTTTTAGCTTTCAGCAGAGGGTGCTCACTTACACATTTGACAAAAGGGCTCAACAACGGTGAGCTCATCCTATCTTACTGAGTTACCGTGATCCTTGTAAGTTTATATTGTGAGCTTGACCTAGGAATCCCTTGCGTTGGTGTCGTAGTTGAGCAAACTGTCCCGATTGTCGGGAATTCCATTAGGATTTCCAGAGGTCAATTATGAGGTTAGAATTTGTTCGATAGCCAAGATTCTATATCTTGGTTACGTGGCAAGGTCTCTCAGTCGTGGCAGAGGTCTTAATGCAGCAAGAACAACTTAGATCTATTGTAAGTATGATACAAACGTGCAAATATTGCTACCATTTAAACAAACGTAACGGGTTGAAGAAGAAATTCCAGCTTGAACATGGAATCACAGCAAAAAGAGAAGAAGAGAAGATTGAGGTTGGGAAAACAAAGGCAACACTAATAAAACATAATGTGGTATTGATTTGTCTTCACTTGTAGTCTGATTAACTAAATTCCAGTCCAAATACAAAACATTACATATAGCTTCCGAAATTAATATGCTTAGTTATCATCATGTGTTATTCAATTAAGTCTAAACCCTGAACAACGTTTTGTCTCGACTACCTGAAGGTGCTGATTTGGGAGCTTCTAGCTCAGGTGATGTCAATTTGAATGATTGGACTTCTTTGCATTTGGCTTAGATGCTTTTTCATAAAGAGCAAGGTTGCTTGGCCAATGAGGGTATAGAACAATATCGAAACCTTTATCTTCTTCCTCCAAGCCACAACATCCCTGATTCCAGTGGGGTTTGTGTGACTGAGGACCTTGACATATGTAGCTCGTGCCTCTACCTGTATGTACTAGAGATACGCCATGATGTCCGAGGCTATGATAAGCTGCACATAAGGCTGTCACAATTATGAACTCATCTTAGTGAGATCACTATCAGGATGAAGTCTTAGGGCTTGGGCATATGCCGCATATCCAATATGCCTATTAATCCTTTGATCAAGTTTCGGATTGGACTGAACATGTGGGCTGGACTTGTGTCCCTCAAAGGCTCACACCTGTAGTTCTTTATGCTCACAAGTCAAAATCAAAGCCTACTAGTCTATGCCATTCGGTATGTAAGAAATGTCTTCATTTTAAATTTAGTTTCTTATTGTCCACGAGTCCATTTCAAAATGGTCTGTCTTATTGATCCATCAGACCACCACCAAGACATGTGGCATGCTCTTGCTTACTGTACTTGAGAGGCATAACCAAGCAGAGCTGCATCGGCTGCTTGTAGCCGTTTGAGAATTGGACACTACTATCAATATTGGCTTTGACGTCCAGATTGGTAGGGAAGCAAGAGGAACCATAAACTATTACTTTATACTATAATATTATAGTACCTTTTCCTTTATGCTTACTCGAGCACGTAATCTAGTGTACTAGCCACCATGGTGACTTTCCAAATTAAAATGGAGATCTCCACCGGATCCAGGTTGTTCATCCTAACTATCTCTATCCTGACAGCTCTGGTTCTACACACCCCCAAGCCAGTCACTGCTCTTTCTCTCAGCTTTCTCCGCGCACACTCCGTGCTTGTCTCCAGTGAACCATTGTCTCACAAGCTGCCTTATTTCCCTGAAGGATCCGTCACCAGTGCACTAGGGCTCTCTATCGTGCTCCTTTATTTGTCATTGTTTTGCATTAATGGGCCTTGACACAATGAAAATCTCGGGCTTAGTGGACAGTTTTTTAAGCAACAACTTGTCACACGATTCTTGTCACAGGTGGTGGTTGTGAATTAGGTTATTTTTCCATATGTGGACCATTGTTGGTCAAAACTTTTCCATATCAGGTATGACCGAGTAAAGCGTGTTTAATATTCGTTCTTGTTAGGTAAGGATACTAAAGTAAAAGTTCAAGGAGAATATGAAGCTAAGATGCAGTTGTATGACCAAATAGCCAGGTATTACCCTCTAAAGATAAATACTTGTTCATGAAGTAAATAATTCTACGGATCCAGGCTTCCAGTACTCCTTGTCATTTGATCCTTTTTGAACTCATAGTTGTTTGGAGTGTGACCTGTCTACACTCCATTATCGTCATTAAAATAGTGAGGAAACAGGATATATAAGACCAAAACTCACCTATTCCTATGCCCTTGGTGAGAAAAATCTCTGATATATGGCAGGTTTGTTTGTTCTGTATTGTATGTTTACCTTCTGATGGCTGTCAAGACTCCAAAGCTATGAGTTTCCTTTCAAATATTATTGGTAGCTTGCATATAACTGCTCAATATAAAGTTATTTTTGCATGAGATCATCAGTATTTGTGCAGAAAACATTGGTTGTTTTGCTTACTGCTTTTTGTTTTGGGGGTTACTAATTTATCTTTTCAATTGTGCTACATTTTCTGGATAGCTTGCTAAAGAAGATTACTTGGAGTTGAGACAAGAAGCAAGTGATCTCCAGGATTACTCAAATGCAAAGCTTGATCGAGTGACGCGATATCTCGGTGTTCTTGCTGATAAGACTCGCAAGTTAGGTAAGAATGGGTTTGGCTCTATGGTTATGATAAAGAGCATTGGAAGAGTATTATTCCATCTTGTTGCCTTAGTTTAGGCATTATCACCTATGATGTTTCATGCTGCTTGTCTAGTTTAGGCATTAGCACCTATGATGTTTCATGCTGCTTGTCTTCTTCTTTGCAAACTATAGAGCAAGAATATTAATATTGATTAGACATCCTTACTGAGCTTTTGTACGTGATCGTTTTTGTTGATGTATTCACGATTTTTGGAAACCCAAGCCAGCTAAAACCTCTCTATTTCATCTGGAATTTGATTAGTTGTTTGATGCCTTTTTATTAGTACTTCGTTGAAAGCAACTTACATTTGGACAACAACTGCAGCTGGAACATTTATGCTAACCACTTAGTAGGGTACCATAACAGTTTCCGTTGCCTAAATTTGAAGTTTTTAGAAGGCCTCACTGCCTTATTCTGTGGAATCACAACCTTATCTTGGATGGATTACTGTTAGCTTGGTTAAGTTGACAAGATTTGATTTTATAAATGCATAATATCGTCTACTTTCAGATCAGGCTTCCTTCGAAACTGAAGCTAGAATTTCTCCACTGATAAATGAGAAGAAAAAGTTGTTCAATGACTTATTGACTGCCAAAGGTAATTATGATCTCTGTAAAGTCTCCCCTTATAGCGTCAATGGACTTGTAATTTTAGGAATTTATTTTCTTGAGATGTTTAGGAAACATAAAGGTGTTTTGTCGGACAAGACCCGTGTTTGAAGATGAAGGTCCATCTGTTGTTGAGTTTCCTGATGATTTTACCATTCGGGTTCCTACCGGTGACGATAACGTTGCCAATCTAAAGAAGGATTTCGAATTTGACAGGGTTTACGGGCCTCACGTTGGACAAGGTGGCATGATGTTTTCTTGAGCTATTCTATTATACTTAGTTTTAGTCACGTGGAAGAATGTTATCTGAGTGACCTACTATGGAATTTTCTATGTGCAGCTGAACTTTTCAGTGATGTTCAGCCGTTTGTGCAGTCAGCTTTGGATGGGTATAATGTTTCTATATTTGCTTATGGACAAACAGGATCAGGAAAAACACACACTATGGTATCTCTCTCTTTCCTCTCTTCAGTTGTAAATATTTCATAATTGTATGTTAGCTTGGAGATCTACACGCGCACGAGATGTACCACGTATTCGATTTGTCGACTATTCTTCTTCAAATTTATAGAATTGCCATTGGCGGTATAATGAGGAAATGATTGTTATGTTGAACTTCATTAAACAGTTTGGTTGTCTCATCTTGTGACAGGCTCCATGATTTGGGCAGCCGCTTGATGTGCACATCAACATGCTACTTATATGTGCTTCCTATATTTTGCAGGAAGGATCTAGCCATGATCGTGGGTTATATGCCCGAAGTTTTGAGGAGTTGTTTGATTTGTCCAATGCAGATACAACCTCTATTTCTCGATTTAATTTTGCTGTCACAGTCCTTGAAATCTACAATGAACAGGTTGCGTAACTACTACGTCTTAGCATTTCTGCATAGTGTATACCCTTGTTCCACTCACCCTTGTAATCTCACAGTGGCCAATTGTTTCAGCTAAACATCTTGAGCGCTCTCTAACTGTCGTTTTCCTTCATGTATTTTTAGATAAGGGATCTGCTTTCAGAATCGAGAAACACCTTCCCGAGGATCCGGATTGGGTCTCCGGATTCATTCACAGAGCTTGAACAGGAAAAGGTTGATAACCCATTGGATTTCTCCAGAGTCTTGAAGGTGGCATTTCAGAATCGTGGAGATGATTTATTGAAGTTCAACTTCTCTCATTTGTATGTTTTGTTTTTGTGTCCCTCATAATTAGTTTAGAATGCTTTTCCATAGATTTGAGTTTTTGTTCATTTTATTGTCACGCTTTGTACTGAATTCATCTTTGTAAAACATGTTTGAGCTTATATTTCTTCGGCCAGAGTAGTTCTTCCGTCACTTATTTGTAGCACTTCTGTGTTTCAAGTTTTCAAAAGAAATTGCTATATTCCAGGTTTGACTAAGGCAATCCTATTTTTTCAGTGTACTCCCTATCCTCGTTGTCTCCTGTATCGGATTAGTATGATTTGGATTCTTGAAAGAACTGCAATCATTCACATTAACTAGACAATAGGCCCTCATTGAAATGCTGAAACTGAAGTGATTGAAATAGGTTTGGTAGCTACAGATACTTTAGAAAATCATCTCAAATGGTTGTCCTACATCAAAAAATTGGAAATATGAATGATATCATAAATGGCGGGACTTGCGCAGTCAAATTTGAGCTACATATGTTTATATCCTAGTTGGTTCTTATTAGAACATGGATATTACTCTTCTTCAATTTGGATATGTTTGAGGTATTCGAAGTTTGAAAGATGTAAGCCCAATACTTTTGAATGTATCTTACTATAAAATTAGCCATAACTGAGTTTAACTTTTTCAAAATCTCATTGGACATTTCAGCCTGAATGATGCATCCGGATCACCTACTCAGTTTCATCCCCCCTCCTATTTTCCTTCATCGTTTTTCCAACTGGAATCATACTCATGCTCAATTTGCATGAGAAGTGGAGGCCTTTCATTGAGATTGTATAATGGAAAATTTTGTAATTTGTTCTTATACTTTCTGGCAATTCTCAGGTTTAAAAGGAATTACACACTTTTTTTGTTTGAAGAGTCTATGTATAATACAGGCCGTAGCCATTGTATTCTGGATAGTGATCCTTTGATGTGACCCTTAGTATTAATGGTATCTCCATTGTTTCTTTAATGTGTTAAATATTTCAGATCTCACAATGGGCAAGAAATTTTATTTTTTCTGGGCCTCTAGGACATCTGACAAGGAAAATAAACTCTTTGCTTACTAAATTGGGAGCTGTTGATGGTTTAATGTGTTGGTTGTAGCTGCAGTGTGCCCTTATAATCTTTGACTTGTGGGTTTTGAATTTCATCTGCTGTTTTGGTTTATCATCTTTCCCAACCATGTGTCTTGCAAAACAAATTTGTTTTAATTAAAGGTCATAACAAAGATTAGGATATCTTGAACTTCTTTTAGCATGTTTCAGAGTTCCTGCCTTTGTCATCCATATGTTATGCATCGCAATGTTTTGCTAAGTTACTTTGATAGTAGCTGAGACTTCATCTTGGTTCTTTCCTTCGCAGGATAGTCACAATTCATATCCATTATAACAATTTGATCTCTGGAGAAAATTTGTATAGCAAGCTCTCTCTTGTTGACCTGGCTGGAAGTGCAAATTTAACTGTGGAAGATGATGGTGGGGAGCGTGCGACAGACTTACTCCATGTCTTGAAGGCACATTCAGCGTATGTTGTGCTTCCATCCACTTTTTATCGATATTATCTCTATACGGCACTTAACCTCCCTGTTGCTAAGTAAAAATGGAAACATGGTAAGAAGTTGATGTTATCCTCAGATTACACTGTAGCTTTCACGGTGTTGATTTCATCTGTTTAAGTTCAATATTTGTTTCTCCCTCTTTTTGTTTGGTTTTTGTAGAGAGAAAAAAGTGTGTAGACTTCAGTAAATATCATTCATATGTATAAGAGGTGAGATCAAAAGCTAAAGTATGACATATATAGTAACTCTCAACACTCCCTTTAAGTTGAGGCATAAACGTACCGAAGACCCAACTCATCACATAGTAACTCTAAATGTGGCTTGCATAATGGTTTGGTGAATATATTAGTTAGTTGAGCTCCTGTAGACAGAAAAGGAGTAACAATCACACCACTATCCACCTTGTTGAACAAGGTGACAATCTACCTTAATGTGCTTGGTCTTCTCATGAAGGACAAGATTAAATGCAATGTGATTTGTTGCTTGATTATCACGATACGTATTCATGGGAAAATGTGCACTGAAGCCTATGTCTTCAAGGAAAGATCGTACCTAAGTACTCTCACATTCCATGGCACGGTACTTTGCTTTTGCACTAGACTTTGCGACGACCATTTGCTTCTTACTCTTCCAACTAACAAGATTACCACCTTGGAAAAAGCAATGACCAGTGGTGGATCCTCCAGTCAATTTGAATCAATGAATACCTCAACACGTAAATGATCACTAGCTCAATATATTAGATCACGTCACGGATGAGCTTCAAGATACTTCACAACACAGAGAACAACTTCTGATGAGGAAGTTGAGGTGCAAACATGAACTGACTCACCAAACTGATTGCAAAAGAAATATCAAGATGCATGGCGGTAAGATAATTCAACTTATCAACCAATCTACAATACGTGTCCGGACTAGGAAGCAGTTCCCCTGATCAACACATAGTTTGATACTGGGATCCATAGGAGTATCCACAAGTCTCCCAATCCAGTCTCTAGAATTTTCGAATTTTCAGAATGTACTTGCGCTGAGACAGTAATTTTATCTTTCGACTGTACCACCTAATACCTAATAAGTATTGCAGTCTGCCCAATCACTGGTATGAAATCAAAATTGTAGGACCTCCTTCATCTCAAGAATGCCTTGCTGAGCATCACTTGTAATGATGATGCCATCCACATAAACAATTAGCAACATTTTCCCTTGGTTGGATGTGAGAGAAAAGACACTGATATGATTTACACGATTTATGTCAAATTGCAAGATGACATCACTGAACTTGCCAAACCAAGCTCTAGGAGATTGTTTGACCCCATAAAGTCCTTTGCGAAGACGACACATCTTAGTATGCCCCCTGAGCTATTGCTTCATATGGACCTTCTCAACAAGATCACTATGCAAAAGGTACTCTTGACATCTAGCTGAAATAAGGACCAACCGAGATTCGTAGAAAGAGAGATAAGGAGCCGAATAGAACCAATCTTAGCATTGGGAACGCCACAGGCTGATTAAGGCCTTTGCAATAAGGCAGATTTTGTACCGCTCAACTAACCCATGGAGATGATATTTTGTAGTGAATAACTAGCGATACTCTATCGTGGTTTTACTTGGTGAAGAGTAACTAACTCCTAAGTACCATTGTGAAGAAGAATAGTGATGAAGAGCAAACATTTATCTACATAGCTATCTACCACTCTGAAATGGACAAAGCCTGTTCGACATTTTTAGGCACAAAGACAGACGAAATATAAATTGCGAAGACACAAAGCGAGGGAGGTAAGTGATCATAGGAAATATATTGAGCAAATGGATGAGAAGTACAAGTACGAGTACGTTTGCGAAGGGCTGTAGGAAGAACATCTTGTGGATCTACTGACGAAAAAGAAGATAGAGTAGCAGGCTGAGGTGGAGTGCACTTTAGATCGATGAACACACCTGCAATGGTGGCATTTGGGCATGGTGGTATTTTTTTTTTGGGGGGGGGGGGGGGAGATAAGACAGAGGGAACTAAAGTGAGCATATAGTGTGACAGATTGATATGGAATCCAATTCGAAAGTCAAGCCATAAAATATATTGACAAATGTAGAGCACATGAAAAGGTAAAGATTCGTTGAGGGTGACGTCAATATAGACAAAGTGACAATGAAGAGGAGGAGAGTTACCCTCGTTGGGTGCGAGAATACTCTAGAAACAAGCATTTGATTGACTAAAGATCAAGTTTTAAGAGTGTGGCCATACGGCCCCAAAAGCATGCGTACCCGAGATCACAATCTTAACATAGCTAATCATAGCGCAACAACCAACATACGGATCGAATCCATCAAGGGTTGCACTAAAATAACTTACCAACAAAGACCAAGTAACTCCATATCATGAATATCGAGCACAATCAGTTAATCCATAGATCGATTAACGAAACAAGCCCTTTCCCCTCACATGGTAGTATGCAAGTTGAGAGTGAGAGAGAGAGAGAGAGAGAGAGAGAGAGAGAGAGAGAGAGAGAGAGAGAGTGAGATCTGCTAGGGATAGGATTAGGGTTTGTTTCGCTCTCATACCATGTAGAGAGAAAAGAGTGTTTAGGGCTTTTCACTTGACAATAACACATGAAATATCATTCACATATGTAAGAGGTGAGACTACAAGATAGGTGTGAATAAAAGCTGAAGTACGGAACTACCCTTGCTAATACTACGACGTACATAATAACTCTTAATAGTGTTGTTTTTATGTGTTGAAACTTTTGTAGATATACCTTTGTTGCCATGTTACTCCAATTATTTGTGGAGGGACCAACATTGGGTCCTATTGTGTTTCATGTTATTCAGAGTCAACTCTTTCCGAACATTGCTGTGAAGCTGGATGCAGGGAGGGACAAAGTAAAGAACATGTTACCCCACTTAAAAATAATTTTTTTTAATGATCATGTCAGTTCCCCACCAAATTGCGGCATACCACCCCTGAATTTTTCTTGAAAATAAAGGGCTCTCTCTCTCTTTTATTCCTCAACTTTTTCTCCATAGTGTTGGTGAACCACCGAATCTGAAAATTGGCTGCTATCATCAACCCATAAAAATATTTTTCTTGTAACGAAAAAATGACCCGCCGAATACACCAACTACACCTAACATGTGAAATGAGTGCACAAGGATGTTGTGCCCAGCCTGGAAAAAATAGCTCCCATGTCTGGCTTGACTCTCCCAATAAGCGGCTTTACCGGGGCCAATCTAATAGCTGCTTCTAGTCCTGGAGCCTCTATATGAAGGTCTACCTTTTACTAAGAATTTATTGATCCCATCTGTCTATTTGTTCCTAAAGCCAGCGCCGCTACATCTTCTAATTTTTATGTTCCTCCTCAGCCATGGCCTGCAACCAATAAGGAATTTCCACTTTGATAGATTGTTAGTTTAGTTGGGCGTTTAATTCTTGATTTTTCATATTCTTAGCAGTTAAGAAGTTCCTCAGTTATGGGATTTTGCCTTAGAAACTTTGTCGATAAAGTCTCAAGTCTTTGTGCTTATTTCTAGACACTTATATAGAAAGGATGCACTGTAGACTTTTGTGGTTAATAATGGAAGTCTAAATTTAGTTTATCTCATTGTCATTGGTGATGGATTCAGGTTTTCATGGTTATGGTTAGCAGGGTGCCCCCACTATGTTAAATTCATGGGTCCACTGGATGGCTATAGTTTTCTTGAGGAATAAGTTACCTCTGATTTACTTTTAAGCCCTGATATTTACTTCAAAGCACTGCTTTCTGTTCCAGACAGAAAAGCTTTCAGTGCTCTTGGGTATGAGGAGGCTATATGTGTTAGCTAGCAGGATTGACTTGTTCTTTGCTCGTTCATGCTGCATCATGTTTTGACTGCTTATGTTATATATATATATAGGTTGGGAGATGTTTTAAGTTCCTTGACTTCCAAGAAGGATAATGCTCCATATGAAAATTCAATGCTAACAACAGCACTATCGGACTCACTAGGTACTCGGTTTCTTACTCTCATGTTTCCTTATCTTTTCATTGATTTAGTAGCTGTTCATAAGTTATCTATATGTAATTCTTTTGGTGCAATTTTTTATTTCTTTAAATGTTCTGAGCACAAGGTAGTTCATCTTATGGCCTGTTAGTTTACAATATACTTATTTGTTTGTGTAGTAAAGTTTAGCATATACTATTTAGGTGCTCCGGCATTATTTCTTTTAGCGAGATGCAATTGAGTTGATACTAAGCAAGTACCCTCATGCACATATGAGGTTAGAGAAGGTTTTGTATTTGGACCCATCACCAGTGTTTTGAGTTAAGAAAGACAAATGTGCTAAGAAGATAGAAAAGTCACAAAGCAGCTCTAGAAGTGCATTATCATTGAAAGTAATTAAAGAGAGTAAGGCTATGTTTGGTTAAGTGTTTGGGAGATTTTTTCCCAAATAAGTTTCTGGAACAAGTTTCTCAAACATTTTTACTTTTTTCCCAGACAATTTTTTCTCTCTATAAAAAGTGTCTCTGAAACACTTTTCTCCCAGACAAGTTTCTGAGACACTTATAACCAAACAACGTCTCAGAGTTTTGTTTCTAAAAATTGTTTCAGAAACACTCAAAACGAACACACCCTAAAAAATGAGAAAACAGCGTAAAAGAGACGCAGAAGACTATATTCCCTCAAACATTAACACATGTAAAGTGACATATCT
The DNA here is from genome assembly GCA_019985065.2 of Arctostaphylos glauca. Lineage (NCBI taxonomy): Eukaryota > Viridiplantae > Streptophyta > Magnoliopsida > Ericales > Ericaceae > Arctostaphylos > Arctostaphylos glauca. The sequence continues at coordinate 4,693,002 of JAHSPW020000008.1, forward strand.
CAACACCTGCTCATTTCAGGTGACGGCTTCTGTTGTTAGTCTGGTCTAAAGTAGTTTTTCGGAGTTTGTAATCTTTGGTTCTTTCAGGCTCTTCACTGTAGTATAGAAGGTAGTTTCAATTCATTCCTTGTGAGTAGTACTATTGATGCAAATAACATTAATAATTTTGAGTGCAACCATTGTTTAAGAATACGAGCATGAGGTGTTAGACAAATGAACAGTTTTGGCATCCTTCAGAATAATTGTTGGGTTAAACACTAACCTAGGAGCCACAAGGGACTAAACAGTTGTTGGCACTCTTGAACTAATTTGGCTATTAATTTCTCGAAGAACTTGACAAATCTTTCCAAAGGGAACTTATTCCCGTTCCTTCCTGGGCCTACCTAAAAGTTCCTGTTACTAGGTTTGACTCGAAACCTTGTATTGCATGTGGAGATCCGAATATTCATGTATAGGGCAAATCAGAACAGAATACGAATGCGAGACGTAGAATGCAAACATGAAACCAATGTAGACGGAGAGACTTACACTGAGACATCTCAGAAGTGATGGAAGTTTTGTGTTTATGACCATACAAGTATGCATGCCTTCTCTTTCCTATTGGTGGAGAAAATTCTTATATTTACTGCATTTTGGTTTTGATAGATGATGTCATGATGATATCAAACTGAGGATTGACAAATGTTAGCCATTTCTTTAATTTCACCAACTTCAACTAAGATTTTCGACAAATAAAGGGACTTAGCTGAAAGTTTTGGAAACGACCCTCCTTTCCCTTACTATTATTAACAGTATCTAGATACCCCTTCTGTTATCTTTCCATGCAAATTAAATTGATAAAATACTAAAGTTGCCATTAACTAATAAATAACGGCTTACACAACCAAAACCCAGTCATCCCCTCCCCACAATCACCTGCTATATACTTCTGAATTCATCAACCCACCACAGTTACCACCTCTCCCTCTTTCTTTCTCTCGTATACCTTTCTTGTCTGCTTCTTCATATACAACGAACACCGCTTGACACCATAACCTCCCTCCTGTATCGCCTCTATATGCATACGCACAGGGCATTATATGAATTGTCTCCAACCTATTAAACATCAAGGCAAACCTCCAAGGGTCTTACCACTGAACCAATTCAATGGGCAATTAGTTAACCCATCCATCATTTACCCTTATAATGGGAGGAGATGATGAGTTTTCTGGTAAGTTATTTGAAAAATTAAAGTATTTTAGAGAATTTGGGATGCAATTGGTTCCCGTGTTTGAAGTAGGAGAAGGAGAAGAAGGAATGTTCGTGGCTCACGATGTCGGTTCACGGTGATGAATCAAGGTCACCATGGATGATATAGTGCCTTGGATTGATTGTTGGAGTGATCAATCTTATACAGCAAGGCCATTTCTCTCTTTAAAACTTACTTGGTTACTCTCTCTTGCTCTAGAAGCCAAATCACACTGGGTCTTCCCTCCAAAGTCCACATCGCTCTCTTTTTAGATCTGATCAATTTAGCGGGACCATAGAGCACATAGTATAATTGTTCCACGAAGTTGTTTAAAAGTACAAAATTACTCTCTCTTTGATTAGGGCTTCAATTTATTTTTCTCATTGAATCCTGATGTTAAGGTTTTTTACCTTGGAATCTAAGTGCTATTTAGGCAATACATTATAAGATTCAATTTCAAATCTAATGAATATAATAAATTCAACCAAGATATGAAGAAATCAAATGTTAAATAAAAAAGCACGTTGAACCAAATGATAACTCATATCTCTATTATCACTTATTATGAATAATAGCACATGGTGGACCACCTCCTCTTTCCTCGTATCCGCCCCCAGCTGCACATTGCCTATCAACTTTATACCTTTCACAACTATTTTGTCAGATTGGAGATCTGACCTTTTGTTTCCCAAATTAATACCATTAAGCAACCGAGATGAACCCTTATTACTAAAATTAACATCCCTCAATTCTTCATCAAATAACTGGAGTCTACGTGCACCTTTCTTGTTCCTCTTAATGTATCTTGGAATATTTTGGACATACCGGCGACGACTATAGGTTGCCCTCTGACCACGACCACGGTAACTACGCCTATACCCACTCACCGCTGGGGTCCGAGACCGGCGGTAAGCCAGAGGTGTGCGAAACTGACTGCTTCCTACTCCTTCCATTTCTGAGAAATAACTCTACTTCTTTAACTCTAGAACTTCTAGAAATTCTATTACCTCTACTAACCCTTCGATTGAGACACCTTAGCTTTGAGATTAACTCCCTCTCTTCCTCGCAAGCTGGAACAAACTTCACCGGCGCTGTCCGCCTGCTCTCTTGCCACAGTCCTATTTGCCACGTCAAATAACGGTCCACACACATTTGAGTAAACTGACCGTAACTCTGAGGATAATCTTCGAGACAGTACAACATTGTATGCCAATAATATCAAAAATAATGAAAGGCAAAAAAGAAGGGCAGACACGAGATACCAGAACACAAAATCTCCACAATAGCTGTCGCACTGCAAAAGCATATTCCCCCAACCCCAAAGCTGTTCTAACGTACCCATGATATACAACACACTCCTAAAACGTGGCCCCCAAGATTCCTTTTTCAAATTTGAATTCGAATTCAAATTTCCCGCCTTTTTGCTTTTTCCACTTTACCGTACGCACGGACTGAAGGCGTGCCAGCGAATATCATCATGGTGCTAGGGGGCAGAGAATATTATCTGAGCTGGAGGGGCAGAGAATATTATCCTGGCGCTGGGGGGCAAAACCGTAATATTAACAGAAACTTTAAAAAGAATTGGAGTCTGTTTTGCTCTTATCTTGTCATGGTTTTTCCGTAATGTCCACATATATAAATTTTCTGCAGTGGAATGTGGAGTTGTTTTCTTAGAACTTAGGATCAAACTTTATCGACATTGAGATAGATTTGGTTTTGTTATGCTTTAGAGAACGACAAAAAAAGTTGTGCTAGTATTCTGCAGTTAATGAATTTTGAACTCTTCATATTGGATCGTACTCCAGTGGCTACTTGCTAGAGATAGATTTAATTTGTATTCTCTTTCTCTCTTAAGACATTTAGGCCCAAATGCAGGAAGAGAGATTAGGGTAAAGGTGCAAACAAGATTAAAGAGAGGGCATGTAAGTCTTTTACTTGCTAAAATAGACACCTTTTAGGCTAACTTGATGGAAGGGAGAATCTCAGTAATAGTTTCAAAAACAAAGGAGGGTATTGTCATTCAAGAAACCTAAAGGGAGGGTCATGCATTTGCGAGAAACCTCGGGGTGGTCGGTGAAATTTACCTTTTCAGTTTTTACTACTGCTAACTTAATTTACGTTAAACAATGCCTGTACATTATTCTTCTTGTGCTAGCTGTCTCAAATTCTGATTTATGAAGTCCCTTGTATTTTCTAGGATGCTTTAGGAAATGGATAAGCTATTTATCTTCTTCAGAAGACATGCTTTGGTTGAATTATATCCACTTACCATAGTATAAAAATGAGAAGTTGGGGAGTTGATGAGCTTTGGAAAATGGGATAGAATGAGGTTGTCTTTTATGGAAACAAAGAAAGATGACATGTTTCAGCTAGGGCTCTCATCTCATGCTTTTGCTTTCTCCTTAGCTGAGTTCAGGTTGATAATTCTAAGGCCAACAGCAAAATAGAAAATTTGGAATTAATGGTGCTTACGCGATGAATGATTAGTGGAGATTTCTATGACAATGCATTTGGTATGATTATGTAGTGAAAAAAAACTCTTGACTTCAATCTTGATAGTATTCGTGTGGCGGGAGATTGACATATCAAATTGCTTTGTCGTTCTTGGCCGAGCCAAGCAACTAAGGCCATGGATTACATCTCTTACATAGGTAGTTCATGTGTTGCTGATAAAAGTAACCTATATAGACAAGGCAATGGAAGTTACTTATGTCGACAAGGGAGACTAAGTGGAATGGTAAGAAAAATTGCTGTTCAACTCTCTTCCTGTCCATAGTTGAGATTAATTAATATTTACTAAAATCTAATGGCGTGTCTCCGAGTGTTCGACACGGACACCTCGATCTCCTAGGAGTGTTCGTGCTTCTTAGGTGGAGAGGCTATGCTCATATACTAGTATACTACCTTTGGAGGTGAATGGAAGAATGAAGGACAAGTTCTGACATTGTGTTTTTTGCGACTCGCTACTTGCACTTGGAGAGGTAAACAAAGGCTCCAAACAATCCATAGATGACAACAACACAAAGTGCGCTTGTGGGCCCAAACAAACGAGGAATCAATCCAGAGATATGGTATTTGAAAATGCTAATGTGCCAGTGAATTAGGTCCTGGAATGCGCATTCCGAAATGTTACCCAAATGATCCAAGAACGGTGAATTTAGAGATCCACGCAATCTCAAAATTTCTCCTATTACTTTGTTTACCAAGTCACAGGAATCTCGAGTGTCTTTGTACAAAAGACTCAGAAACCTAGCTCTGATGCTGTATTAAAGCACTAAACTCAAAACCATTTGATGAGTGGGGAGGCCGCACATGCTCATAGCCATACTTGTGAAAGGCGCGCCTAGGCGCAAGGCACACCAAGGCTCAACATACGCACCTGTCATGGTCCTAGGCGAGGCGACTTCAATTGGGCGCAGGCTTTATGACCCTAGGAGCGAAAGGCGCGCTAGGCATGAGCTTCGTTGAATTTAAATATATTGCCCTAAAAATTTTACTCCTCACATCGCTGCCCTCTCTCTCTCTCTGTGTCTCGATCCTCTCTCTCGGATTGAGTAAGTTTCTAGGTATACTATATATGTATATATTCTCTGTCCTTGTATTGAATATGTATATATGCCGTATATATGCTGTATATATACTGTACTGAATATGTATATGTATATATATGCTCTATGTACTTTGTATATATGCTCTATCTACGATTCTACTGTATATATGCTCTGTATGTGCTGTATATATGTTGTACTGAATATGTATATATATGCTCCATGTACTGAATATGTATATATGCTCTATGTACTGTATATATACTCTATATATGCTCTATCTACTGTATATATAGTTATATACTGTATATATTCTCTGTCTATATGCTGTACTGATTATTGAATATGTACATATATGCTCTATGTACTGAATATGTATATATGCGCCTCGCTTCAATAAAGCCCGCGCCTCGCCTTGCGCCTCGCACCTAGGCTCCAGCTGACCTTTGTGCCTCGATGCGCCTTTCACCTTTAATAACTATGCTCATAGCTTAGTCCTGGAAGTGATAATTCTCTGATGCGGGACAAGCTCTAACACTACAGAAACCAGCAACCTGAAGAATGCTCTCACCTTGTCCACCACAATTACTGATGTGGGCATCAAAGAAACTGACGTCCTCAACCTTCGGCATCTGAGAAATGACTTGAAAAATTCTCAGTTTCTGAAGTTGAAGATTTGAAATTCTCTATGGGGCCCTTTAACATGTGCGTGTATTTGGACCGACTTTCCAGTGATTTGGACAATTGCGGAGCACTAAAACTATCAAATGATCATAGTTTTGGAGTCTGCATGGGGTGTCTACAACTATATTGTGTTACTGAGACCTCTGCAGCGCACACAGATAACCAATCTGCCTTGACAGATCATCTGTTTTTCTTTCCTGCAGTGATGTTCATTCTCTGTCGTAGATATCCTTATCCCTTGATTAATTTTTTTTGTTTTCTATTTGATTTCTACAAGCTAACGTAACAGTCAAACCATTACTGATTTTTTTCATGTATTCTTCTTTCTGTAGGTGGAAGCTCAAAAACTTTGATGATTGTTAATGTATGTCCCAGTCTATCGAATTTATCTGAGACATTATCATCTCTCAATTTTTCTGCCAGAGCTCGGAGTGCTGTACTAAGCCTTGGAAATCGAGACACAATAAAAAAATGGAGAGATGTTGTAAGTTCTGCTGAACTTGTTTTGCATCTGACGGCAGGATTTACTTTGATTAATTTGCTTCTCCGGTCATATCAATTTTAAGCCAGTTTATTGTTGAGCTTAACATGGAATTGGCCTGGTTGCCAGCGAACTGCCCCCTACAGTTCAACCTAGAACACGGCAGCAGTTTTTCCCCCTTTATTTTGCTCAGATGACAATTGCTCCATGTCAATAGGAAGTGATTTGCTTGTCTGACAGAACTGTAGCTATTACAGTTAGATATTATTCCTTGCTTAGTTCTGGTTTGAAATATCAACTGCAGGCAAATGATGCACGCAAGGAGGTGTATGAAAAGGAGAAGGAAATTAATGATCTCAAGCAGGAGGTTTTGGCCCAAAGGCAAGCACTGAAAGATGCAAATGATCAATGTGTTCTACTTTACAATGAAGTTCAAAAGGCGTGGAAAGTTTCTTTTACGCTGCAGTCAGATTTAAAGGTTTGTGAGATTAATATTGCATAGTATTATCAATACTTCTATTTCACTTTCTTTTTCTTTTGCATACGCTGGTTTTTGATAGGAATTGCCTTTGTTCTCTATTCCGAATAAGTAAAGGGACATCCATGAGCTCAAAATGTTCATAGTAGAGGAATTTTCTAGGGTTGAGACTAAAGGAAGGCATCCCAGCCTCTCGTCAGGAAACCTAACCACATTAAAATCTCCATGGCTATTTCCAAAGAAAGACCGAATTCAATGAGCTTGACCTGCACACACTTGCACTTTTTCTGCCCGGCGGATTCTAGTTTTGGCGCCTGGCCCACTCGGCCTGTGCTTTGACCGCGAACAAATGGTGGTGAAATCTGCTATGGCGGCATATAGTTGGATACATGTTAATAACCTTGTGTCCTTGCGTACAAACTATTTCCCTTGTGATGCTTTCCTTATATCAAGTTGTATGGTGCTTTTAGTGTAATCCTCCGGATTATGCTCAATTCACACTTGTTGCAACAGTAAACTGCATTGTGGGGTTCTAAGTAATTTTAATTGTAGATTGATTATGTAGATCCAACAAAATACAATTTCACCACACTAGCTTACCCTATTCTAACTGCTTCTGTTCCCTCATTGGTGCAGTCAGAAAACCTCATGCTTGCAGAAAAACATAAGATAGAAAAGGATCAAAATGCTCAGCTTAGAAACCAAGTTGCACAACTGTTGCAGCTGGAGCAAGACCAAAAATTACAGATACAACAACGTGATTCAACCATTCAAACTTTGCAGGTTGGTCATCTGTTGACTTTTTTTTACTCTCAAACTGTTGCAGTGAAGATATTAGATCTTAATGCATGGTCTCAAAATTTTCCATGCATCTTTTTATGTTTATTTTCAAGTGGTTTGTCGTGTGGGTTTGTTTTTTTCTCAATGGAGGTATCTTCAACAATTATGACCGTCTATAACAGTTGAGTGCCCTCAATATTCTAGAAACAGTGCACTGGAGTTGCGCAAACTATTCTAGGTGTTAATATTTCATAAAATTTAGAAACTCATACTATGTCAGCTAATGGTAAGAAACGTATTCAATATGCGAAAAGTACATTTCCTTCTGCAAGTACAGATGGTTTATGCTTATTTCCATATGCTGGAAAGGGTATTTAGTGAGAGCCCAGCACAAGGTTACGTCTTTAATGGTATCTTTGGCCACCTTCTTATTATAGAGAAATGGGATTTAAAAGCTGAAGGATTTAACTATAAACTTATGCACTCAGTCAAGGATTCAAATACTGCATACAGGTAAAGAAAACGGTATAAAAAGAATAATGCTGGGGTGCAGAGAAATTAGTTTGAAGGATTGTACACCATAATATGAAAGTATGGGTTATTTCAAGCGGGGCCGGATCCAACTTACGGCCAGGTGGGACACTTGCCCAATCTAATCCTTTGACAATTGTATTAGTATCTCCTTGTATGGAGAAAACATTTAACACTCCCCACCCTCCCCCAAAAAAAAAAATAATAATAATAATAAAATCATACTAATGCATTCCAAGTTACCTAACATCTGCTAGTATTTTTATTATTTCAAAAAACAGTCCCCTCTTAAAATCTTAAAGACAAGGATAGAATCTCATTCCTCTGTGGCTATCCTAGATTACCCAAGACCCCTGTATTGTTTTGGTTACTACTAGAAATATTTTTAAAGCTTATATCACAAACTTTTGTGGTTAGAATGTTTATATTTATCACTATGCCTTTGTGGTTGGTTGTGGAGATAAAAGTCTCAAGCTTAATTGTGATTATAGGTTCCCCTCCTATTATAAGTTCTCTTTTTTTTTTTTTTTTTTTGCAACTGGTTTCAAGGCTTAACTTTAGGGTGTTGAGTCTTCTTTGCTACTTTTTATTCTGGAATGTTTTTGGGGGTTGTCTTTCCCTATTTTGAATGCAGCACTGTTTTGCTGGATCTTGTTATAAAGCTGGTACGGGTCTTAAATCTCCTCGGTCTTGTATTACTGATCTTGGAGAGGCTTCATTTGCATTACATAATATTCTTAATGAGTGTTTGGAATCATCTAGATCGGGTGGTGATTTCTTTTTTCATGGAGCACTAAGGAGTGTATAGCACAAAAGATGAGTCATTAATTAGTTTTTTGCTGAACACTCGTCAAGAAAAACTACCAATGATAAGATATTCCTTTTGCTTATATGATGGGCAAAATCATCATAATTTTCTGGGTATAAAAAACACGGGTTGTTGATAGAGTTTGGTGAATGTTTAAAGGTTGTATTTATTTTGAAGATCTTCTTTTTGGATGCAAACACAGATCATAAACTTTATTTGTTGAAGTATTCAATGGGCTTATCTCTTACTCTACCGTTCCTTATAAACATGACCAGATCAACTTCGTCATTGTAACATTAATTTTGGGTCAATGTTAACTTGTTGTCAGCCAAGTGACAGAATTAGCTGATGTGTACAACAAAACATCATCTTGGATTGACTTGGTGCCATTTGGCATCTATTTGGCTGAAGATTACTCTGGTTTGTCCCTTAGTTTTAGTCCAGTATTCCATTATGTGATGTCCCATGATGTTTGTCTACTTTGAAAAGTCAACAAGAAAGATGTGGTGCCATTCCTATTTTGCCTTCTCTTTTTGCGTTGATGTGATAGGCTGATAGCTCCAAAGATTAAAAACTCGTATTCTCGCAATTGGGGGAAATATTCAAACGGGGGAGTAATAACTAAGTCCTAACTCACCTAGACCAAAAACCAAACCCAATACCCAAACCCACCCTGTCAAGACCTAAACCCCTAGCCCGTTTCCATCCTCCTCCCCATCACTGTAAAAATCCACTGCCAACCACCACAACCTCCATGCCTTAACCATTGTAATCTCCTTGCCAAATCCTGTTGCCCTGAACAACTTTACCGCCTATCCACTATTGACAAACAATGCATAGTCCGTATATGTTGGCACCTATAGTAGTCGCAACTATTGAAAGAAGTTAAATGTTTGTGGGTATCCGCTGCCACCAGACACTGCAGGAGTAACTTCCATCTTGTAGCGATCGAGGTCCTCGCGGCCCCCAACATCCATTGAGCTCGTTCATCTCCCATACAAAATGAGCTCACCTAACCCCTACACATTCATAGCTCCACAAGCTCATTACCATAGCTATGGCAACTCCATCAACATAATAACACCCTAGGTTGGAGTAGGACCTAGGGATTTCGCTCGTGACCATAGGAGGAATGTGACATGGAGGCTAGAGGAAGGGGATTCGTCGAGGCTCATCCTATGAGGATAGCTCCATCTTGACCTGTCATAAAGAGAGAGAGAGAGAGGGATGCTGATCGACATGCGACACCCCAGAAGATGTATCATACCTACCATTTGACATCTCGGAGATCATACTTGCCACTTGACTTGGTCATATGATATGGGCCTCCATCCATCACCAAAGTGTTTTCTACTTCCAATGGTCTCAAACCATTATAGTGCCTGCCATATTCCCAGAAGGCCAAGTGAGGTCCACTTCCACTCTTAAAATCCACAATGTTCATCGATTTGACAAACCAAAACGTCAAATATATGCCTCGATTATGTTCGTCTGTCAATTTCATTTTGCGTGATATGGACTCTTGAGAATTTTTGTTTGGGATAGCTGTTAATAACTTCTTGCAAAGTTTGTGCATGTCTGTGTGGGTGTCTTTTAGCATCAATGAAGAATAGATGGAGGAGTGACCATGGGGTTAGTGATGGTGTGTGTTTTTGATATCCATGGAGGACTTTGCCTTACAGTCTCCCTTGCACAAAATGCTCTCCCTTGATAGCACCGACAACGTTAGAGACACCCCTACCCATCTTGGTAGTTAACTCTATACAATGTTACACTGACTTGGGTAGAACTCGGTCCGAATTAAAATGACGTTGCCATCCTGCTGAGGTGATGTGGAGCTTTGCTTCATTGTCATATATGGTGCATGATTATAAGCCTATTTGTTAATTAATTTTCATGAACAAGTTATCTTGATTAATGTCGTCAGCAATATAAACTTGCACTCACTGCATTATGTGTTTTTAGACAAATAAGACACTGTATAGTTTTGTCCTGTGTGTTTTTGTTGAAGTGGCAGTGCTTCTGTCATCAATGATTTTGGTTATGGCTTTCTTCATGTGGTAGAAATTATTGTTCTCTTAAGCTGGAATTTTTCTTGGCATTAATGGGTAACATAAATTTGATAAGATATGAAAGTATGAAACTAACAGTTCATGTTCCTCTTTCGTGATTGGAATGATTTGTCATATTTTGGTGGTCTTTTTTGATATTTTTTGTGTCCTATTGTTGCAGGCTAAGCTAAAAAGCATTGAGTCACAACTAAATGAGGCTCTTCATGCTAGGGAGCTTGGCTCGGGCACAAGGTCTGTGGCTGAACCAACCTCTAAAGCAGCCGGGGATGGCATGGATTCCATTGCAGTTACCAAGAAACTTGAAGAAGAGCTATTAAAACGTGATGCCCTTATTGAGGTCCATTCCTAGCAATTCTACTTGTTTGGAAGTTCCTGTCTTAATTTGTCATTTATAGTGCTTATATCTCAATGCTACATGACTTTTTTAATGCTCATATGACCTCATTTATAGAGACTTTTTGGTTTACCTTCTGCCTTCTGTTGTCTCTAAATACCATGTGGAGACTGGTATAGAGTTCAATTTCGGATGGTTTGTTACAACTTCTGTATCTTAGTATTATTCAGAGTTTGGTTGATAAATTGAGTGTTTGAGGCAGTGTGACTGTGTTTTGACTTGTCGCCCCAGTGTTGTTCTTCTCTCCCCCTTCTCCCATGTCAAGCTTTTAGTAGTTGAGGTTGTTGGGCTGTTATCTCCTGCATAGCCTCCCTCACTCTATTGGAAATACACATATTTTGTCAGTTGAATCTACTCCCTTATTAGAGCAAGCTGGTGGTTTATTTTTTATTTTTTGATCGGCAAAGGAAACATTTTCATTAATATAAACCAAATGGTAATACATAGCAATGGGCAGCGTCAACTTGGAAACCTCTTTGTGCTCTTACTTTGTCCTCAACGAGGCTGGATACCTCTCTGTGCACTTGCTTTGTTATCCAATTCAGTTCTATAGAAGAAGAGTGAGTGAGAGTGGGTTGAGTGAGTGAGTTGAGTGTGTGTGTGAGAGCGAGAGAGAGAGTTTATATTTTTGGTTTGACTTTTGTCCTATTTTCCTTCTTCTTTTAGATATTTTAACTTTTTTTGTCGTTGGCTATCAGAAGATGATATCTGTCATGATTCCATATTTTCCTTCAATTTAAGAGCTTTATATATTACTCCCACTTAACGAATTTTATATAACTCTTCCAGTCTAGCATGTTAACGTGCCTCTGCTGTTTCTTCTTTTCTCTTGGCAGAGGTTGCATGAAGAGAATGAGAAATTGTTCGATAGATTGACAGAGAAAGCAAATTTAGTTGGATCACCCCAGGTTCTATTACTATTTTTTGTCTTGAACATTTTGTTATATATGCAAGAGTAATCCACCGTCAGGATGATTTCCCTCATTTCTACCATCTATAGTCTTGTTAGATTCATTCTTTGACCTATTCTGTTTTCTCTCTCTACTAGGCTATGAAATTTCTTTTGGCTTGTATTTTGGATATGGGATTGCTTCTGTTCATTCATTGTATTTTATTTAAGTGATATTTCATAAAGCTCTTTCAAACATCTGAGCATTTCCTAGTGTACGTTATTTTCATCCACGGTCATGCTTTTCACCGAAGCCCTTCTCTCTGAGGATCTTAATGACCTAAGAAACTTTTTGATTTGGAAATAATCAGAAGAATAGGTAGTTTGGCTATTCAAACTTAGCAGTCCTCATTCTGTTTTCAACTTTCATACGAGACATATCCTAAAATCCTGTAAAACTTGTCAAATGTTGCTTGACTCACTGCTCCAGGTTGAAGTCCTTGTATAGATTGTTGAGGGAGTTTTGAGAGTTTATATTACTTTGAATATGTTAGGGGAAAGGGGTCATCTTACATATAGGATGACAAAAAGGCACCAAAGGGAGTACAAGAACCCCAAACATCTTAGAGTCGATCAACAAATCACACATCACCCTCCAGTCTCTTAACACAATAACATAATGGAGTCCCTTAAAGGGGGAAGAAACCGCCACCCAATAGATAGAATGACAACTAAAAAGCTCTATCTCATGACGACTCTATATACTCAAGCTAATCCTAAAAAAACTACCAATATGCTCCAACCAAATCATCCAAAAGAAGCAAAAAATGAAATCAATTCTTAGATCTTTTGCTTTCTTTTTAGCCGGAGCCACCTACTAAAAGCCAATGCCATAAAGTCAAAGGGTAGGGACATTGCAGAAGTAGAAAATCCAATGATTACCTCATTCCTCTTACACGTGATACATTGTTGAACAGAGATTGTGGGTAGCTCCCCTCTTCTGGTGGATGTCTTTAGTAATGAGATTACTATGAGCCGAAGGCCACACCAAAATCTTAACTTTCAGATGTAAGGTCACTTTCTAAACCGTTATTATGATAAAGACAAGAAGGAATACTATTGTCGTCAATGATGTTTCTGTAACATGAGAAGATCCCCAACAAGGGAAACATTTGACTCCCTAGAATTTGGATTTGGACTTCAAAATCAAAGTTTCAACTCTTAGCCAGTTGGCCGCCTCTATATGCAATACAAACCACGTACAATGACCCATTAATGCTACTTACCAAGACTGTTTACCAAAGATTGGTCCCTGCAAGACTCTGAAGCTTGATTGGAGCCGTCATAATGGTTTTCATGTCTGTCTTTGAGATTTGCTTGATAAACTGAACGTCAGTTGTCAATAATTATGCAAACTGCATGTTGTTTAGGCTTTTAGATAAAGCTCACAACTATGAAACCGCGTGATTCTCTTACTCTTTCCTATTCAGTTAGCAGTATTTGTTCTTGTAACTTGAGAGAAGAGACAAATATGAAATTTTGTGGGCAACTGAAGGCCTTAATCTATGTTAATCCACTCAATACTCTTTGGTCCGCAAACATGAGATGATATCCAGATTTTGTCTCCTTCCCTGTCTATCTAAGCACTTCAACTTGATTTTGGACGTGGGGGTTTTAGGATATGTATGAATGCCATTTAATACTCTTTGATCTTCAAAGAGTGACTAGACAAGATTAAAACTAATCCCATATTTGGTCTGATTACCATCTTGGCCACTGAGTGTAATTTTCTTTGAAATTTGTGCTTCTACTTTTAATCTGTCAAGTGGTAGGTTTCTCAGTTTGGTGCTCACCCTTTCAGGTGTCCAGTCCCTTGGCCAAAGGACCTGTTGACGTTCAGGCTCGAGATTTTGGAAGGTATTATTTCTTGTGCTCTAGAGAGTGCTTGTAGTTCTTTGTTATTTCTTCATTTAATCAATCAGATTGTTTCCTTTTTGAAATACTTTTTGACAGGACTGATACTAATAATAAAGGACGGCCTGGTGGTGTTGCTTCTTCACCGACCCTAGATACGAATCAGGGTACCATGGCATTGGTTAAATCAGGTGGCGAGCAGGTCAAGACAACACCAGCTGGAGAATATCTTACTGCTGCCCTGAATGACTTTGATCCGGAGCAATATGACAGCCTTGCTGCCATTTCAGATGGTGCGAACAAACTTCTGATGCTGGTATGCTTTCTATCACTTTCGTGAACCTCTTTAAAATACAACGAAGTTGATTTTGTGTCATCACTTTGACCGTCCATCTAAATTTCCGGCATTGACTAAAAAAGAGGCCCTTTATACCTTAATGGCTGTTCGGTTCAAAAATCTCTTTGTTGTTATTCCCCTACTTGTGAGAAACTCTTTTAGTACTTATTGTTTGTAAGGGATTACTCCAAGCAGTTGGGGTTAAAGTCTTCAAATGGAGTAGCCAGCATCAAGTACGCTGTCCTTGTAATATATGCAGGTTTTAGCAGCAGTGATTAAAGCAGGTGCTTCAAGAGAGCATGAAATACTTGCTGAAATACGAGACGCTGTGTTTTCTTTCATACGTAAGATGGAGCCGAAGAGGGTCATGGACACCATGCTTGTTTCACGTGTTAGGATTTTATACATAAGATCTTTGCTTTCTAGATCACCGGAACTTCAATCCATCAAGGTAATGAAACATTAGCTCCTTTGCCATAAAGTTTGCTGACAATATATGTGAGGTTAAAATGTTCTTTCTCTTCCTTCTATGTTAGGTATCTCCGGTTGAGCGCTTTTTGGAGAAGGTTAATTCTGGGCGTAGCAGAAGCTCCAGCCGTGGTAGCAGCCCAGGAAGATCTCCTGTGCATTACGATCACAGCAGGAATTCTCTGGTCGATGAACAAATTCAAGGTTTTAAAGTGAATTTAAAGCCGGAAAGAAAATCCAAGTTATCATCAGTTGTTTTGAAGATACGTGGCATTGATCAGGTGGGTTGCATATCAATTGTCCTTTTTTGCCCCCTTCCCCCCCCCCCCCCCCCCCCAACACAGACACACACCCCACGCTCTCTCTTTCCCTCCTTTGGTAGTTGTCCTTTATTTTAGTCGTATTTTTTGTTTTGTCCTCTCTTGCTCCAGATGCTATGTTCAGCACTGCTGTTGTGAAGATATCTTGAATTGGTTTCTTAAACTTCACTTTGTTGTATTTGTTTGAATGGTTGGGAGAAGGGGAGGCAGAGGGATGTACGTGGTATTCGTGTAATTTTAGGCTATAAACTGCCGCTCATGAATAGCTTTGGCTTCACTAAATGTTGGGCTTGTTTATTATTTGTTTTTATGAGAAGTATAAGTAGGGATAGACAGCACAAGAAGGGGGCCACTATGTACACAATCGCAGGAATATTGGGGTCAGGAGGCTTTATTTTGGAACTTGATTTGACAAGGGAGCCAATCTCCTTGGTAGGGACTGCAACGGCTATTGCTGTTAGTCTACTCTCCTACCATCGCCAGCTTTTGTGTTATTTAGAGTGATTCCAGTTTGCACTTTTGGCATGTAATATTAAAAAGTAATTAAGAACTTGTGACGTTGACTGCAATTTCGAATTTTACACCATGTGAAATTGAGCTAAGATTTGTCCTAATCTCCTCATTCTCTACTTGATTAGACTATGGTAGTGTCTTCTAATCTCCTAATATTACACATTCCAATCCTTAGAAGATTAGGCTTTGCTCCTAAAGCTCATTGCATTATGCATGTCTTTTTAACTTTCTTATACTTTTTGCTATACACGTGTACTTGGACGTGAGAGTTTGTACTCCAATGTACAGGAAACATGGAGGCAGCATGTCACTGGTGGAAAGCTTAGGGAAATAACTGAGGAAGCCAAAAGTTTTGCAGTTGGAAACAAGGCTCTTGCTGCTTTATTTGTTCATACTCCAGCTGGTGAGCTGCAGCGTCAAATCAGATCATGGCTCGCGGAGAACTTTGAGTTTCTTTCTGTCACAGGAGATGATGCTGTTGGGGGGACTGCCGGTCAGTTAGAGCTTCTTTCAACTGCAATAATGGATGGTTGGATGGCTGGACTTGGGGCTGCATTACCTCCTAATACTGATGCTCTTGGGCAGCTTTTGTGCGAGTATTCAAAGCGGGTCTACAGTTCTCAATTACAGCACTTGAAGGTATGCCCTTCAAATTAATTTGTCTTATTGCTTTTTTCTGTTGAATGTTCAATCCTAAGTGCATTTATCTGATGGCTCAAGCATGGGTCAACTGGTCCATGGGCAAGCTGGGTCTAGTACTCTGGTTTGTGGTTTGTAGGGAAGTTAATTTGTACCAGTTCCAAATTGATTTTGACATCAATGGTGCAGAGTAGGGGGTTCAGCTTTCTCCTCACCATGCCTCTGAATCTGTTACATACAGCACTCATGACAGTTAAATGATGTGAATTGGCCGGAATAAGGGTTACACTGGTCCCGTCTCTGCCAGTTTTGGTAAAGACCATTTAGTACCATTTACAATTGCGAGAACATGATAGGATTTATACAAAGAGGATAAGAAAATATCATAAGGAAAATTTACCATGACCCCTTCTCACTTTATGGGGAAGGCCAAAGCTCCAATTTTTTTGGGAGAGTTCTACCTGATGTTCTCGTATTTGTTCGATCTTTTGCTCTTCGAGCCTTACTGCTGACACTTTTCCTAGGCTTCAATCCTTTAATGGTATTGTCTGTGGTGTAGAACCAGAAAGCAATATACAAGAAGACAGGAATAAGTAAAGGAAACTAAGAAGTAAAGATATGGAGGATGGAAGATGATGAGAGAACGGGAGAATCAAGGATCACAATCCTAAATCAATATCTCACTATTCAAATTGTCAGATCTTAAACCAGTTACGGAAGGCCTATTTATTGGCAAACCAGACAAAGAAACCCCAATAAAGTATCCTATTAAACTCAACTTCCTAATTAAACCTAAAATAGTAGATTTTCAGTTTTCTATTCATCTTTATCCAATGCCATGGGGACCAAGGAAATAGACCGAGTATAAGTTTAGGCAACCATATAGTATTGATAGTTCTGCGTTTTGTGCTGTATTTGACTGAGTTAAGCAAACCCATGAAGAATAGCCCTTTCCGGAAACCCACATTATATCCCTGAACACATAATTATCCTGCCGCTTACAAAGAATCAGAGAAAAAAATATACAACAGAAGTAGCATAAATTGTGGTAATTAATTTCCCATTCAAGGTCAAAGCTAGTAACTTACCAAATAACTGCATCGGTAACCTCACAAAACATTATTTTACTTTGGCTACTTCCCTTGCCGCATTGCGACCTTGTGTTGCTATACTTGCCAAGAATTTGGCCGCATGCATGTTGCTACAGTGTTTAGTTGTGTTCTTGAAAAAAGGTCCGAACTTTTATTAATCATAGTACCCAACTTGTGGTTTTATCAGGATATTGCTGGTACTTTGGCAACTGAAGGGGCCGAGGACTCCGCACAAGTAGCCAAACTACGTTCAGCTCTTGAGTCTGTCGATCACAAGAGAAGGAAGGTACTCATTTTGGTTCAAGAAGCTACATCTTCTTTGCTGTTTTTAACTTTCCTATGTTTTTCCAAGCTTACTTTGCCGTTAATAGTTATGTCAAAAATGGAAGTTGAAGCCAACGTGCTTCCAATTTTTTTGGATGAAAATTTTGTAGAAATAAACCTAACTTAAGGAGGACCAAAACTGTTTCGGCTTCGTGATATATGTGCTATCATTTACCATTCTGCCTCAGCTCATCTGCACCAATCATGGTGTGGTGATTGTTGCAGGTGAGAAAATTGCTGGGTTAGACAAGGTTAACTCGCTTGTAGACGTTAAGCTTAACAAGACATGGCTTTATTCCAAAACCATTCATCCTGTCATCTCTCTTTTAAAAACATGTCTTTAGTTATGTCTAGGATATTCATGTCCTTTCTCTCTTGTACTTTATTCCAAAGGTTTTGCTGTCAACTATTGATTTAGCCTTTGTTGTTCTCTATTTTATTCACCATCATTTATTTGACTGGAAGGTTATGGATGTCATAATTTGATAGCTTGCATCAATTTTGCATGGTGAATTTTGTGGTACGATGCTGTTGTTGCATATAGTGGATGATCTGGGAATATCAACTATCTACTTGACCTACTGTGACATTACTACCTGTTTATTTTGCAATCGCCAGATATTGCAACAAATGAGAAGTGATGCAGCTTTACTTACATTGCAAGATGGTGGTTCACCCGTTAGGAATCCTTCTACTGCAGCTGAGGATGCACGCCTAGCGTCATTAATATCACTAGATGGTCTAGTGAAGCAAGTCAAGGTTTTGAATAGCTTGTGTGTTTATGTAATTGATGATTGAGTTACTGTAAAACGAGAAGCAAGACCTGAGGATATACATAATTCTTGTAGGACATAATAAGGCAGTCCTCTGTCAGCACTCTGGTGAGAAGTAAGAAGAAAGCATTGCTTGCATCTCTTGATGAACTTTCAGAGCGGATGCCTTCTCTGCTTGATGTTGATCATCCATGTGCCCAGAGGCACATTGCAGATGCTCGTCGTTTGGTAGAGGTATGTTTTCAAAATTGCTGCTTTCCATTGCTTATGGAAGATTATCACCAATTCTGCAAATTATTGTACATTGCTGTAGTAGGATCTCATTTTTCTTGTGCTCGGATGTCACAGATCTCCTAAATAGAATTAGTTTGCATTGCAAAGATAGAGTGACAGGTTTCTCTTTGATAAGCTTTGCTCAATGCCTCCACTCCTGAACCTATGTTTTTTATGTTTAAATGCTATTGCTGGTCAGTCTGCACCTCACCTCTTGCCCCCACTAAGTGCGCGTGCGTGCACACTCTATGGTCTATGCTTTTATATCTGAATCTGGGACTTTACCTTGAACCTATGATTGTAAATTGTTGTCCTGCATTTAATAAGTTTAATCACCAACTTTACATGAAGTAAATAACATGCTCAATTGCAATCTGAGACTGACCGTAATTTGAAAAGAGTTGAGAAATTGACCCTTTTGATTGCTTGGACAATTAGGCTGGGCCAATTTTACATACTGAACCGTAACAAATCCTTGTCTGAACTACGTCTGGCTATCTACACCTGTCATGTTAAGTATTCTTCTTAATCAAGTACTCTAATTTCCATTAAAGAACAAGCCAAATATCTCTTTTTTTCCCCTCAGTTTCTGGCATTACCCTAAATGTTGATGGTGTTACTCTTTCTAACTGGCTGCTTATCGGTCTTTCTTGTATGTGAATAACCCATCTTCGTAATTTTGTGTAAGTTGCAAATTTAGCTCCTGTGTGCTTTTGACATATCTACATCTCTGAAGAACATTTTGAACTAACATGCTCCCCTCTGAGAATCCAACATCGACACCCCCTCATTCCACTACATCACGATCAATCCCGATAGCAAACCTCACATGGAAACCAACCAGAACAGTATCCCATCAGCATTACAATCAAACAGTCCATTCTTCAGCAGTACCCGTGTATCTCTTTCTCAAGCCTTGTTTCTAGGAGTCCCCCACATGGAGAGAGTAATGCCAAAGCTATGACCGATTTTGGGACTCAAGGTGTTCAGGGTTTGGCAGCTATAATAGTGGAGGTAATGCGAGCATGGGTTTCACTGCCATATTAATGCGTATTTATTTAGACCATTACGAATTTTGTTGGCATCATTGATGGACTGATGGTGTAAGAGTACAAGTGGAGTGGAGAAAAAGAGTGATGATGAGAGAAAGACAAGTGAGAAAAGGGGAAGATGCCTTAGTGGGAACTGTGAATGACAAACACCGGCACGGGGTTAGTCTAACTTCCAAACACTGTGAAATCAGTTTCACGTGCTATCCAAATGTCCAAATTTTATTTTGGCTGCTTTGTGGCTTGTGCTATAATCAAAAATGCACTTCTGACTGTTATTGATTTGCATCTTTATTCCCACCCTCTCCTGATTTGTTATCAATTGATGTAGTCAATTCCTGAGGAGGAAGACCGTTTACAACAACCTGCACATGCTCCCAAAATTTCTACAGATTTGGGATCCGCTGCCGAAACTGATGTCGCGCAGTGGAATGTGCTGCAGTTTAACACAGGCTCCACTACCCCTTTCATAATCAAGTGCGGAGCAAACTCAAACTCAGAGCTTGTCATAAAAGCTGATGCCAGGGTTCAAGAACCCAAAGGCGGTGAGATTGTGAGAGTTGTTCCAAAACCAACAGTTTTGGAAAACATGGGATTGGAGGAGATGAAACAGGTATTCTCCCAACTCCCTGAGGCCCTAAGCTTGCTTGCCCTTGCTAGGACTGCAGATGGGACCCGCGCACGATACTCAAGGCTGTACAGGACTTTGGCAATGAAGGTTCCAGCATTGCGGGACCTAGTTGGTGAGCTGGAAAAGGGAGGAGTACTGAAAGATGTGAGACCCTGAGTGCAGAAGTTATTGAGTGTGAACGGTTTTGTATAATGTATTCCTATTGTGTTGTGTTGTGTTGTTTTAGGCCTGTGTTTATATCATTTTGAAGGCTAATGAGTTTCTTCTCCTTTGTATCTTGCTTATCCGGAAAAATATTTTTTACATTCGGTAATTTGTGGTGAAAGTTGTAGCGATTAATGCAAAGATGAACAATTTTGTGTTGTAAATTCTAAATATTTTATTTCCCCTGCACTATTGTGAGCACTTGATTTGATTTTTTTTGTTGATCACTAAAGTTGTTTCGCTGCCTTTTTCCTGATCGCGCCACACAATAAAACATACCGAATCTACAAATTTTGAGCCTACTTGCCACCCTATGCCTCCGCCTATGTTCACTTGCTGAGCTTATCATACGTATGGTACATTTATCACAGAGAGTCCCTGACAAGAATTGTTTGTGAATTTTTCATTCTTGACTTAATCCCTCCCTCCCTCTCTCTGGAAAACACAAAGACAAAGGTTGAAAGAGTGAAGTTCATTCTATAATTTGTTACATCTAATCTTCTCTCTTTATGTTATATCAATGTTTGCACTGTGTTGGATCTGTTAGATAAGAACTTAGTTTGAATTATCAATTTGAGTCTTGTACTATTCTATATGGAATAGGGGGCTCTGCTGTGCATTGCGTACAGCAGGGCATGCTGCATACTAAAATGATATTGTTTTGGCGTAAAATACTGGTTGAAGAGTCATTTGCTAGTCGAATAATCTTCAGTAAGTGTTCGTTTTGGCGCGTAGCAAGCCTTGCTGTGCATTGTGCAAGGTTTTCAATTATAGTGTATTTGAATTGTGGTAATTATTGTTTTATTTTTATTTGATTTTTTTGTTTTGTGATAATTTTTTTGTTGATTGTTGGTTAGTCTCGACAATTTTTTTTATAAAAGGGGAAAATAAATCAAAATCAAGTTTGGGATTTGTTTCGTTGAAACAAACTAATAAATTTTAAAAAATTGATGAAAAAATAATAAATACAATTTCTTCAAAGACAAAAAAAAAATTTAGTTAATTTTGGCCAAATAGTCTAAAAGTAGATTATGTTTTGGCAAGTTCGTGCAGAGACCTAGTTTTGAAAAATATTTGAGTTAACACTAGTAAAAAATGGTGCGTTTAGTAGTACGGGATTGATAATTTTAATTAAAAAAATAATTATAACAAAATTAATTTAAAATTAATAAAATATTGATTCGGAAAATGCCCACATCCAATATTCATGTGTGTTCCCGTCTTTGTCGGAACAGTACAAATTTCATAACTTTGGTTCTGATGAAAGAGAGAAGGTATTTAAGTGAATTCAGCTGCCACGACACTCTGCCTCGCCGCCGGTCACTCTGATCTATCTCCGGTGAAGAAAACGCAGTAGGACACACACAGAGAATGTCTTCACTAACCTGCACGAAACTGACTCTGTGCACTATATCCGCAATTCTCATACAAATCATCGGTCTCTCACTCTTCGTTCTCGGGTTTTTCCCCGTCAAACCTGCTCTCTCTGGCTTCAGGTACCCCCCTCTTCCATTCCTCTCCTCTGTTCGCTCCCCAGAAAAAAACTTTACTGGGAGGGATAAGAAATTTAAGATTGCTTTTAAACTGGAAAATGCTAATGAAACTGCTCAAAGGGTTGTGGATAGCAAAATCGTATTAAATTTACGGCATTTTCGTAGTTTCCTCTCAAATTGATGCTTTTTCTTCCTCCTTTTCTCAATTTAGTGGTCCGGAGAGCTTTCGACCACCGGGCTGTGATTCAGTTGAGCGTCAGAATGTGTCAAATCTGCGTCCTGATCAGCTCAAGTCGTTGTACCAGGTAACGTTTTGTCTCTTGATGGTTTAGATATTGGATTGAATTCTATGGCTGATGGGGTATGGTTTTGATATAGTGGTGTGAGAGATGGGCGTCCTATCCGGATCGTTGGAGTTTGAGTGACAATTGGAGATGCTCTTAGGATGTCTTTAAGTGACAGATTATGCAAAAAAATTGCATTTAAACTTGATTCCAATGATATGGAATATAACTAAAAAATCTTGGATTTATGAGGTTTTGGTGGTTTGATTAAGAATGAGTTTCGTATTATTGTGGTTGCGGATAATGGATACACTGAATTTATAGTGTTGGTATTTGTTTAACTTAGATTAATTAATTGCTGCTACTTGAGTGTTTATCATGGAGTTCATGCTTAAAAATGGAGGAAGGTGCCAAAGAAGGTCTGGAGAAGGAGAACAAGAGGGATGAGTATGGGGCAGTATGGTTTTCCATAATGACCTATTTTGGCCAAAAGCTTGAACGTGAGTGGGATGGTGTTTGTGATTGGGTGGAGCAAGGAGGCCATGATTTTTTTTGTGTTAATTGAGTAAAGAAGCAAGAAGGCTGATGATAGAAAAAATTTGATGGTTACAACCTCTTGCCCTCTATATTTCCTAGTACTTTTTTCAATCCTCAGAGAGTTCACTTTTGGTTGTTGTGTTTGTCGTTGTCTTAGTGAATATATTTGTATACTGGAAAGGCTTTGCGAAGAACTTTAAACAATCCTGTTTCCGTTGTATTCTATTACATCCTAATTTCAAAATGAGAGAGTTCAAGAGCTACCACGGGTGAAGAGGAGGGCTATCAAGCATGACAGTATGTGTTTGAATTTGACTTCTGCTATCAAAAGTTGGTCACTACCCTTTGGATCCCACTCAGCACCTTAATGTTAATGTCCGTGTCCGTGTCCGTGTCCGTGTCCTTGTCCTTGTTAACGTAACAAGAAGCTGGTGCTTAATGTTAAAATTTTATTTTATCTACTATAAACCTGCAAGAAATCCCCCAGAGTCCCCTGCTGCTACAGATTCTTATGCTTACCGATCTTCAGTTTAAAGTGGTATTTCTAATGCAGGATTTACACGAGATCCCTCCTTCATTTGATCAATTAATCTTGATGGTATGTGCTTTAGTTTTCTTGGGGTTACACATGTACTTTTGGTGAATAATAATAAGACTCGAACTTTTGATCTTCTATAGAGGATAAGCACCAATTTGTCATGGCATAGGTTATTGATGGTCTTCCAGCCGAGTTTGTGCTTGGAAGGGATGGCCGGCCTCCTTCCATGGTTATTGAGGAAGTTATGCCATACATGCAGTCTTTGCTGGCAAGTGGATTGGCAGTTGGGTACCATGCGAAGGCTGCTCCTCCAACTGTTACAATGCCTCGATTGAAGGTGCAATTTTGCTGTTTTGATGAATATGCTTTAATAATTCACACCGAGGGATGTTTGTCCCTCACCATGTTGTATTGTTGTAGCAGGCTATGGTGTCGGGGGCAATTGGTGGATTCTTGGATGTGGCTTTCAATTTCAACACACAAGCTCTTTTGGATGACAATCTAATACGTCAGTAGTTAAAATTGTTTTGCACATTCTATATTATGTGACCTTGGTTAAGTTTGATCGGTATTGTGATTATTGGAATGCAAGCATTGTTTGAGTATGTTGTGGTGCAGGCCAGTTCTTTAATGTTGGCTGGGAAATGGTGATGCTTGGTGATGAAACATGGCTCAAGTTGTTTCCTGGATTATTCAAAAGGCATGATGGAGTCAGTAGTTTCTATGTAAGCTTCCAAAATGTTTTTATTCCTAGATTGATCACTAATTATGTTTGGAAAACAGGACCAACAATTCAGATTCTTTTGTGGAACTAGGATTGTCACTGTTTTCGTAAGACGTTTCTACCTTTTAAAATGAGGTATTTGGCAGAAGTTCTTAGCCAAGATTGTATCATGGCAAAAGTGGATTTCTTCTCATTTTCAAGATCAGTTTGGAAGAAGCACCCATAGATATTCCTGTAGCTTTTAACAAAGCTCCATTTAACAATTCCACCGACAATCCTAGGTCTTTGATGCAACACCCAGTGGGACCAGCACTTAGCTTGGAACAGCAGCCCTACTCGAACCGCTACTATGAAACACTGGTTTCTCTTCAGATATTAGACATACTGGGAGTCCCTTTCACTAATCCTATGACACCATAAATCACCGATCCAGATACTTCACTTAGGCTGTTTTCGTTTGGCTATTTCGCAAAAAATTTTAGAAAATTTTTGTAAACTTGAAATTTCCCAAACATTTTTACTTTTTTCCCAAACAATATTCATTTCTCTATAAAAGAATAGAGAGAGAGAGAACACCTCGAAAATGCCGAAAAAATTTAACTCTCAAATTTTTTGTGAAATACTTACACCAAACATCTCATAGTTTTTTTTCCCAAAAATCGTTTCAAAAACACTCAACCGAACACACCCTTACTCTTTCATCGACTCCATGGTCCCTTCACAATGCAGTAGCTGCCACCATTTGAACAGTGTTCCCAAATTGCACAATCATCCAGCTCTGGCATCCAAACTGAGTGCCATTTCCTTTCCATCCTTCCCCTCCCTCCCTGGTGTTCCCACCCAACTATCACCATGATGTAGCAGGCACCTCTGATCAGCCTTTCAAACATCCCACAGCCGAATTGGCTAAATTCTTGGTGCTGAATTTTCTAATTATTTTTGACTAGTTAGGAAGGTCTGATGAAATTCTTATTGTTTGCTGTGCCATTCCCTGTCAAAGCTTCTGGATTAAGATAAATGATATTATGCATTTCTTTGGGATGTCTGGGCATGAAGTTGGCCAACTTAATAAACTTATCACATATCTGCAAATCTTAATTTTTGTTGTATATTCTTGCAAAAGGTTAAGGATACTGTACAAGTGGATCACAATGTTACTAGACACTTGGGTGATGAGCTTAACAGGACTGACTGGAATCTTCTGGTAACTATTGTCTTTTTAGTTGTCTAATTCCTTTTCAATCTGCTTTTGTCATTTCCAGAGCATTACTACTTCTGATTGTCATGATACTGCACGCACATTTATACTCACAAAGATATGTATATCTCTGTGAGTATATATCCCAATATTATGGTAATTTCTTAACATTAGCATTGGAAGCTTGTATGACCTTTGGTATATGTCTGTTGTTCGAGCTTGTAATACTTGAGTACTAACTATTAATTTCTCTTTTTTATCTAAGAAAGAATTTTGCAAGAAGAGGAAGGATGAGGAGTACTCGTAAGATAAATTCCACAATGCCAACGAAAAGGGGGAGAAGAAATGAACAAAAGTAAAGGAAGCTACTTAGAAATTCGTCCTCGAACTGTAATAAACTATGCCCCTTAAATCTGTACTCTGCTAAGTGAAGCCCAAAACCTGAGGATCTCGGTTGCACCCCAGTGAAAACAACCCCGGAGTCTCTACAAAATACAATGATGAAGTTTTAATAAGGATGTTTCTTGAAGGCCTGCTGAAGGAACTTGAATTTCCTTTTAAGGGCAAAAGCTGCAAATCTAGTTCCAACTGGTTTGGGGAATAAGAAGTGTGCAATGTTGATTGGAAATTTGTAGTGATTATTTCTTTCATGCCTTTTGGAGTAGATGCAGAAATATGAAATCAACATAGTAGTTTCTCCTTTGGCTCACCATTCACTTTTCTGCTGTGACATGATTTTCACTGATGTTGTCATTCCAGATTCTCCATTACCTTGGTTTGGATCATGTTGGGCATATTGGGGGCCGCAGTAGGTAACAGCTCTATTGTTTGCGCTTACTGTGGTGTAATTTATGTACTTCTGTTGATGGTGTTCTATTCTAGTGTCTTGATGGGCCCAAAACTTAAGGAGATGGATGAAGTGATCAAGATGATCCACTTGAGTAATAAACAGTCTCAAGACAATGACCATGGGCGGACACTTCTGGTTTGTGCTACTTCTTCCTAGCTGTTTGCTGTTAGTGACTTTTACTTAATATTCTTAGCCAAGTAGTTGGGAGCTAGCCTTGTAGCAAACAAGTGTATATGCTGCAATAGAAAATGGAAGTTGACAAGATTATATGGGGACAAGTAAGAAGAATTGATTAGATCATTTTATTCGAACGTGGGCATTTAAGGTGATGTGACCTCCAGATCCAGGACAAGGGAGAGTACTAAATTATATTAGTAGTAAAATATTTATTTCATTCTTAAATTATGCTTAAATTTTTTAAAATGTCCTCAGACTATTAATTTTATTTACTTAGCCCTTAAACTATCAATTCGGACTTTATTTAGTCCAATTACTAACATCCGTCTAAGATCTATTACAAACTGTTAGAGTGAGGACTTCACTGCATTTCAGTTCATTAGGAAGGGACTTAAGTGCAATTTTAGTCCAACGAAAACGGAAAACTCACTCAACTAATCTCCAATGGGGTTTTTTCGTGATCTCACATTCCTTCAATTTGTTTCAGAACTATAGTACCATTCAATATAATACCAGAGTCTTCTGATTTAGGTAGAATTTGTGAAGCAACAAGGAGGAAAGGGCAATGGCGGTTGAATTGAAAGCGCTGTTAAACTACTTGAAGTAGAGTCGAGACTGAAGATGGGCGTCGATGAGTTTGAATTTGAAGATCTGAGCTTTGTTTCGTCGAATTCAAACTTTTCTTTGGATCTGTTTCTGGGTTTGGGATCTGGGTTGGATCCCAGTCTTTGGGTGGCAGCTCTTACACCGTTATTGTTGGGGGTTGCGACATCATCTGGGTGGATGTAAGTGTGGAGGCCTTGGAGGAAGAAGATGGGGATCTTGAGGAAATAGAGGACTGTATAGAGACATGGGGCGACTGTTGATTGTAGTATCAGATTGTTGGTGAGTAGAAAGCACACGAATGACATGATTTTGAGTGAAAATTGAAAGACGCAAAAATCTGTCGAGGAAGAGAGTGTTTATGGTTTCATAATCAAGACAAATTGTGGGCATGTGAGATCACGTAAAAAAACCCAGTGGAGATTAGTTGATTAAGCTCCCTCCTAATAGACTGAAAATGCAGTTAAGTTCCTGTTCTAATGGTTCCTAACAAATCATGGCCGGATTAAGTAATTGAATTAAATAAAGTCTGAATCGATAGTTTATGGACTAAATAAATGAAATTCATAGTTCAAGAACATTTTAAAAATTTTGGGCATAATTTAAGGACAAAGTAAATATTTTACTCATTATATTAGTGATGGTAGGAAAATCAGATGAATTTTTAGACTCAAATGAAAAGGGTAATTGTTTTTCCATTCAATATAATACTCATTAAGCATACTCGCCAATTTGAACTATGCTAGTACAGCTTTATTGGACAGCTTTATTGATATAAACATTCTTTGCCGATGGTTATCGGAAGTATATATGTTCTCTGTCTCTGTGTGTGTGTGTATCTGAATGTCTTTGAACAGTGGCGTCCAGGAACTTCATGTAGTGGGTGCACTCATGAATAACCTTCAGAAAAACTTTCATCCAGCATCATGATTTTCTGAAAGTCGAAGGCCCTAAGTAGATTATATTTAAAGTAAAGTCCAACAATAATGAAGTATATTCTGCTTAATGAAGAAATTAACAGCCCTAACTACCAAGAAGAACTCTAACTGTAGCGTATGATCAGTAAATTCAACACAAAAACTGAGCATGAAAAACCTAATGTGATATTAAACACAAAAGATTTTAAAAGTTTATAGGCGGGTTAGATTGATAAGTTCCTTCGCTTAGGGGTATGAGCATGATTTCTTAAGTTCATATAAATTTAAGTCATTGTAGAAAATTCAAGGGGGCAAGGGGCCCTCTGGCCCTTTATTAAGTCCGCCACTGCCTGTCAACATTTAGATGTAGACAGGGAACATCTCGTATCAATCCAGTTATTATAACGCTGGTATGTAATTTATGCAATAAAAAAGGCAATGGAAGAATGTATGTAATTCTTGCATCTCCATAGTATTATGTTAAATCAGTAATGCATGATATAATTCAGATGTATTTTTCGTTCTTCAACCAAAGAACTTGTTGTCGTCTTTGATCTAAGAGCGAGGAGGCTAAAATTTTATGATTTGAAGGAAAACAGTACAATGTTGAGACCTCTCTTTTGTAATCCAAAACATGATAATAGGGGGAGATATGACGGACATATGTTCTGCTGTACTTATTTTTTCAATTTTTGAAGATAAACATTAATTAAAATATCCTCTGCCCACATCAAAAATGAAGTAAAACTGTATATTTTGCTGGTAGAGCTTTACCTTTATCTGCAATTCTGCATGTGATCACTGCATTTGTGAGACTGCACAAAAGAAATGTATATTTTTCTTGTAAAGCTTTGATACACCCACCCTGACATTATATTGTAGAGGCATAGAGCTGTCTTGATTATTATATGGACCATGTCTGTGGAATGGTGAACTCCAGGGTCCAGGCGATTTTATTGGTTATTTAACGTTTATACTGACAAACTTCTTATGAATTACCATTGTCCTCTGGATGTCACTGCATTTAAAAGTTTGATGCTTACTGAGGCATTTGATTAGAATTTTTGAAGTACCAACATAAGTTGAAATTTGTAGATGGTGGTCAGCGATCATGGCATGACTGAAAATGGTAATCATGGGGGATCTTCGTATGAGGAAACTGACTCGTTGGTGCTTCTAGTTGGTCTGAAACCTAAAGCCTATGATTATCCATTGGTAACACATAGCACAATTCACCAGGTATTTGAATTGTAGATTCCATGTTTCTGTTTTACCATCATGGGGGATTAACATTTTTTATATAGTAGTGAACTGTTGCGACTATGTCCATTGTTCATTTGAAGTGTTGTTTTGAGATAGAATTGAAATATTGCTTGCTGTCCCCTGATTATCAAGACTTGACGCCTAGGAGTTGCCCTAATGTGGTACCTAAACAGGCTATGACTGGAGACGGGACAAATTGTTGCCAAAATCTTGCGCATACACCAAGAAGTACCCTATTCAATCGGATCTGACATTTTACACACCACTCTTTCTCTCAGTTACATTAAAAAATTCAAACAAGTTTCTTCTCAGTTTCTATTGTTCTTGTTTCTCAAATTTAGTATGACAATGTCTTTGATAATCTTGAGCACTTACAGTGTCCGAGGGTCATGGCTATGAACTAGTGTATGCTTGATTGACAATTGAAAGCATATATGCATTGTAATAATCTGCAACTAGGAGGAAACGTAATGGTAAACTAACATGCTGCTACTTGCAGTGGCTTTGTATAATGATGGTTAGTGACTTGAGATTTCCTTGTTCTAGATTGAAGTAGTTGCACCAGTCTGTCGATGGAATATGATGCAATTGGAATTCACATCATATGACTAGCAAAGTTAATAATAGATTCTGGAATGTGGATGTGTAGGAGGTTATTTACTATCGAAGTGTGGAAACGCCAAGCTATACTTTTTGGTTTTGGTATGAGCAATTTTATCACTTTTTGGTAGTTCGTCAAAGGGTGGTTCTGTTAAGACTACAGAAGTGACCACGTGGGAATGTGCTATGTGTGTGCTACTCAAGACACGATCTTACTTCCTAGCTCCTATTGGAATTTATCAGATTGGGTTCTTGTCGGTGCTCTCTTCAAGAATGTATAGCAATTTTGCCCTAGTCACCTTGTGCCTTTCTAAATAATTTGCTTTAAAATTCATCCATTGCCTATGTTTATATACCTAGCGTTGTTGTCCAGGAGACAATCCTGAATAGGCTTTGAAATGGTTATGCCTTTCCCTTGTTTGCGTTTTATTTTTTTTATGCAGGTTGACATTGCTCCTACTTTAGCCCTTCTTTTTGGTGTGCCAATTCCTAAAAATAATGTTGGAATGTTGATTTCAGAAGCTTTTGATTCTTTGACAGGTGGGTTTTGTTTATTTTCTAGTTCACTTTATGGTTCTAATTTTATGCATAGCAGACTGTTTTAAGGATGATAATGTAGAACATTTCTATTGACTCTAGTCGCAAATTGATGTTCTACAAGTGCAAAGAAGCATTTTCCACCGAGCTTTTGTACCCGACTAGATTTAGAGGTGTGGCACAAGAAGTGCGACGAAAGTCTTTTGGAAAAAGAAAATATATCACAAACAAAACATTTACAAATTTCTATGAATCTTTTTGTTTGCAGAATATATTTTTACCTGAACTGTTTTTTCCTACAAAACTAGCAGAGTCTGAGGTTTGATGAACAAGACGAGTGAAGGAATCAGTGTAATACAATATTGCCCCTTATACAGACAATGTTTGGCAAACAATTGTTGTGCATGTAACGTTTAATTAGGTTGTGTTGAAGTCAAATGATAATATTGACTAAACACTTGTGCTACTTTCGTCCTTTATATAAGGAACAGTTGAGGGAATGTTTCAGGTAGAGTTCAATTAATGTTGTATGTTACTATGGTTCTCTAATTAATAATTGGTGGATGTCTTATGGTGTAGCACATAATAGACAGGTAGTTCTACTTCTAACAATGTGTTATTTTCTTAGCCATAAAATGAAGGGACACTTTGAGAAATCATTTAATAAGATAACCTCTTGTGGTACTATTAAGAGGAGTGTATACTTTCGAAAGAAGCTTTAGGCAATACAAACTGACGCAATAATTATTTTGAAGCCTACAGCTCAAATCCAATTGGATATGGGTGGAGAGGCTGGGAGGCTCATATCTCAGTTTTGAAGGTAATAATTCATTAATGCGGCACAAGCTCAAATTTAAGTTGTATGTTCCTTTTAAACTGCAAATAACATTGATTTGAGTATAGAATGGGACATAGCGTGAGATTGTCTGCCACTTTCCGCTAGGATAGGGGAATGTGGTAGTAAAATGAACCAAATGAAACCAAACCGAGCATTGTGACTCAATCAAATAGAGTCGGCTACCAGAATCCATTTCTGTCATTTCTGATTGTCAATGATATGTTTAAGCATGTGCGACTAAGGTGGATAAGTAAATGTTAGTTCAGGCTGAATGTGGAGAAGGGCAAAAGGAAACTGAATTTTGTCTAGGACGTAGACATGAAAGGTAATACGTTAACGAGTTAAATCTGCTGGCATGACGCATTATGTTTGCTATCATAAAATCTGCACACAAGCCAAGCCAAGTTTTGCCAGGTCTTAAAACTATTATGCTTGTTGTATTTTGTCACATTTTGTAGTGACGAGTAGCCATCATCATTATTGGATTGATAGTCTTTTCATTACAATTTACAAGTGATCTTCATACGTGGCTTGTTTACAGGCTTGACTTGCCAAACCAAGATATCTTCATAATTGACTTGTTTATGGCACAAGTCTTAAAATGGAGTTGGACAGTTTGTTCTCAATTAGAATTTTCATAAGTTAAATTTCAGAATGGCTGTTGTTTGGGTTACGAAAAAATTGTCGTTGGGTTCCACTATGAGCTATTATTATCAAGCGATGTAGTACATATAGTGTCTAGATTTATTATCCTATCTACCCTGCTTTTACAGTTTATTATGGTAATAACATACACTTAGTGCAGGTGCATTGCATATAGAACCAGAGCAGGATATTTGGAATTGGGAAGTGTTTCTGGATTATTTTGAGATTGTAGAAAATCAGCAATGATAGAAAATGATGCATGCATTGAAATTGGTGATGTATAGGAAATGATAGGAAAATCATTGTCCAGTAGTAGTTAGTTTATATTTTACTTATTCTCAGTATATACAAGGATGGTACGGGAAGATGAAAAAAACAAAGAGATGGTATCGTTATTATATTTAGGTATTTCACTCCCTCAGTTGCATTTTCATAGCTCCTTTTCACTATTTCAGACATCTCAAATAATCGTCCAAATTCTGTACTGCATCTTTTTCAGATGATTTTGTAAACTGTCTGCAAGAACTAATTGAGATACTTTGGTTGGTAGAAAAAAGTATGTTGTAAGTTTTTGTCATGAAAAGTACATTATTTGTTGACCCAATTAAAGGGCACAATTGCCAAAGAAGACAATTTATGTGGGACGGTGGGAGTAGTGGATTTATCCCCATGACAAGTTAGCAGGCAGAGTATCTGGTTGTTGTTTTATTCATATTGTGGCAAACATTATAGTATTTGTTTTTTACTTTCCTACCACAGATGACCAACAACTGAGGATATTCCAGTTGAATTCGTGGCAGTTACTCAGATTACTTCAAGTACAGATACCTGGTTTATCTTGTCGAAGTTTCTCATGTGATATACTCGGCGATGATCAGTGGCCTGTGATCACCAAATGCAATGGTAGCGATGAGGAGATGTTTTGTTGCTTATTTACAAATGCTGTTACTCTTCACAATTCCTGGAAGTCTAAAAGAGTCTCTGGGTAGTTTATATTGATAACTCGTTATTCTAAATTATGTAGCCATGTAAATTGAGAGAAATACTGAAGCCTTGCTTCTGGTATCTTGCATATAGGTCTAATAGTGGAGATGAGTATCACATGACTGTTTTGGCATATGATGATTTTCTAGGAGCTGCAAGCAAGTGGTTATCAGGCAGAGCAACTTATGTATGTGTCTCCTCCGTCAACGGTTATTGAGTTTTTCTCCTTAGTCAGTTCAAAGACTGATGGGCAATGGGGACAAATATTTATTGTATTCCTATATACATTACTTCCTTATCCCTTTCATTTGCACTTTTTCTTATCATAATGCAGAAACCGGCTGGCTTACTTACTTCTGGAGTTGCTGCAATGGTCTACTCATGCTTGGTATTGCTAGGGCTTCTTTTTCGGCTGGATCAAGAAGTTTACCCCCGCAAAATCCATCATCTTTCTGACGTGAAGAACGCTGTGCATAAGTGGCATTTCGACGAGACTTATGTTCTGGCTGTCATCTTTGTCCTTGTTTTGAGTATGGGATCTAGTTCTATGGTTGAGGAAGAGCAATATATATGGCATTTCTTGACATCCACATTTTATTTGGTATTACTCCGCAAAACAATTCAGTCCACTGTAGCAAGAAACAAAAAAGGTTTGATTACGTTGATTAAAGGACAAAACGGATGCGGCTATGTTCCTGTATTATCTATCATTCTTATTCTCATTAGTGGGAGGATTATGAGAGGCTGGCATCAAGGTGGTGTTAACTGGGCTCATCTTCCTGACATTTCAAAGTGGCTTGACCAAGCAGGAAGAGGTTATGTAAAATCTCTCCAGCTGGTTTCATGGGTTCTTGTAATGAGTTTAGCCTTATATTCTCTTTTTTTGTTAGAGTCCAGGAAATTGTTTGCTATGGTGATTGGATTCACATTTCTAGTCCCAGGGGCATTGGTTCTGCAACATATCATAGAATACCAGGACACTTCCTTTTCAGCATCTAGTTATGGTTCTAACTCAACGGTGCAAATAATCTATGGACTCCTAGTGCTTTTCACATTTGGGGCTTCTTTTTGCCTACCTTGGCTGATGCCGCTTCCAAACCCTAAGATCTTATTGGGCCATAATGGTCTGTTGTCAAGTAATTTTCTTGTTGACTTTAGAAGGAAGCTTCTGGTTGAGGGATTTCGAGATTCTATATGTGTCATTGGTTGGGCATACATACATTGCTGGTGTCTCCTACAGCTATTGTTACAGCAACCTACAAATTCAATGCCTTTATTATTTCTTCTTGTGCAAATTCTGGCCAGTATCTATTATTATTCTTGTGGTGGGATGCATCTTAAGCTGTGGGTTGAGGTACGTCACTCAAAACAATGGTTAGTTTTTTTTTTCCCTGGGGTTAAGAGCTTGTTAAACTATTTGGAAATTTATCCAAAGAAGCTTAGAATGTTCTAGTCAAATGTAAGGTCAGGCTTAAAAGAAGAGAAAGCTCCATATTTTAACTTGGTTTAAGATATCGGTGTTTTTACAATGTGGCGAGGAAGAGAGAGCATTTTGAAAGGGAGAAAGAAGGGTTAAATACCTTTAGAGATCCTCCTAAGGCTTTCTTGCTTGAAGCTTGAAGCTATCAGTTATTCCAATCTTTTTGTTTGATGTTCATTTCAACCATGATCCAAGGCCTGATATTGATCACTTAATAACCAATGCAGGATACCTTAAAAAAGAGATACTAATAGCCTTAACATTGTGTCGGTATTTTCTTATGCTTGGTGCGATTGCTAAAACCTCGAGCCGTTATGCATTGAAAAGTTGCAAATCTGAGTGCAGCGACTAGGCAATGGAACAACCCCATCCCCATGTTCGATAGGACCACACTTGTTATGGTGTTTGTGACGCCATATTCATACGGGTTTTCTTGTATGAATGGCAAGTCACTTTTGTTTTCTAGAGCACTCTCTTGTAGTTGCTCATATCCTTTTCAGTTTGGCGTAAGTTATACTGCAAGTGAACTGGAGGATAGCTGGTCTTTTCTCTCTTGGCCTGGTAGTTTCTCATGAATAAGGAATAGAACACTTCAAGAAATTTCAGTTTCCATTTACCATCCTACACTTTAAAGTGTATTATTTTCCTCATGCTACATACTTTCACTGTAAAACTATTGTTTCTATATTCCTTATGCGCTCTTGGTTTAAGGGTTTCCAACCTGTACTTCTAATCATTTGGATGTTCAGGCCTCATTTAGTTCGTAAACATCAGTAATCAGGGTGAGAATTGATAATAATTTCACAAAATTTTTACACTTGAACAAGCGTGCTTGTGCACAACGGCATGTGTAGTCGTACAAACCGGTCTCTTACAAAAGATGTAGTTTTTTGACAACATACATTGAACAATTAGGATGTGTTCCAACCACAAATGATTATGCTTGAGACACCAGAGGTGTCTATTTAAATTTTGTTGTTCTTGTTAGCTTTTATGAGATATCATGTAAACTTTGTTTTGACAGTTATTTTTGTGCTCCACACTGGGGCCGGGGCCAATGTTGGGTCCAATAAAATAAGCTCATACATGTGCTCCATACCAATTACCTGGCTTGCAATAAATTGTTGTGCATTTGGACGACCTGTGCCTACTAAACTTCTCTTTGGTTTTCCTAGGTTGCTGGACTATACTATTTGGGAATGGCTGGGCATTTTGCTCTTGGTAACACCAACACTCTTGCTACTATTGATGTTGCTGGAGCTTTCATTGTACTTCCTCTTTTCCTAACCTGCATTTTTGATAGAACATGATTTGTGGTGGTCAAAGCTTTCTACTCTTATTCATTTGAAAAACTCTTTAGGCTTACTTAAATTCTCATGATTGTTTCTATTTTTGCAGGGCATTTCAAATCACTCAACGATGCTTTCTGGCATCTTAATGTTCATTATCACCTATGCATCACCCTTGTTAGCGCTTCTCAGCATGGTGATGTATATGTCCATGAAGGATACATATTCAGTTGTGAACGCACAGGATGCAGATATTGGGCAGTTTCTGAAGATGACTGTCAGCTTTCCTTGTCTGGTTCCACTGGGATTGAATTCGGTTGTTTTGGTTGCTTATACCATCATTTTGCTGCTAATGAGGAATCATTTGTTTGTTTGGAGTGTCTTCTCTCCAAAGTACGTTTTAATTGGACGAATATCATAATAGAAAATGTATGTGTAGTAACCCAGCATGCAGTATAGCTTGTCCTTAGTGCAGGGTTAATTTCTTATAAGTAACGTAGCTATATGACATCCACTGCCAATGGATTGCTTGTAGTTTTGCAAAATAATGGACCGGCAAATGGACAATGTTGGAAGCCTACTACTTGTCTTCTCTTCAATCCTTTTTCCCGCTCTTTCTCAATGTGCTATCTTTGTTTATTTGGTAGGGGTTCGGTGTAAGGAAGAGTTTGATGGGGTGTGTGGTTAACTGGGTTTGGGGCAACACATCTATAGCTTAAACACAACCCACGAAATTGTAGTGAATTTGTATGGGAAGTGCAGATTATCTTTGTTTTTAAGATGAGTATTCCAAGCTCAAGGAGATTGGCTGATTGGTCTTGATGAGGGAGTTTGATGAACAACTCGAACCTTAATGGAAACATTCAAATTTCTTGAGGAAATACTTGATCAAACTTTTTTTGTTCCATGATTTTAGCATTTTCTTTATTGTTGGTACCCTATTTAATCCTCTGAAGTTAGCAGGAAAACAGCTATAGTGAATTTCCAAGGGTTCTGTGGTTGTTACTAAGGCAGTACGCTAGGCGGAGTGGGCAACATTAGACTTACCCAAGAGTGTTAATTTGCTATTGTTCGTTTTGCTTTCAAAGTCCTCCTCTTCGACTGACCAATTTTTCAAGATGGGTTTATAAAATAAGCTCTCTTAATTACAACTTCCTGCATCTGAAAGTAATGCAGATGCACTCTGGTCCCTGTTTGAACAATACTTGTAGGTACTAAATGAGAATTCCAAAGACGTGCATTTTCTCTTGTGACATGCTTTACGTTGAAACTGATTTCTGGATGCACTAATGATGTACATTCTTTTCCCAGGTATCTGTATGTGTGCGCTACGACTGTTTGCGTATATATAGGAGTATCTGTTGTGTCTTTCACCGCAATTTATACATCTATGGTGGTTTCCTTTCGGAGTAGAACGTTGTAGTGCTATGTCGGAGATGACTTTAGTGTGTCCACGGTGCTCCAATAAGCCCCTTCAATTCTTGCACACAAAAGCATATCAACCATTTCTTTCCGGCTTTCTTTGGATTGGCCCTAAGAAAGTCTCTTCGGGGAATCGCTACAGAGCAAAGCGCAAAGAAAATGGTAAGAGCTTTTCACAAATCTTTTTGGTAGTTTTGTTGAGATAGATTGTAATGATTGCATATTATAATCTTAGCATTCTTTTTCCACCACCCCAATTACCATTTCACTTCAAGAACAACGAGAAAGAACAGAGAGGTTATCAGTAAGTTTACAGCTTTCAATTGTAAGTGTCTACAGTCATAACGCACTCTCTTTCCACTTGGTCTTAGAACATTTCTCCTCGTATGTGTTGTCTTCAATTTCCTTAAAAAAATAGGGAATGACTGAATTTCGTACTCATTGTTAGGCATTTCATTTCTGTTTTTAAGTCTGAGAATGATATTTACATTAGGTTCATTAATTTTCCTCTTACTCCTCTCTTAGTTTTTGTTATCTCCATGTCTTATTGAGTTGAACTGTGGAAAAGTTCTTGTTCTACATTGACATTCTAGTATATTTTTGATGTCACGTTCAGTTATAAAATGCTGTTTGATTCCTTAAGATTGCTAGTGGTACAGCTGATCACCACTGGCATGTAGGGCCGGCCCTGAGGTTTTTGGGCCCCTGGGCTAGCTAGCAAAATAGGGTCATATTCATTTTAAGAAAATTAGAAATAAGTCAACTTTTTTTTAAATGATATTGGACACCAAAAAAACTTCAAAATAATATCATTTTAAGGAATGCAACACATAATAGATTTTTTTTTTTGCTTCAGATTTAAAACTAGTATTAAAAGTTTGAATTAAGAAATTTTAATAACTTTACTAAAGTAATTGAGGTCTTATTAAAACAGTATTTTGAACTTAGTGCAACCATTATGTCATTAATCACATATTTGGAAAGGTGTCTTTTATTACTCACCGTGATGGATTTGTTCCCCATTTAACTCTCAGGTCTACTTAAAGTACTGGGCATTGTCAACAAGGGTAGTTTGGGAATACATAAAGATAGGTCTTGAGTTGGCACATTTTGGGAAGGGATTTACTTAGAAAAAGTCTAAGAACACAGATGTGTCCGGACACATCTGTGTCCCTAGCATTACTCATCTACTTAAGACACTTGTTTCACACACTTGCACACCACTCACACCCCACACACTTTTTTCACTGGTATATTTCTTTGGCAAGGATAGCTCTTTGCTTTATTTCAGCTATTATAAGGTCTTACGTTGCCGCAGGGGAGGAACTACATAGAGGTTGTTGGGTCCAGGCCTCCAAAAATTTACAAAATTTTTTAGACCTAGGTATAAATTTTAAAAATTATTTAAAAAATTACATTTCGGCCCCCCAAATATATTCGGTCCTCTCCATTTCTCAAAAAAATATCTTGGCCCCCCAAATGTCGAATCCTGGTTCTGCCTCCTTGCTTAGTGGCGGCTTAAAGAAAGCATGGTTGGATGTATTGGAACACGAAAAGCAGCTCTAGTAATGCACAAGAGGTACATGGGCTTGAGAATCTAGGAATTGTTTTGATCATTCGGAGATAGGTAGTAAACTTGGGTGGCCCTCCACACTTGCGTGAACGGTATGAGAAAATGATTGTGGTTCTAGTATTGCTGCAGATCAAATCTATAAATTTCTTATAGTGGGCGTATAGTGCGGACAAAACGATATAATTTGATCCATTTTGTTCTTAAAACTATATCGTTCTGACTTATCATGCGAATTGTTATCAAAATGCATGAGATAAAAAACGATATAGTTTCGAGAGCAAAATTAACAAAACTACATGGTTTTGTGTGCACTACGTACATATTACAGGGAACTGCACTGCAGTCTTCCCAAATCTTTTCACCATGGCATTGTTGTTGAGTCAGAGCCTATCATTTCTTGCATCCCCATGTAGGTTGCACTGTGGCTAGAAATACAGTATTAGGTTGTAACATATCTGAATTTGCATGGCATTGCAGTTGATAAGTTGAACCAACATGTACTACATCCCCAAACTTACCCAGCTACATCTCATCCAACTCATAGAGACCTTCATCACTTGCTCCCTATAAATTACGAATCCAAAAACTTCTTTCCTTCAGCTCAAACCATAAACACAATCTCCTTATACTCAACAGAAATCTAGCTCTTTAAAGCCCTCTCTGCATCAATCAAACAATGGCAGCAGCTTTTGATCATCATTGCCTTCTTCTCTCTCTGGTCATTGCCTTATCCTTTTCCAGCATCCATACGATTACGGCGGCCCGCCTCCTGTTACAAACACAGCCGGCATTTCCATCACTGCCGACGGGAAACCTACCTCCACTTCCGGCAATGCCCACCCTGCCCAAAACCATGTTGCCGCCACTGCCTACCATCCCACCAACCTTACCGAAGCCGACTACATTGCCGCCTCTTCCAACCACCCAAATCCCAACCTTTCCCACCATGCCCACAGCCCCAAAGGTTGTCCTTCCCCCACTTCCAGCCACTTCACTTCCCAATACTCTGACCACAATCCCTCAGATTCCCACCATTCCCGCGACGATTCCGACCTTCCCTTTCTTCTCTCCACCCCCATCAAAAACCAGTCCATGAGATATCATTACGACTCTATATAGTATGATTTCACCTTCATGAGGTGTCTATATATATCCAGTGTGTGTGTAGTTTCTGTGTTTGTTTGTATTAGCAGTTTTAGGATAGCTTGAGTGTGTTATTGTATTTGATTTCTATTTTAGGGGTTGTGAAAGTTCCATATTTCTTTTGGTTTTGAAATTTTGTGATGTAAGTTTTATATTTCATTCGGTTATTATTATTATTATTTTTTTAAATTCTCTTCAACATCCCGATCTCTCTGCTCGGAGCCTCATCCATCATTCTTTCATGTTAGATAATTAGGGTTGAAGAAATCTTTTAAAATTTATTCAGTCAATTTTCCTAATTTCTCCCCTAAGAAAGAAGTAGAGCACATTTTGATGTAATTATTTAATCCTCCCGGAGTACCGTGTGGTTCTGCCACTAAATCACGTAGCGATAAATTTTTCAGATGAAACATCAACATATATATTTGTTAGGTTGTTGAGAGACGAGGGGTGACTCATATATAATGTACATCATAGTAATTTATTTGCTAGGAGTACCATTTAAATAATGTCACATTGACATGGTACTTCTAAAATATTCAGCAATGTGATAATCTTTAATGGCACCATATCCGATGTCTTATTCCTCCGTAATATGTGTGCGCGAGCGTGCACGCCTAATTCAACTAAACTACGGAAAATATTATATATGCCCGTTATCAAACATGAAAAATCATAATGAGCAACAGAAGAATTACCCAAATAATCTTAGAAATTTTTTTTGATTACTCACTAGCTATTCGAATCAATGGATTAACTGATGCAGAAGATCAATTTTATCATTTACTAGCAAGGTGTTCAATAAAAGACGAGACAATAGTCTTGTATAGATCAACTCGAGAAGAAGCAATAGCACACGGATGATAGTCGAACCACAAATTAAGTTTCCCGAGGCTTCTAATTGCCACGTAATAATTGATGGAATTATAATAATTAACAATTATTCAAGTGCTAAAAGAGAGAGAAAATAACAATAATCATCATCATAATTCGAGTAAATAATATCAATTAATAATGCTACATCTATTTTACAGTGGGCAATCAAAAAACTTTGAAGATTCATACATATTTATTTACATGACTATGTAATACCTTTAAGCTAATATAATCCTTATGGTTTGATTAGGAGCCAAAATGAAACACAATGGATATATTAGAGACGAGAATAAATAAACCAATATATATTTCTCGTGGTTATATAGGTAATTACACCCCGCGTTGGGGGTAGGTATTGATAATTGGTAGTGGAGAAAACAAAATCTTACTCGTTCAATACACGATCATTACTTTTTTTCCGAAGTCCGATTACACCAGCTACTATTGCTGAAAAGCAGAGAAAACATCGCTTTTCAGAAATATGGATCGATATAGCACCGGACGGTGTATGTCGGAACAGGCCGGTACAATGGCTGGGATGATACGCCGATGGTTTGGTACCTGCTATGAGACAAATACCTACCAATATGGTACGAGATAAATAACACTAAGTTTAGGTATTGTCGTGTATTCATGTTTAGCTACCATTTAAAAAGCTAACTTTCTCGATAAAGAGTTTTTACTCAATCACAACATACATTTATGTTTAGCCTTACTAAAGTAATAAAAAACTCAATAACATTTATGGTTGGAAGGTTTCACATCTCATCAAACTCAATAAAATAAAATAAAGTTATTTACAAACATTTCTTCTCTATAAAAACCCTCCAACCATGTTATATATTCTCCTCAACCAAAAAGGCCATATTTCTAAAGTGACCTAAATCCAAAAAAAAAAAAAAATCAATGGCTGCAATATTTCATACCAGTCTCATCCTCACTATGGTTGTGATGGTGTCATTTTCAGGCACCCCGATGAGCCTAGCCGCTGGCGGCCGCCGCCATCTCCTTCAACTGGTGCTGCCAATCCCCTCTCTCCCTCCATTGCCTTCAATTCCAACAATATTGCCAACCGTACCCTTGGTTCCTAGGCTAATCTTTCCGACTGATTCTCCGCCGCATCCGGCGGCTACTTCTTCTCTCGCCACAATCCCACCTCTATCAAACTAGACTCCTCATCATCAAATCCTACCCTTTTTTTATGATACTTCTCCTATATATATGTGTTGGATCCTCATATACATGTGTTGTCTTGCGGAGTTAGTTTTTACATTTTTGAACATTTTTGATGTCCTTTGGAGTGATTTTGTGTTGTATCTTGAAAAGGGTTTGTGCCTAGTATCGTCATGTAACGATCCGAAAATTCTAAAATAATAAAATAAAAATTTTACTAAACCCATTGACATAGTTTTTTTAGATTATTTTTGTCATATCTGCACTTTTTTAGCTTTTAAAAATATTTTTTTATTTTTTTATGAACTCAAGTCCTGATTAAAGGATGTTTTATCCCTTTATTCTTAACAACATTATTTTTATTTCAATAGAGTTTGTGAGAAAACCTCGCAACTTTGGTATGATTGACTAGGGAGGGGGGATCAAACGATCCCACTTGATCTGTGCATGGCCTTGCTCATGAGTCATGAAGGCTAATCAAGATCTCAAAATTTATTGAGATGCATATAAGTTGATTTAAATATTTAATTAAAAAAAGAAAAAAATAAATAAAAGATTGATCGGGTCTACTACCATGAGTTCGATTAACCGATCGAGTTGTTCCGATGGGTAATTAACGTTACATTGCCCAAGAGCCTACAAGTCAATTGGGCCCTTAGACCGGCCTAAGCCCATTGGATTGACAGTGGTATATTCATTTTAGGCCGGTTGGATTGACAGTGGTATATTCATTAGAGAATTTGATGTACAAATGGGAAAATTTTGCCATAAGGATGCATCAAACCTACAAATATACATATAAACATGTGTATATGCGTTTGTACATATAGATCTATTTGGATTGACAATGGTAGATATCTAGATAGAGAGAGAGATGTCAAGGACTTTCAAGTGGGTAGGGATTGATGGAGGTGACGGTGGCTGCCATGAGAGCGATCAAGCTGAGGTCGGGTCGGGTAATCTAAATGTCGGGACCGGTACTGACGGTAATGGAAATGTAATAGTGGTTGGTGTGTGTGCCATTACAGGAAGAAGAGGAAAATATATGGGTGAGTCTATGAGGGAGGGACTTGAAAGCTTGTTGTGCACAGCGCACATCAAGACGTATTGTGCGTTAAAAAGTTATTTTGGGGTACAAAGTACTCTTAGGATAATTGAAACAATATTCAAACGATATTTTTTGCTTCAAAACGACGTCGTTTTGCTACAGCAGACCTCCCCTTTTCATGTGGAGAGCGGGAGAAGTCAGTGATGACAATGGTGGGAGTTAGTTGGTGTGGTTGTTGAGGGTAAAAATGTCAAAGTGCTTCTTAGCAGCATGCATTTGACAAGTCTAACAGGGGAGCTCAGTGGAATGTCAAAAAAAAAAAAAATAGGGCAGGTCTTTGAGATTGTTAGAAACCTCAGGGAAAGTAAAGGTAATTTATTACTTATCTCATTAGTAAATAAGGCTTAATGAGGCACCTTTAACAAAAGCTTATCTTCCTTAATAAAAATATGAGCAAAAATTAATTAATTCAACCAACCAATAAATACCGTTCCAATATACAATCTAAAATTTTACAGAAAATCATATGAAGTAAAAGACACTTTTAAGCCTTTTTAGGAACACACTTAAGAAATTTAGAGCATAACTCTATATTGAGATAATTACTTTTATATTCCTTCGACTTTAGGTCGAAGTTTGATTTTGTCCTTCTTATTTTAATTTGAATACTAAGCCCCTTAAACTATGACATTGCTTTCAACGTCACCCAACCGTCTAGGTCTATCAATTTTTCTAACGGAAAGTGGCCATGTGTGTTGCACGTGACCTAATGAGAGGAGTATTTAAGGTAATTCACTTCCTTCTTCTTTAATTGCTTAAAAACTCAAACCCACCTTCTCTCTATCTCTCTCTTACACTCGCACACACAAACGACCAAAAAAACAAATAATCTGGGTAAATGCCATAACAATCCAAAAGAAAGGGATAAAAATCAATTTGAGATCAGATTCTCGGATTGAAATTCTTCGGTCCTAAATTTGAAATTCGTAGAACAAGAAAAGAGTAAGGTGGATTTGCGAATCTAATTACACACACGCCACGTCAAATTGCCCAATCAATTCGATTTAGTCCAACACTATGGAATAAATGTTGTCCTTCTCCTCCTCTGTTTTCCAACAAAACACATTCCTTGGCGGTGAACAAGAATTCGTAAGATTAACTTAACTGAGAATGAAAACTTGAAAAGAATTAAAAAGAGAATTCTCTGTATGTATTGATATCAAAGAAGTATTACATGTGCATATATATAAAAGATAAGCAAGACTAAATCCTAAAATTAAGGGGCTTGTAAAAGGTAACAAGCTATCAAAATCCTACACAAATGGAAATACAAATAAAGATGGAGGAGATCAGCAGAGATTATAGAGCCTCTTGGTTATGGTAATTCTTGATCTTCAATCAATCTTCAATTAAGGTAAATCAAATCATAACACTCCCCCTCAAGTTGGAGCATGTATGTCAAGAATGTTCAACTTGCACACCAGATTCTTGAAGATATTTCCTCCTAAAGCCTTCGTGAAGACATCAGCTAGTTGAAGAGACGATGGGACAAACTTGGTGATAATCTGACCTGCCTGAATTTTTTCTCTCACAACATGGCAATCAAGCTCAATATGTTTGGTGCGTTCATGATACACAGGATTTGCTGCTATATGAATAGCTGCTTGATTGTCGCAGAAC
Organism: Arctostaphylos glauca; assembly: GCA_019985065.2. Lineage (NCBI taxonomy): Eukaryota > Viridiplantae > Streptophyta > Magnoliopsida > Ericales > Ericaceae > Arctostaphylos > Arctostaphylos glauca. Next base: position 4,737,303 of record JAHSPW020000008.1, read on the forward strand.
AATTTTACAGGTCCTAAGGAAACTTGTAAATCGTTAAATAAATACCTAAGCCAAGTAAGTTCACAAGTTGCAGCAGCCATAGATCTGTACTCAGCTTCTGATGATGATCGAGAAACAATTTTTTGTTTCTTTGTCTTCCAAGAAATTAAAGAATCTCCAAGAAACACAAAATAACCCGAAGTAGATCTCCTTGTCATAGGGCAATTGGCCCAATTAGCATCACAATAGGCTTTCAAAGTTAGAGAGCTATTGGAAGAGAACAACAACCCAAGTCCTGGACTATTTTTTAAATACCTCACAACGCAAAGAGCGGCATCCCAATGAGGCTTTCTTGGAGCATGCATGAACTGACTTAGAATATTGATAGAATGGGTGATATCTGGTCTAGTAATTGTAAGATAAATTAACCTACCTATCAATCTTCTGTAACGAGAAGGATTAAGTAAGAGATCACCTTGATCATTTGTAAGTTTCAAATTTTGTTCCATAGGAAAATCAACAGGTTGAACTCCAAGGAATCCAACATCATCCAAAATTTCCAAAGTATATTTGCGTTGTGATATGACAATTCCAGCTTTGGATCTCGCCACTTTCAACCCAAGAAAATACTTTAAATAGCCAAAATCTTTAATATGAAATTGTTGATGAAGAAAGAGTTTGAGATCTTGAATAGCCTTTGCATCATTCCCCGTGATGATCATATCGTCCACATAAATGAGGACAACAGTTAGGGATGAATCTCGTACTTGCACAAACATAGAGTGATTAGAATGAGATTGAGAAAAACCAGCCTTTTTGATGGCATCTGAGAATTTAGATAACCAATTGCGAGGTGCTTGCTTAAGCCCATAGAGAGATTTGTGCAGTCGACATACGAGCTTCTCCCCCTGTCGACAAAGACCAGGCGGTGGAGTCATGTACACTTCTTCTTCCAAGTCACCATGGAGGAAGGCGTTATGTACATCCATTTGAAATAAAGGCCAATTTTGAATGGCAGCTAAAGCAAGGAGACACTGTACTGTGGTTAATTTGGCAACGGGAGCAAAAGTTTCATGATAATCCAACCCTTCTTTTTTAGTGAAGCCCTGGGCTACTAAACGGGCTTTGTAACGTTCCACGGTGCCAGTAGAATTATATTTGATACGAAAGACCCATTTGCTGCCAATGGGGCGCTGTCCCGGGGGAAGTGGGACCAATGACCATGTCTTTTGATTTGCAAGGGCAAGGAGCTCACAGTCCATAGCCTCACGCCACTTAAGATCTTGTATGGCCTGAGTATATGTAGTGGGCTCAAGAGTGTTAGAGATGGTGTTAACAAAAAATTGATGGGAAGGAGATAATAAGTTGTAGGAAATAAAATTTGTTAGAGGATATCGTGTACCTTTTTTAGAAGAGGGTGACGGGTCTGGAGTTGGAGAGCTAGAAGATGCACTAGCTTGACCACAGTGAAAGTCACGGAGGAGCACAGATGGTTGGCGCAGCCGATCACTGTGACAAAGAATAGGAGCAGGAGATGCTGGATTGGGAGAAGGGGAGGAAGAAGAGGTCGCCGGAGATGCTGGATTGAGAGATGAGGATGAGGTTTCTGGAGAAGACTGTGAAGGAGACATGAGAGATGTAGTAGGAGGATGGAGAGATGGGTCGGAGGTAGAGGTTAGTGGCATAGGAGTAGGTTCATGGGTCAATAAAGGGAGCTGAGACAAAAGAAGGGAATCTGGTTGTGGGTCTAGGTTTTGGCTGGAAAAAGGAAAGACCTGCTCATGAAAGATAACATCACGGCTCGATAAAAATTGTCGAGTGGCAATATCAAAAATGCGATATGCCTTTTGACCTATGGGATAGCCTACAAAAATGCACCGGCGAGCACGAAGTGAGAATTTGGCTAAGGGTTGAAGATTGGTGGCATAACAAAGACACCCAAACACGCATAAATGGGTGTAAGTAGGTGGTTTGTTGTAACGACCCGAAAATTTAAATGATTTTTTTTTTATAATTTAACTTAAATTTTTTAAAATGATCTATAATTAGTCAATTAGAATTTAATACTTAATTAATATTAATTTAAAAAGAAATTTCTCAAGTTTAAAATTTAAAGTATAATAAAAATAATTAAACTATTATCTCAATTTCTAAATAGTAATAGTGGCGAAACAATTTAAATAACACGACTAAAATTAACCCCACACACGGGGACCTTCAGTGAACTTCCGACGAACTGATTACTGGTACAACCAAGGTTCCGCTATCTCGGGATCTTTCTCCTCCGCTTCGGTAGCCACAACTTTTGCTTCTGGTTCAGGTTTAAATTCGAGCTCGTCTCCTACATCTGGCTCGGGGCCAGGGTACAACGTACTATGAGTATTGAAACCCAGTAATATACCAATTATCCCCTTATGAAACCCCCGTGAATGCAAGTATATAATGAATAGATTAATTGTAACTTTTAATATTATTATTTGCGTGGTTCAAATTACCATTTCCATCCTTACACCCATACTTAGATTCCCATACGCTGTGTTTCCAAGCGATAGATTCCCATACACGGGTCGCGAACCCGCACGGCTCAAGATCTAACTCGACTCGCAACACTAGCACGGCTCAAGATCTAGCATGTAACAATTCTCCAATCCATCACATAGTCAATCCACAATCAACGGTCTCATAGACCTCCCACCTTTGGTACCACCATCCGCGTCCTCAGCCCCCCAACCCATGCGTGTCGAGCTTTTAACCAGCCTCGATCTCGTACATGCTATACCATGATCATGCGTGTCGAGCTTTCCGCCAGCCTCGATCCCGTACATATCAGGCGGTGGCAGCCGGCCTAGACCGTATAGATGGTACCCTCCAATTTTTGCCAGGTTAAGTCCCCTAAACTAAGCCATGGCACATAACACATTAAAATTTTTCCATTTTTATTATTAATCCTAAGTTGCATGCAATACGTGGGGTGACTACGTTTTTCATGCAAAATTCTCCACAATTAATAACTAAAAACATAAAAGAACATGCTATCAATAATAATAATTCAACACTTGCATATCTCAAAATAGACCTACAAAAGTCAGTCTTGTAAAAAAAATTATATAAAATCGTTCGATGGTCCGATTATACTCTAGTTTGCGCCGTTGCGAAGCTAAGACTGAACCCTAATTATTTCATTTTTATCACTTTATTCAGTTCCCAAAGTAACTATTTCAAAATTCCAGATTAACGTAATTCACGCAGGTTTATACCCTTGCCACGAAAACGGCCATAAAATCCACTCCGGGACTCCGTTTGAGCCCCGGAAAATTCCAGAATGTACATAAGATTAAGATCTACATCTTTCCTGAAGAAATGATCTCAATTTAGTTTTGTTTCGGTTCCCAAACGATAGCCCGAAGTGGCTGAAATTTTCGGACAGAATCTGTTGCGAGATTGCCGACCGCTAAAACGGCCATATTTTCCTTTTCCAATGTCCGTTTTAGACCCGTGAGATGTCAAAACGAACGTTAGACAATTTTCTATGTTTCTAGATCAATAAACACGTGATTTATATCCATAAAAATTATCGTTTTGCAGCCCCCGAAGTGGCTGTCCGAAATTGATTTATTAATCCGTTTATACTAATAACCTAACACACTACATACGTATACGCATGAATTTCATAAAAACGATAATGTAGTACTTACTTGTGTTTCTCTTGCGCGTGTGAATAAACACTTCGATTCGTCTTTCCACCCACAAAAATCCGTTAGATCGCGTGCGAATAGAGCGAAAACGAGAGATCTAAAGAGAAAGAGAGAGGGGCTTAGAGAGAGAGAGACTTATAGAGAGAGAGAGAGAGAGAGAGAGAGTTTTCTGCCCAGGGCCGGCCCCGAGATTTTCGGGGCCCTAAGCAAAATTATAAAATTGGGCCTTAAATATTTTTTTCAAAAAAATAAACATAAAAATTATCTTCAAAATAACATTATCAATAAGAATTTTACGACATAAAGTAAGTTTATGATGCTTTACATTTAGTTGATTAAAATTAAAAGTCAAGTTTTTATACAAATTTATTTTGTACATTTTAGTGATGTGCGACATTTATATAGTAATATTATTAACAAAGATCTTTAGTACACTATTTAGGCTTGATTTGACAAAAGAACTTAAAATTGACTTATTTTTTAAATAAATTTACTCATTTAGTGCATATTTAATAGTAGAATTAAAAGGCTAAAAAATATTCATGATATTAGCAAAAAATATGCTCAAGACAAAATTAAGTGGTTTATTTTTCAAGTATTTATTTTTTAACTATTTTGGTAATACATTCATATCCAAGAAACAAAGAAAGAAATAAATAAATTGTTAGTCGAAAATATGAGAACATTTATCAAAAAGTCAAAAAAGTAAGAATTGTTAAAAAATATGAGAACATTTGTTACTTATTTGCTTATTATTTTCAAATAAAGAAAGATAATAATCCAACAATTGGGCTCAACAATTGGGCTAAAAACTAATCAAGTAGGTCATTTTTTAATAGGGCCCTAGTTAATAAAGTAGTTGGGCTAAATATTTGGGGCCTTTTTTTCAAAGAAGCAAAAATAATAGGAGGCCCTAATTTTGGGCCTTTCTGGAGGGGCCCTAGGCGGTGGCCTGGTGGGCTGCCCTATTGGGCCGGCCCTGTTTCTGCCGAGAGAGAGAGAGACTTATAGAGAGAGAGAGAGAGAGAGAGAGAATTAATGGGGAAAATTTGAATTTAGGAAGTTGAGAACAAAGTGGAGGAGAGAGTGGGGATAAGGAATGGGTTAGTGGGTGGTTTAATGGTTATTTATAATTATATTAAATAAATCTTATTTAATAAAATTTGGATTTAAATATTAAAAAAAAACGTTGCGCATAAAATTAAAATTAAAATTTGAGGTCTTTACATCCTACCCCCCTTAAATAAATTTCGTCCCTGAAATTTCTACTAGATCTACTCTACTTAAACAGTTGAGGGTGAGCTTCTCGCATGGCGTCCTCACGTTCCCAGGTAGTCTCCTCCAAATTCTGATGGCGCCATAAAACTTTAACCAGTACGAGCTTCTTCCTCCTGAGTGTCTTCTCCATTCGATCAACAATTCGCACAGCTTGCTCCTCGAAGGTAATCCCCTCGTCGACAGTGATCTCTTTCCAGTTCAGCACATGGTCAGGGCGTGCCAGGTACTTCCGTAGCATTGAGACATGGAATACATTGTGAACCCTTGCTATCTGAGGTGGCAAGGCGATCCTATAGGCTACCTCCCCGATTCGTTCAAGTACCTCAAACGGTCCGATGTACCTTGGAGCTAACTTTCCTCTCTGTCCAAATCTGATGACTCCTCGTCGCGGCTGTATCTTCAAGAATACATGGTCTCCAATGTTGAAGACTAATGGTCGAGTTCGACGATCTGCATAACTCTTTTGTCGACTCTGAGCTGTAAGTAGTCGTTGCTTGATGAGTTGTATCTTCTCCGTAGTTTCTCGTACTAAATCTGGTCCCAACAAGCTAGACTCTCCCACATCGGTCCAACATACCGGCGATCGACAAGGTCTCCCGTATAACGCCTCATATGGAGCCATACCTATACTTGCCTGAAAACTGTTATTGTAGGCAAATTCCACAAGAGGTAGGTGTCGTTCCCAACTCCCTCCAGCATCCATCACACAAGCCCTAAGCATATCTTCCAAAGTCTGTATCGTACTCTCTGCTTGCTCGTTAGTCTGAGGGTGATATGCAGTATAAAACAAAGATCGATTCCTAAAGTCGTCTGCAGGCTTTGCCAAAACTGAGAGGTGAACTGAGGTCCCTATCGAAAATAATAGATACTAGAATTCCATGAAGACGGATGATCTCATTGACATATTGTTGGCTATATGACTCCATCATATCTGAAGTCTGCACTGCTAAAAAGTGAGCGCTTCGTCAGTCGATCCACTATGACCCAAATAGCGTCGTTTTTTCTTGACGGAACGAGATATGCTAGTGACGAAATCTATATTGACATGTTTCCACTTCCATTAGGGCACCGAAAATGGCTGAACCGTCTCTGAAATTTAACATCGAAGGTATGGATAGTTGACTGTAATGCGTGCATCTAACGTTTTTTTGCTCTCGTGTAGATTCTTTGACCTTTTTTTTTTTTTTGATAAATTAATTTTTTTTTTAAAGTTGCCTTGAGATTCAAGGAGTCGTGTAGAATATGAGGTTAAATTTACTCAAGGTCAATGGAGTGAAAAAGAAGAGTGACTTCATGCCGGCCGCGATGAGTTGGAATTCAATGATTGATAAAAGAAATGTTCTATATGGAGTTTTCAAAAGAGATCTCTTACGGTGAGAATGAACTCGTCTGTGTCAATGGTTTAGAAAAATCATGAACATAGGTGATGGAAGCTAATCTAGATAATTGTCCTAAAACTGCGTCAGTTAAACAGGTTTTAAATCAAGTACCTAAGTCTAGTTAACTGTCAAGATTGAAGGAAATCACGTATAGAAATGACTGATGAAAAGTTATTGTTCGAGAGAACTTAAAATGAAATGTTTTTCGAAAGTACATTCTCTAGATGAAGGAAATGTTATAAAGATTTTGCATTCGAAATGCAGAATGATTTGTAATAAGCTCAGCTCAAGATAGATTGATAAATTCAAGATTTCAAGTGATTTTTCAAGGGGTAAGTGTTAGGTGAATAAGGACATTTCGAAATCGTTCAATTGATCAATTCAGAATAAAGAGGTCGATACACCTAAGATTTCAATGAAGACAAAGAGGTACGAGTGACGTGATCAAGAATGATAAGGTATGATTTAATTGAGTGTTGACAACTAGATGAGCGAATATAAGTCGTACAAGCTGATGATAAGTATCGTCTATCCCCTTAACAAGGAATTGCTTCCTTTCAATAATTGAGTTGTCCTCCTACTCGGTACTAGTGCGATCATAACTTGGCAAGTGGGTAGTCGATTCGTCTTGGAAATGTCGAGGGCGATCGTCCTGGTTGTTTGGGATGTAGTGGTCTGAGGTGGCCCTATTTTAACGTACGATACGAATCTAAAGAATGAAAGGTAAGCTATAGACGCATGCTAAAGTACGATTTATATCAAAAAATATAAGTATCAGAGTACCTCGTATGACCTATTGGGTCCTATTCTCTCTCTTTGTTTTCTTGGAGCTCATGCATCCTATCTCCCGTCTGCTGGTGTTGTCCGTGCAAATTTCAATTTCCTCGCGCGGGCCTAGCGCTTATTGATTTGCTTCTTATCCTCCAGTTAATTGGGAACAGATGTTTCTGATGTGTCCGTCCCTCCCGTAGATGAAGCAGGTGATTGGTGCCCTGGGTTGATATCTCGAGTGATACTGCTGGTCTTTCCTCTATTGTTGTTGCGGTTGCTCTTCGTAGTGATTAGTTTGCTGCTGGTATGGCTGTTGAGGCATAGGGTTGTTATTCTGATGGATTTTTAGTGCATTGTATAATTGGTCGTTGTTGTGGTAGGTTTTCACTAAATTCCACCAATAGTCTAACTCGCCTTGTAGCTGATAAGTAGCCAATGTCACTCGATCCCCATCGTTTGGAACTTGAATGATGTATAGTAACTTCTAGGTTTGTTTCAACGAAATTCCGGCAGCTCTCGGATTGGTATTTTCAACAAAGACCAGTGGTTGTCTCTTGTAGAACTCGTTTAGCAAAATACTTCTGTTGGATTGACCGTAATAACAAGGTGACATAGGTGGCAGTTGTGGTTGCTGGGCGGATGGTGTTGCTCCGTTGATGGTAATTCCCGATCCAGTACTGGGACTTTGATGTTAGTTGTTGTTGGCCTTCGGTTGTTTGCACGAGTGGGCTTCGTTACGTATGTATACTATTCTTAAATTAAAATATTATAATTAGATGACAAAGTAAATGACAAATTTTTTTTTTTATAGTATTAGATTATTAAATACACATGTTAATATAATATAGCACGTAAACTATCACTGGCACGTATGCAAATATGTTCATGTATGCTCATACTACTAAATGTGATGGGTCCTACCTAGGGATGGCAATTTGGACCGAACCGATGGTTATCCGAACCGAACTGCTTAATTTTCCCCGAACCGTAACCGTTTTTTTCCCCGTGGGTATGGATATGGTAGGAACAAACAAATACCCGTTCGGGTTCGGTTCGGTTATGGTTAGAAGAATAACCGAACTGTTACCCGAACCGAACCGAACCCGAACCGAACCGAAATTAAACGACGTCGTTTTATTTATATATATATATATATTATATTATATTAATTATTTTATAACCCCAGGTCCTATATATATATATATATATATTAATTATTTTATAACCCCATTCGGGTACCCGTTCGGTTCGGGGAATACCCGAACCCCGTTTGGTTCGGTTATGGAGCACCCCCTCTTCCTCCATTCGGGTATCAGGGCGGGTTCGGTTCGGGTATTCCATTCGGGTATCGGGGCGGTTATCCGAATAACCGCCCCGAACCGCCCCGTTGCCATCCCTAGTCCTACCATCCTAAGATTTTGGACTATCAAGCTCAGAGGGGTCCTCGTCAGTAGATGGATATAAGCTTATTCATTTGTTTCGTTTGAAAAGTGTGGCTGTACTTTCAGTATGGCTTTTCAACCGTCGTCGCACCAATTTTTGTTCCTCGCGCAGCGGTAGTAAATGAAATCTTCTCAGTGAGTGATGGAGTCCTCGTACCTCGTTGACGTTCGAATTGGCCCGTCGCGTGACAATACAAGTTATAGCTAATGCTAATAATAACGTCCTATACAATTTTCATAATACTTATTGAAAATTAATAATTTTTACGAAGAAAATAAATAGTAGTAACTACAACGTTATCTAACCGAGTTGTGCCCACGAAATCTGATGCTACCCAATAACTCAAGGTCGAGAGGTGATGAACCTAAAGCTCTGATACCAACTGTAATGACCCGAAAATTTAAATGATTTTTTTTTTATAATTTAACTTAAATTTTTTAAAATGATCTATAATTAGTCAATTAGAATTTAATACTTAATTAATATTAATTTAAAAAGAAGTTTCTCAAGTTTAAAATTTAAAGCATAAAAAAAATAATTAAACTATTATCTCAATTTCTAAATAGTAATAGTGGCGAAACAATTTAAATAACACGACTAAAATTAACCCCACACACGGGGACCTTCAGTGAACTTCCGACGAACTGATTACTGGTACAACCAAGGTTCCGCTATCTCGGGATCTTTCTCCTCCGCTTCGGTAGCCACAACTTTTGCTTCTGGTTCAGGTTTAAATTCGAGCTCGTCTCCTACATCTGGCTCGGGGCCAGGGTACAACGTACCATGAGTATTAAAACCCAGTAATATACCAATTATCCCTTTATGAAACCCCCATGAATGCAAGTATATAATGAATAGATTAATTGTAACTTTTAATATTATTATTTGCGTGGTTCAAATTACCATTTCCATCCTTACACCCATGCTTAGATTCCCATACGCTGTGTTTCCAAGCGATAGATTCCCATACACGGTTCGCGAACCCACACGGCTCAAGATCTAACTCGACTCGCAACACCAGCACGGCTCAAGATCTAGCATGTAACAATTCTCCAATCCATCACATAGTCAATCCACAATCAACGGTCTCATAGACCTCCCACCTTTGGTACCACCATCCGCGTCCTCAGCCCCCCAACCCATGCGTGTCGAGCTTTTAACCAGTCTCGATCCCGTACATGCTATACCATGATCATGCGTGTCGAGCTTTCCGCCAGCCTCGATCCCGTACATATCAGGCGGTGGCAGCCGGCCTAGACCGTATAGATGGTACCCTCCAATTTTTGCCAGGTTAAGTCCCCTAAACTAAGCCATGGCACATAACACATTAAAATTTTTCCATTTTTATTATTAATCCTAAGTTGCATGCAATACGTGGGGTGACTACGTTTTTCATGCAAAATTCTCCACAATTAATAACTAAAAACATAAAAGAACATGCTATCAATAATAATAATTCAACACTTGCATATCTCAAAATAGACCTACAAAAGTCAGTCTTGTAAAAAAAATTATATAAAATCATTCGATGGTCCGATTATACTCTAGTTTGCGCCGTTGCGAAGCTAAGACTGAACCCTAATTATTTCATTTTTATCACTTTATTCAGTTCCCAAAGTAACTATTTCAAAATTCCAGATTAACGTAATTCACGCAGGTTTATACCCTTGCCACGAAAACGGCCATAAAATCCACTCCGGGACTCCGTTTGAGCCCCGGAAAATTCCAGAATGTACATAAGATTAAGATCTACATCTTTCCTGAAGAAATGATCTCAATTTAGTTTTGTTTCGGTTCCCAAACGATAGCCCGAAGTGGCTGAAATTTTCGGACAGAATCTGTTGCGAGATTGCCGACCGCTAAAACGGCCATATTTTCCTTTTCCAATGTCCGTTTTAGACCCGTGAGATGTCAAAACGAACGTTAGACAATTTTCTATGTTTCTAGATCAATAAACACGTGATTTATATCCATAAAAATTATCGTTTTGCAGCCCCCGAAGTGGCTGTCCGAAATTGATTTATTAATCCGTTTATACTAATAACCTAACACACTACATACGTATACGCATGAATTTCATAAAAACGATAATGTAGTACTTACTTGTGTTTCTCTTGCGCGTGTGAATAAACACTTCGATTCGTCTTTCCACCCACAAAAATCCGTTAGATCGCGTGCGAATAGAGCGAAAACGAGAGATCTAAAGAGAAAGAGAGAGGGGCTTAGAGAGAGAGAGACTTATAGAGAGAGAGAGAGAGAGAGAGAGTTTTCTGCCGAGAGAGAGAGAGACTTATAGAGAGAGAGAGAGAGAGAGAGAGAATTTATGGGGAAAATTTGAATTTAGGAAGTTGAGAACAAAGTGGAGGAGAGAGTGGGGATAAGGAATGGGTTAGTGGGTGGTTTAATGGTTATTTATAATTATATTAAATAAATCTTATTTAATAAAATTTGGATTTAAATATTAAAAAAGAACGTTGCGCATAAAATTAAAATTAAAATTTGAGGTCTTTACATTTGTTATACAGGAGTTCGAATGGAGATTTGTAGTGTAACATCGGGGTAAGGAGCCGGTTGATCAAATAAGTGGCAGTGAGTACACTTTCGCCCCAAAATGTTAATGGAAGATGGGCTTGAAATCTTAAGGCTCGACCAACATTGAGAAGGTGACGATGTTTGCGTTCCACTACGCTATTTTGTTGTGGGGTAAAGGTACAAGAGCTTTGAAATAAGATGCCAAGTGTAGAAAAAAATGATTGTAGGGAGGTGAACTCCAAGCCATTATCACTTCGAACACATTTAATTTGGCAGTTGAATTGAGTGTTAACAAATGTGATGAAGGATTTTAGCAAGCCTTGAGTTTCAGATTTAAATTTCATTAAAAAATCCATGTGAATTGAGTGTAGTCAACAATGGTCAAAAAATAATGAGCACCTGTGTGTGTTGGAACGCGATGTGGTTCCCAAAGATCACAATGAATAAGATCAAAAGAGTGCATACTTTGAATTGAACTTAAAGGAAATGACAATCTAGTTTGTTTTGCCAAAGGACAAATCTCACACAAATGCTGAGAAGTAAACATAAAAGAAGGAATTTGTTTTAACAAAAATTGAGAGGGGGCTTTGGAAGGGTGCCCCAACCGTTGATGCCAAGTGATATCGGACGGAGAGGAAACATGGTGAGATGTAGGTGCTGATGACAACTCAGACTGTGGTACAAAGTAGTACAACCCCTTATGTTGCTTCCCCATGCCAATCATCCTTTTCGTAGCTAGGTCCTGTAGAATACAGAAAGTAGGAAAGAATTGAATAGAGCAATTTAGATCAGATGTGAGTTGACTAACAGAGAGAAGATTCATATGAAAAGAAGGTACACAAAGCACATCTTTAACAAGCAGGTTATGTAAGAGATGAGTAGACCCAACACCCGTTATTGGAGCATGAGAACCATTTCGCAAAGATACTTGAGAAGATATGGGAGCACAAGATGCATTGGTTATTGAAGAGGCTATGTGATTGGTCGCACCACTATCAATGATCCAATTAGTAGATGTGAAAGTTTGCAAGGTGGATGATGAACAAAAAGGTGAGGAAATACCTGCATAATTTGCACAAGGAGGATTTTTACCATTGCGGAAAAAGGCCTTTATTTGTGAGAGCTCTTCGGAGGTGAATTGGAGTGACGGATCAGATGGTTGGGCAGTCCTGGGTGCGACATGACTAGGTTCCGTGCCTATTTGATTTGCAGCAATTTTGCGGTTCTGATTTGGAGGTTGAATATCCTTGCCATGAAGTTTGTGACCAATAGGAAAATCGATCAAATAATAGCATTGGTCCACCGTATGTGAGGTGCCGTCACAATAAGTGCACAAGAGTGGTTTCTTGGATCCTTGTGATTTGGAAGTAGATGAAGTCCATGGATGAGAATCGGTATGCCGTTGATTATTAGCTCCTTGTTGCTTGAAGTGTGGGTGTGTGTTGACATGCATAGCATGAGTTTGGTCTATCCTCTTGTGTTCAACTAGTCCTCGTTGCTTTTCTTCTTCACAAAGAAGTGAATAAACATTCTTGACTGTTGGTAGAGGCTGCATCATCATGATTTGTCCTCTCATAGTGGAATAAGACTCATTCAATCCAAAAAGGAATTGTCCTAGCCTCACTTTTTCTTCTTTTTCATGGAGATGTTTCATTCCACCACTAGTGCAAGGAATGGGTGGATTACACATCTTCAATTGATCCCACAACATTTTGATCTTAGTATAATAAGTGAAAATAGACTCTTGATTTTGTCTCAACTCGACGATGGAACGTTAAATTTGATATTGATGAGAAAAATCACCTTGTGAGAAGTGTTCTTCGAGGTCTGCCCAAATTTCCGAGGGAGTTTCGACATAGAGAACACTGTTGACAAGGTCTTGGCTTAATGAATTGAAGATCCAAGAGAGGACCATATCATTGTAGCGTTGCCACGCCGAATGTGTGGCATCGGTCTCTTTTGGGGTAGGTATGGTTCCTTTGATGAACCCCAATTTGTTTTTAGCACTAAGACTCACCAACATTGATTGTCTCCACATAGCATAATTGGTTCCATCGAGAACCTTTGGAACAAGAATCAATCCTGGATGATCTGAGGGATGTATGTAAAGAGGATCGGATGGGTCTATGGTAAGGGAAGTAGGGGTGTGAGGAATAGGTTTTGAAGAATTAGATGAATCTGTGGAGGAAGTCATGGTTTGATCAATAGGTTTTTTTTTCCCTTGATCAATATCTTCTATGAAGAAAGAAAAAAAAAGGTTGCGGAAGCTATGCAGAAGCGTTGGGATCATCGCTCTGATACCATGAAAATTTGAAAATAATTAAAAAGAGAATTCTCTGTATGTATTGATATCAAAGAAGTATTACATGTGCATATATATAAAAGACAAGCAAGACTAAATCCTAAAATTAAGGGGCCTGTACAAGGTAACAAGCTATCAAAATCCTACACAAATGGAAATACAAATAAAGATGGAGGAGATCAGCAGAGATTATGGAGCCTCTTGGTTATGGTAATTCTTGATCTTCAATCAATCTTCAATTAAGGTAAATCAAATCATAACAGAGAAACTCCAATCTCACTTTGGTATTTCATCAAACATTTACCTTACAAAAATATTCATCAGTGAAGAATTTCGAATTTGGAACAATGGTTGAAGAAATCAAGAGAAGAAATTATTGAATTCTCGTTGATTATCAAAATGAATTATAGAAAGAAATATAAAACTGTCTAATCTACATTCAATAGAAATGGAAAAATTAGTGTTATTTAACCTACATTTTGATTTGATTCCACTTTTGACGAATCATCCCTACTTCGAGAACTTTTGCAATACCCAAATGGAGAAAATCAGTTACACTATAGGGCATTTCTTCTGACCTAGGAACAAGAACAGGGAAATATGGCATGAGATTTGTTTTGGCTACTGGAGTTGGATCTGAAATGCTATTTGGACCGTTGGACTCGGATTTGGCTGACACAAGTGATTTTTGGGGAGGGTTCTAATTGGGTTTTAACTGCTGCATTCGTGTTGTGGATGAACATCGAGCTCGAACGGAATCTTTCTCTATTTCTGCTTCCAATGTTAGATCTTAGAAAGCTCTTCATTAATAGTGTGGAAACTTCTATGTTCAGCTCAGACTCGACATGGGTTTCATTACAATCTTCATCTCTCTCTATATATATACATATGTTCAACTCATCTCTCTCTTTACAATAGGAGTGTGTAAACTCTGTGTGTGTGTGTGTGTTTGTGTGTGTGTGTGTGAGAGAGAGAGAGAGAGAGCGCCTGAAATTTTTGAAGTTAAAAAAGGAGGAGGAGGATGTAAAATACCATAATTACTCTCAGACTCGGTCATGTACAACGCATATGGCCACTTTCCGTTAGCTAATTTGGGCAGACCCAAACGGTTAGATGACATTGAAACTAATGCCAAAGTTTAAGAGGCTTAGTGTTCAAATTAAAATAAGAAAAACCAAACGAAATTTAACCTAGAGAAGATAATTATCTCCTCTATCTTTATAAAACTCTATGTGTCTTTTCACAACAAACATGTCCTTTGAAATCACAGAATCCCTTACAAGGCAAGACTATTCATCTAAAATATTGTCAGATTATAAGTCACATTATAAAAAAAAAAATGCAACTTAATGAAAAAATCCGTATTCTAAAATAAACTTTTTTATTTGAACTTTTTCCTTCATTATTTGTATATTTGAAGGAATTTTATATCACAGTACTCTTGTACACGAACAGAATCAAAATTTTATTTTTGGGGCTGAGATTTTCTCTCTTTTTGAAAAAGAAAGGAGGAAAAAATATAGTCTTTTTTATAATTTTTGAAATTTATACATAAGTCTTAAATTTTTTAAAAAGTTTAGGAAAGCTAATATCCCAAGTCTCTACGTAGTTCCGCACATGTGTGTGTTCAAACTTATCAAAAATGTTATTGGCAAGTAAAAATATTCCGAATTTCTTACCGATATTTTTGAAAAGCTAAACTATTCATCTAAATTATTTAATTTTTTAAAAATATCGATGCGTTGTTCGAAATATTCTCTCCCGCAAATAGCATTGCTGCAAACTTATATCTCACGGATGGAGCCGCCGAAAGTTGGCCAGTGATTTAGCCGTTAATTGTGAAACTTTATGTGGGACCCACGAGAGAAAAGGTCAGCAACGCCATCTTTCCTCGTATGTCAATTTGACGCGGTGACACGGCCAGGTCTTTACTTTCCCATGGCCCCTCTCCGTAATTCGGTGGCCTCACTTTTAATTTATTTATTTTTTAATGATTGAGATATTCGATTTGTTCTAAACTTATCTTCAATTTAATGTCAACTAGTCTTCGAGATCTTAAAATTTATAATCAGACAAATTTTTAATAACCCTTAGAAATTAATTCTGGTAGAATTCAATTTCGTGATCTTAAGACTCTATTTCGTAGCAGTCAAATGAGAAGTATAAAATTTAAACTAAAGATATGACAATTCGAGTTGTCATATTCGAGACTTGTCAATGACTTTAGATCTCAGATATGATATTCTGAGTTCAAACCTCTTTTATATCCCCCCTTCTATTTATGCAAATATTATTATTAATTACAACAATGTCATAAACATACTCATATATATTATATCTTTCTTCCTAAAAAGATATTCAAACAAACTCTTTATAACTCTTTACCTCTCTATAATAAATATTCTCTTATATTATATCTCTTTTCTTATTATATTCACTATATTATTTTTATAAATTTAATCGTTTACAAATGAATCGTAAAATGACAAATTCTTTAGTGACCGTCTTTTTTTCCACTAAACCAACCCTAGAATTGACCTCACTTTTAGTTTCTTGACACATGGAAGTCAATAAGAGGACCACCCCATCAAAGTGCCCACATCTCTTTCTCCTACAGCTTGGAATCCAAGTCAAACCTTACATATTGAAATGGCCACTTTTGTTGATTCTTAAAATTTAACAAAATTTATAACAAATTGAGTCCCGTAGAAAAGTAGTAAAATTATGTTTGATGTCAAATTTAGTAGAATTTTTTGATTTTGTCAAAGTTGTCGCATTATGCAGGCTAATGGATTCAAATTGAATAATAAGATGGTTTAATTCAATAATTTATTTGAAATTATGTCAAAATAATAATAAATTGATTCAACGATATCATTATTATTGGACATTTTGATACGATAGCATGTCATTAAATAGCCTCACTCCGACGACCCAGTTTTAGTAATAGAGGAAGTACATGGCATGAAAAAACATGACAACTATGTCTCTTTAAGAAAGAGGGGTAAGAAAGAGGGGAGGAGAAAGTGAGGAAGTAAATAGTGAGAGTAGTTGGAGGGAATGTATTAAAAAGTCTAGGAACACAGATGTTTCGGACACATTCAAACACAGATGTGTTCGAAATTATTGAGTGCATATGAATCCACAAATTATTGAGGTTTCCAATGTATCTAACGCTCCGAATGTGTCTGGAGCATTTATTTTCCTAGCATTACTCTTGTCCAAGTGGTTTTGATGTAAACGGGGGGGGGGGGGGGGGGGGGGCGGCATTTGTTTCTGTACTTATGTTATGTGTCCAATATGTATCGTATAAAATGCATATCACATGCAACTTAAATTTAAATTTCACCAATATAAATAATCGGAATTATTATTATTATTAATGGATTAAATTTCCTGGGGTACTTCCAAAAGAAGAGCCGTGATGTCATATATGACATACGAAACGATCATTTTTAGTAATAGTATTTCGCAAAAGAAAGTCTGAACACAACTTTTGACCTAAATGTTTTCGAGATCATCTGATTTACGTGTACTCTACAATACAAGACGAACTCGTATTAGACAACTAAAATATTTAAATAGTTTTACACCCAAGTCCATTTTTATTAATTATTTCTTATTGCGTACTATGACTGCTATTACAAAGCTCTAGAAACTCACCTTCAAGAAAACCATTTTGACCATGTCCTATAAATATAATAACCATTTGGTCAAAAGCATCTAAAAATTTGTGACCTCTAACTACTTCATAGTGACGTAAGGCTTATAATTTTATAAATTATAAATCAAAAAGAAGAAACTAGGAATGTGACGTGTGGCGTGATTAGATGTAGCTTTACTCAGCAAGGCCATTGCAAAGAATCTAGAATAATTATAGGTCCATTTAGTCGTTGTATTTATTAATTTATTGAATTATTAAATTATAATGTTGGAAATATAATTTATTTTAATCGATGTTATTTGGGTTAAATTATTTATTGTGTTGTTTGATTAAAATTAATGAAGTGTTTTGTTTATTTTGAAGGAATAATGTCCGAATTGTTTTGTTTATTTTGAAGGAATAATGTCCGAATTGTCATTGTAGATGTATGGTCTATTTGAGTATGTCTAAGTATTTTAATCATCCACATCCTGTCTTGTATAGGACAAACTACGAGAAATACCACACAAACTAGAACTTCATCTACAAATAAACTCGGCTAAATAGGCATGTTTTTGGACAAAAAATAATTTAAAAATCACACAAATACTACAGGCCAAATGAAGCCATAATGTTTATCACGTTATGAGAATAATATAGTGCGACAATTGGCATCATCTTGCTTGGTGTAAGCTTGTAGGTGTATAGCCTATTTGGGTATGTATGAGTAGGCTTCATTTGACTTGTAGTGTTTGTGTGGTTTCTAATATTATTTTTTGGCCAAAAGGCATGCCCTTTTGGCCGAGTTTATTTGTAGATGAAGTTTTGGTTTGTGTGGTTTTCTCCGGTAGGTTTTCCTGTACGGGACAGAAGAATGGAAGACAAAAATACTCATACATACCCAAATAGGCCATACACATACACGGGCAATTCGGTCATTACCCTTTCAGAATTAAACAAAACTCTTCATTAACTCTGATCAAACAACATAATAAATAATTTAGTACTCCAAACGGTATCGATTGAATTAAGTTCTATTTCACACATCATAAATCAATAATTCAATAAATAGGGGAAATGGACTCATAAGTTATGAGACTAATATAGTGCGACACTTGGCATCATCTTTAAAATCTTGTTGTAACCTTTCAACTATGGAATACTAATATTAGAATTGCGTAGAACGGTTCATTATTTAATTGAGCAAAGCATTCTCCATTTTCAAGAGTTTATGTTCGTCGTATAATAATCATTGATTGGAAGTATACAAAATTTAATTTAATATTAATCTCTAATTATAATAGTTAATGGAAGAAGAGTTATTATTAAGTGAAACACTGTTAATAACTAGATGGGTAAAATCAAGTACATGACGAAGTTCGGATTCAGAGAGGCTGTAGTGCATTTTTCTGTAGTGCGAGCAAAACGATGTAGTTTGCTTGCTTTGCTCTTGAAACTACATCGTTTTAACTTATCATATGAATTGTTATCAAAATATATAGAATCAAAACAATGTAATTTTGAGGACAAAGCAGGTAAAATTATATTATTTTGCTTGCACTACACGCGTACTACAGAAAAATGCACTACAGCTCTCCTAAATCCGACAAAGTTCCCACACAAATTTTGATAACACTTAAAAACAGTGCATACTAAATACTATAGGTACAAATATAAACCGACAAATCTAATCTAATCGAAAGACTAAATCGATGGCAATTCGATCTGGTTTTTTAGTCTGATTGATCCCCTTCTTTTTTTTTTAGAGAATCTAATAATTGTGTACCCAAATGCTTCCTTGATTTATCAACTTTATTTTGGACTCCAATTTCGGTTTCAATACGATTTGGAGTTTTTTTTTTGCATTGCACATAGCAGGACATGTTGTGCAATAAAACAACATTATTTTAGTGTACAAAATACTGATCGAATAATTTTTGCACACTATTTTGCACAATAAAACGACATCATTTTGATATACAGTACCAAACATATTAACCATTTTCTTATTATCAATCTCTCCTTATTCATCATTTGTTTTAGGTAGTACTATCATCCTCACTATAAGAAAAAACACAATTCCCGATTACACGTTTAGTCGTCAATAGTCCACTATTTAGTCGTCAAAAGTATTTGCCGACTAAAAGATTTAGTCTCCATTTTAGTCGCCGAATTGAGGACGGGAAAGACTTTTGCCGACTAAATATTATTTGTCGGCAAAAGTCGTGACATTTGCCGACTAAATCACGACATTTGCCGACTAAATTTTTAGTCGCCAAATGTAACGACCTTTGCCAACTAAATAGTTTAGTCGCCAATTATAACATCCACGTGGCACTGCATAAGAAAAAAATTTCACATACCTTACCACATAGGACCTCTAACATCCACGTGGCACTTACTGTATCAGAATCATCATGATAATATATAATATATAAATTAACAATATATCAACTACCAAGATTCGAACTCACCACCTCTTCCATAATAACCAAACATCTATCCACTAGGTCACTTACACACTTGTGTTTAGTAATAAAAATACAAACATTTATTATATCAAATGAACTCTCGAACTACGAAAATTTGTATATGTATAACTAAAATATTTTTATTAACGAAAATAAAAATAGTATTTGTCTATAATACATATATATACATATATATGTACTCTATGTATACATATATAGAGTATATGTGTGTGTCTAGAGTACATACTATGTATACATATATAGAGTATATGTGTGTGTCTAGAGTATATGTACTCTACACACACACACATATATAATATATATCCTACACTAAACCCAAAATACTCTTTATTATATACACATACATACATATATAGTAATATATCTGTATATATATGGATACATGTATATATAGAGTACATGTAGTCTGTATACATTCTATAACCCTAAATACTCTATAATATATATGCATACATGCATACATACATATACATATATTATATGTACAAATACAAATAGTATATGTATGTATATATCCATATATTCGTATACTATATGTAGTATATTTTAAATATATCTTTTTAGATAATAACAAAAAATTCATGCATTAGTACAACTCCAATATTAATACTATATATATTCTGTAAAAATGCCAAAGAAAATATATTTTTAATTGGAGTAGAAAACAAGAAGCAAAAAATATTTTTATAGTTAATAATAAAAAAGTCATGTATTAGTACAACTCCAATAATACTATAGATATTCTTTAAAAGAGCCAATGAAAATGCTTAGACTATGGTTTGAACGCAGTTCATTTCATGTGAATTCTGACTTTGTTCTTGTGAGCTTTGGACTTCAGGTGTATTTGAGAGCCTATTTTTCTTGGTTGTCAGGATTTTAGACTTTTTAAATTATGATCAGAATGAGTTTTAAATTTAGAAGGAGTATTTGAGAAAAATGTGCAGAATACATTTTGCAACAGTAGTAAAATGAAAATGCGAAAAGAAGCTCTAGACTTTCTTTTAAGTTTTTGTTCTTAAAGTCCAAAATAGTGAACAAGTTCTGTAAAACTTATTCTGTTAATGTAACACTCAACCAAATCATTTATATTTTTATATGACTTTCATTATAAAGATCTAACTTTACTGAAAAGGTAAGTAAGCTATAAATTCAAAGACAATAAGATAATTGGCCGTGCCAATGGTAACTACAAGTTTGGGTTTCGATTTAGCTCGTTTCTATCTTTATTAGAGTAATCTGTGTTGGGTGAAGTCAGTTCTTGATGGTGGCCGAACGCGAGGCATCCAGATAGACCACCCCGTGTCCAGACAGGTGGCCTAAAGTTTTTTTCCCCGAGAGTATTGTATTTTAGCGTCCGGACGGAGTGTGCAACATCAGAGATTCAATTTTGTGCTTTTTTTGGACTTTTTGTGTTGTGCACATGTGTAGTTATAAATATAAAGTTACAGGCAGTCGATTTATAACCTTAATTTTTTCTCATCAGAGTGAAACACTCCAACAATCTGTGAACGTACGATTAAACGGTTTGCTTAACTCAAAAAAACGTAAATCTATGCATTGTGCTCTTTCGATTGCGTGAAATCATTACTCTTCATTCTCTCATGTCATTATCGACGACACTGTTGAAATGTATATGAATGGAAATGTGCGGTCATACCGACAGCCGACAGGTGTTATAGAATTAAACAAATAAAAGAACAATGCAGAAAATTAAAAAAACACTATACACGCGATAAATAGTACTTCAGGAATTATTTGAATTTTGGACTCATCTTATTACCATTACCTTATATTCTTTTTTTCTTTCTTCTTTCCCCTATACATTTTTTTAGACAATGGAAGTAGACAGCCAATTAAAAACAAGGTCAATAAATTTATTACTTATAGTCGAGCTAATACCGACTAGTCCTCGGGACCCTGAAGTTAATGACCGGACAAATTTTCAATGACTCCTGGAGAGTAGTTCTGATGGAATTCGACCTTGTGACTTTAGAGAAACAAGTTTATTAGTCACCTTCTCTCTTTTTATTGAACCAACCCTAATGAATTACAAGGTCAACAAATTAAATATACGTTTTCTAACCACTTTAATGTTGTAATAACTATTATTGTTTATTGTGGTCGTCACCACATATTACAATAATATAGAACAAAAAAATTAAGTTTTTTCAATAATTGAGTTCGCAGTTGACTTTGAATATTATTTTTAGTCAATTGAGTTTTTAATATTTTTTTAAAATAAGGCTAAAACTAAATTTTCTACCTAAAATCAAATACTTAAAATAAGATCGAATTACCCATATTGTAAAAAATAATAAGAGAAATAGTTTTTTTGGTCTTTAGACAGTCACACCCCTCTCCCTATTTTTTACCGGAGGGGTGAAAAGCAACTCTCTAATTTAATTCTCCAAAATCATATTTTAAATAGTGCTTTTCTACTTCTAGAAGACAGAGAATATTTGGAGATTTTCTAAATAACTACACAACATTTCTCTTCTATTTTCCTTTTTCTTTTGACAAGTCAGAGCATAATCTTCTAAAAGAAAATGTATGAACAAAAAATTGCGAACATAAAGTCAAATATAAATGTGTTTTGAATTATCCGATATGAGTGAGTTCCATACGTATTGTATGAGTTCAACGTGATCACACAATTACAAAATACATTTTTACTAAAAAGGATAAATTACACTTACCTCCTTCGAGGCTTCTTACATATACAGTAATACCCTATTTGAGATTTCTGAAATTATTCTGACCTCTTTTCCTTTTCAAAAGTTAAATTTTGTCAGTTAAGCTATTAAAATTTCAGCTTTAAGATTTTAAAACGAGCTGTAACATAATTCCTATCCTGTCCAAAATAATCTATGTTGAATTTTTGATATTTTTCTAAAGTCGAAATTCGGATAATTCTCCCAACTTTGTTCGAATTTTGATTTTAAAAAAATCTTAGAAATTCAACATAAAATATTTCAAACATGGTAAGACTTATATTACAATTTGTTTTGTCAAAACAAAAATCTAAATTTTAAAATTTTAATAGCTTAATTAAAGATGTTTAACTGATTTTTAAGTATAATCAGAATACAATCAGACATGGCATACTTGGCATATGCATGTGCAAGTGCTAATCTATCAATTATAGTAAGGTTAGTTACTTAGATAGTGGGAGTTATTACTCAAAATAAATAGTGAAAATGTGTGTTTTTTTGCTTTTTTGCCCTCATAATTATTGAGTGGTAGACTTTTATTTTAAAATAACTAATAATATATTTTGAAAGTAATTTAAGAACTAAAAATTAACATGATAACCAAAACTAAGAAATGCCAAATTAGTGCTATGATTTTTGTATGACTTTATAGATTACTCATATTCAAGACATTGCTTGGGAGGCCCACAATCGCACGCACAAACGCGTGAAAATTGGGGACATTTCCAAATTTCCTTCCGTTAGGAATAGCGTGTGTCGAACCTATTGCTCCCTCCCTCTCTCTCTCTCTCTCTCTCTCTCCCCACCCCCCCTCCCCTCTCCATTCCTTCATACTTTCCCCTTATAAATTCTCTTTCCCATATTCTCTCTCCCTCACACCACCGTATCCCTTCCTCTTCCACCTTCTCTCTCTGAAAAAGCTTAGCACATTATATGTCTCAGAGGCCAACAGTTCCACACTCTTCATCTATCGCCTTTTCCATCCATTCTCATCTCCTGGTTTCCAGTGAGATGAACCCCAACTCCAATTGGTCCTTTTGATTATATAAATTTTCTGCGAAATATAATTACTTTCTTTGGTTGGGACTTAATTTTCCCGAGAAAATCTGTACTTTTCTTTTGGATCGTTTCATTTGTTCTTCCCTAACAGAATCGAAATGGGTGTTAAAGGATTTGTTGAAGGGGGAATTGCTTCGATCATTGCGGGTTGCTCAACCCACCCCCTCGACCTAATCAAGGTCCGGATGCAACTACAGGGCGAGACCCAGATGAACCCAAACCCAGCTGGGCAACCACTCCGACCCGCTCTAGCCTTTCAAACGACATCACATGGAACGATCCACGTACCACCTCCGCCACCTCATCCTCACCCGCCGCGCGTTGGGCTAATCTCCGTTGGGATCCGGATCGTGCAGCAAGACGGCGCCGCCGCCCTTTTCTCAGGCGTATCCGCCACCGTCCTCCGCCAGACCCTGTATTCCACCACCCGAATGGGCCTCTACGACATAATGAAGACAAAATGGAGCGATCCGAATACGGGCAACATGCCCCTGGTTCGCAAGATAGGGGCTGGGCTTATAGCTGGTGGTATCGGAGCCGCCGTGGGGAACCCGGCTGACGTAGCCATGGTACGTATGCAAGCCGATGGTCGGCTCCCGCTGGCTCAGCGGCGCAATTACAAGAGCGTAATCGACGCCATATCACAAATGGCGAAGACCGAGGGAGTTACTAGCCTGTGGCGCGGATCGTCGCTTACGGTGAACCGCGCAATGTTGGTGACAGCATCACAGCTGGCATCGTATGATCAGATCAAGGAAACCATACTAGCGAAGGGTTTGATGAAGGATGGGCTTGGGACCCACGTGACGGCAAGCTTCGCCGCCGGTTTCGTGGCGGCGGTGGTGTCGAATCCGGTGGATGTGATCAAGACTAGGGTGATGAACATGAAGGTTGAGCCGGGGATGGACCCACCTTACTCCGGGGCCGTTGATTGTTTTATGAAGACGGTCCGTTCTGAGGGACCCACGGCTCTTTACAAGGGCTTCATCCCTACGATATCGAGGCAGGGACCATTCACTGTTGTGCTCTTTGTCACACTGGAACAGGTCCGCAAGTTGCTCAAAGATTTCTAATCACGTGATGATGACGAAAATAAATTCAAATATAATTTGGAAATTTATAATTTTATTGGTGGAGCAATATATAATTGTTCCCATGGTTGTGGAATGAAGCAAGAAATATGTCAGAAGAAGTTTATTTAATAAATTTATTTGCTTTGAAATTGTCTAACGTATAGTTTATATATTTGTACCCGACTTCTATTGCAAAGAATCTCAGCCATTCAATTTGATAATATGAAAGAGTGTGATCGGTAAAAATCTCTCCCCAAACATGAGTCGAAATAAACATAGATGGCCGGCTAAAATTATATATGAACTTTGAATTGCGAAAATATTTTATTTTATACATCTATAATCTATTTGTCTAACGAAGTAATAATAAAATGATATAGAATTTCACAAGATATGTAGTTTTAGTTTATAAATAGTGAAAAAATTTAACGTTGCGTCTCATTTGTTTATATTATACTTTTTGCAATTAAATATCAACCACAAAAAATTAAATTTAAGAAATGCCGTCACTTTGGAATTTGGATATATGATTTAAGTGTAATGTTGCTACCACATCACGTTATATATCAAGTATATAATATCTATTAATTTGAACACATCTCAAAATTTATGGGATCCGATTTTATATTTATACTTAAAATGGCATGTCACGTATGTATGATGTACAAATAATGTACAACTTGATGTATTGGTAGATTTATTCTTGCTCCATTATCAACTAGGCATCGTGTGGAATGGTCGAGACCTAACATTCTTCTCGACGAGAATATATTCTTTGGGTTCTCTTTTAGTATTATTCTTTTTGTTTTAAAAAAAAATCTCTTCAAATTCATAATTCAAATACAACTCAATGAGGTAATTAAATCACCCAAAAGTGATATATATATGTGTGTGTGTGCGCGCGCGCGTGAAAATAACATTATGGATCAGATTACTTAAATACAACAGACTTCTTTTTATAGTTACTTAAATACAACAAAAATACGAAATTCAACTCGTAATTTTGGCCTTCAATTATTGCTTTATCTTTTCAGCTTTTTCCTAAAATAGATTTCAAATCACATTTTGCCTTTTCCCTGTCTTATTAATCAATCACTTTTTCTCGAGTGAGGTCGTGAGTAAGACTTTCACTTGGCATAAGTAATTATTAGCAAAAATCTCGTGCTATGCACGGGACACATAGAAGCATATATACTTTATTGATACAAATACAAAACTAAACGTAAGTTCAGTACGTTAAACAACAAAAAAATGTATATTTTTCACACCATCAAACAAATACAGTAGTAAACTAAACCTAACAAATTGTCTGAAAGTTATGATAAGAAATTTAAACCTCATAATTATGACGTCAATTACTCGGCCGCATTGCATTGCATTCCTGCACATATAAGATGAAATAATAAATAAAATTATCTTTTATAATATATCAATAAACAATAAATAAATTATATGAAAGTATACAATAAAGGACTATTACTTGTTTTGAATTTTGTTACCATGTAAAAGGTACATACATTCTTCCAAAAGAAAGTAGGTAGAAAAAATAAACTCAATCCTTTTTAATTAGACATATAAGTATGATTAAAAGTAACACTTAAGTTTATGTAAAAACAATTAAATAAAAGGATCCTAAAGAAAGTACGTAAAAAAATATAATAATTTTTCTCTTCAATTAATGAATTCTTTGGCAGTTTGGATAATTTTTATTTTTTTACTTTTTAATTGCGTTCGTCAGGACGATGCCTTCATCTTTTATTTCAAACTCTTACCCCAAAATTCATGTCTAAGATGGAATCTAGTTTTCCCAAAATTTGTTTCAATGAATTTGGTACAACCAATCAAAGGAAGGTGAGGACTGAGGAGAATACATTACGTAAAAAAAATAGTCGTATAAAAAGATTCTCACACTAAATCTAACAAATTACTTGAAAAGTGAGAGATCAGATGAACTCAAGACATAACCAATTTACCACCAAATGAGCACCTGTTAAGCAAATCCTTGGTTCAAGCGCTGTGGAGGCATTTCGAGTGTTGAAAAGTAGGCAAATTTGTAGAAAAATGTATGCCTTTTTTATTGACCTTATAACTAATGTTCTTATTTGTATTTATATTTCAGCACTTTAGACTATTGGAGTAAGAAAGAACAATCATATGAAAAAGGGGGTAGGTTTAATGTCATTTCAATGGCAACTCACAAGCTTGCAATAGTTATTAAAAATTAGAAAATCACTTCAAAGAATCAAAAAAAAAGAAAGAGTTACCTTCAATCGATGATGTGATTGATCCAAAATTGGATGAAAGGTTCTTAGAATATGTTGAACCAAATTACCTGCAAAAATGTGTTTGGCGTGAGAACAAATTCATTAAACAATATTAAAAATGTAAAAACATTAAAATAAAGGTAAGATTTATCTAGCAGATTATAAAGATAGCGAGCACTGATAAGAAAAATATATATCAATTGATCTTGAAAGCTCTGTTAACTGAAGTAGTGAAAATAGATAGTTAGTTTAATGTATAAACAGATTTTATGTTTTAAGATCGAATCATTAACACCCTCCCCGTTCATTCTTGAACCTCTGGGCTGATCTGTCGGAGCCTGAAAATATGATGCAAAATCAACAACCTATGTAATCGGAGAAATTTAATTCTTTGAATTAAGCGAAGTCAGTATATACCTAACATTTCAATATATTATCCAATACTTTCTAATCCAAAATAGAAATTTCATCAACATATGCGTATTTGGCTATGTGATAAAAAAAAAATGTTCTATGTGCTAAAAAAAATTTACGCCATAAAGTTATAAACGAATATTCACCATAATTTAATTTAATCAATAATTTCTTCTTAATTTATTTTCTTTATTAATTTAAGGAGAAAATATTGATTTAATTCCTTTAAATAGAAAATATTGATGTAAAGAAAAATATTGATATAGATGCGCAAATCAATATTTTCTCCTTACTGAAAATAGCACGGATTTAATTCCTTTACGTCAAGTTCACTTATTCACTTTCTCTTTTGGAATTCATTTAATTCCTAATTTATTCAATTTTCTCCTTAATTTAGTATATATAGAAAAGAAGTTATATAGGAACAAAAGAATACCAAATCCCCGCATTAGATTTGATTATAAGTACCGATTTTCTCCCCAAAAAGATACTAAATCCCTCCAAGAAATGAAAGGTTATCTTGATCATGTATATTTTTATTTTAGAAATAATACCATAACAATTACGTTTACTTCCAATTACAAATTTAATTTGATTTTCATTTTTTTATTTATCTATTTTTTGGTGGTGACACGTGTCACGCTCAGGGCGACTCTCACGAAAAGTCGCCCTGCAATAATATATAGTATAGAATGACTTTTTAGGTTATTTAAATTTAATAAGTTGTGTTCATTTGGTCTTAAATTGTTTTAAAATAAAGAAGGGTTTGTGACCTGTTCTAGTAGGCAACATGAAAAACAGGATAGGAGCAAGCCAAAAGACGAAATTGCCCATTTGGACATAACAAGAATTTAAAACTGTGTTAGCTTAAAGGGTATATATGTTATTATACATTTTAAGTCAAATAAAATCTTGTATTAAATGCGGTAAAAAACACTATAAATAATTTAGTTCAAACACTTTAAGCTAAATTAAGTCTTACTTGTGAAGATATATGACTAGGTAGTTGGGCTTGTTATATCTTGAGGTCGGCCTGTAACTCGTGGTGGCTTATTACACTGAAAATTATTCGTAGACTCAAGAGCGTGACCTCTTCTAGTCCGTAAATTCCTAGAAGGAAAAAAAATATAATATTTCAACAATTTGACCATACCAAATGGAGAACATAGATTCATCAGTTTGCGAATGGTAGTGCAGTGAAGAACACTACTGGAACGAGTGACCTTAACAAGTCATTTCATTTTCATGGTGCTCATTTTAAGAGGCGAAGACAGAAAATTTTGTTTTACGTAATGCTTTTCAACGTGTGTTATATTTTGATTGAGAAAAATTCAAAGAAAAATAAGACGAAAGGCATGAGAGAATATTTTTCTTATTATAAAGTTGTTGTCCAAAAGTAGGAGAAAGATCATCTTTATTGCGGTCGAACGAGGTTTGGACTTGATCCACCTGAAGCTTATTTAAGCACCCTCTTGTGCCTGTGTCTTTGTCCAATTAGTTACAGCCTTGGAGACATTGATATTTCTCAAGTGTCACATATTCCTCTATTAGTTACCGAAACCTAATGTTGTCGCAATCTATTTGGAATATGAGAATACTTGTAATTCAACACCAAAAAATTCTGTCAAAAAGGCACTTCCCTGTCGAATGAGAATAGATTTTAAGTGAGACCGTTTGTGACCCTGTGAGATTTTTTCAATTGTTGATAGCAAGTCTTACTTGGTTTGAATTTATTTTTGAAAACTTGCTTGAAACTTTAGAAACCGGGCTCCTAGTCTATATGGATTATTTTGGTAACCCATGTTCGTGTTATCTATTTATTAGAGCACTGATATCTGCAAGTTAGCTCAACTCAGTTCAGTTCACAATTTTAATTTTGCCAATTTGAAGAGAGTCTATCTATTCACTTTTTCCTGTTATTACTCTCTTAACTCTTATTAGTTCAAGCTAATAGATAGTCCTGTCTATTCTGTTTTTAATTTGATCAAATCCCATCTTTTGGCAACGTAATTTGTTCGAGAGGTGAATTATCGTCAAGGTGGATATTGTTGGATATGAGCACATGTTGGCTGCTGCAAATTTCTAAAAAACTACCTAAATTATTTTGTTCCTCTGTGATTGTGTGTATGTATGTTTGAGTTTCATTCCTTGAAGCACAAAGGGGATAACTTTTGAATTTATGTGGATTGTGGAACAAATTTGTTGTAGTATCACTAATTTGGATGATAATTGAGATAAGGTAAGAGTTTGTGAAGGATTTGTTACAATTTATTTTCTAGCAGAGTGCTACAGTCTTAGAAATTTTTTTTAGAAATATTTCTGAATACCATAGATGAGATTTAATTAGATTTTTTGATGCACTAGTTCACTTATTTTGAATTCGAAATTTTTTTTTTGGGATTAAAAAATTTTCCTATTTTCTAATATTGGTGGTATCACTTTTTTTTGATATAGCTAGGTTTGGTAGATGTAGGTTTTATTTAGACGTTAGTGGATGATTATGTTTTCAACTTGTCAGTGGTATCACGTGTTTTTGTTTGTCTTTCCACTTGGGAGGAGATCATTCTGGTTGCTTGGCCATTCCGTGGAGTGTAGGGCAAATCAGAGAAGAAGGGGTGGTGATGATGGCTGAGAATTATTTTTGTGGACCAAATTGACAGTTTTTTTTGAAGCACAATACTCCGTATATATATATAAATACTATATGCTTCCTTGTTTGTAGGATTGCAAACAAATCGAGCTGTTTGGTTCGGCTTGATAAGGGCTCGGTTCGTTTACTTAACAAGTAGAAGACTGCTAGCCTAAGAGAATGCGGCCTCTCTTGGGAAACATTGCCCAATTTCTCTTCTTTCTTTTTTCAGGGGTTCAGAATGCTAAAATGTTGTAAGCAACCATGCTTATATAATTTAATATAATCGATTTTTGCTCACCAAAGTGGTCTTACTTCAAGCTCGAATTTTAGGTCTGTTTCGTAAATGAGCTGAGCTTGAGTCTCGATAGCTCGACTCGGCTCGTTTTAGATGCTCGAATCATTTAAAGAGGCTAGTTAAGCAAATGAGCTTAGTTTGGCTCGACTAGACTCATTTACAAACAAGTCGAACTCGAGTTTGAATTTTAGGCTCGTTTAGTTCACAAGTCGAGAACTCCATAACTCGGCTCGACTCGTCCGCAGCCCTACTTGTTTGGGACTTGGGCAGCATGATGCACCAAAATAACATCGTTTTAGCGCATAAAACATACCCAAACAGTCAGATAGCGTTCGGGCAGTTTTTTTTACGCCAAAATAATGTCGTTTTGGTGCATAATAGGGTCCGCCTTTATCCTTGTTTGGTAGTTGGCATCATAAGTGTGAAATCAGCATTCTCATAGCCAACTTGTGATCAGATTGCTTCGTCAACATGGATGATCAATTCAGAAATTTAATGCAAACTTTATAAGAGTTGAAAAAAGAACAGTAAAAAAGACTATTGACATAAATACAGAATAATTAAGGCAACATGGGCCTTAGACAAATTAGGCTGAATTAAGTTCATTGAAGTTAAGAATTCAACTGATTCTTGAATATAATTCCAAGGGATCGGTCGAGTGAAAACATAACGACGAGTAATTAAGAAACTTGCTCTCCCAAGCTCACGGGATCTTAATTATTACTGTCAGCAAAAAGCTATCAGGGTCATTGCATGTTTGTTAAATTATTAACTTCAAGACTCTAAAATTAATTGAGTTACGCGTACACCCGTTCAAATAATCAATTATCAAAAACAAGAAATTATTATTATTGTATGAAAAATTTTGCATTTCCTAAAACAAAATAAGCAAAAGTTTGTTCCGAGGGGTGATGATGATCACATTGGGAGAGTGAGGATTCAATTGTGCAGTGCGTCAAAACGATGTCATTTTGGCGTACCAAAAATTATTCGAACATTGCCCGAACACTATTCGACTGTTTGAATAATTTTTTTGTACGTAAAAATAACACCGTTTTAATGTACAACACACTTTGTGGTGCGTAACTAGGGCTGCAAACGAACCAAGCCGTTCATGAACTCGACTCGGCTCAGCTCGGTAAGGGCTCAGTTCTGCTCAGTTCATTTAGTTACCAAGTCGAGTTCGAGCTTAAATTTTAAGCTCGTTTCGTAAACGAGCCGAGCTTCAGTATCGTCAGCTCGACTCATAAAAACTCGGCTTGTTTTAGAGACTTGACTTGTTTAAAGAGGCTCGTAAGTAAATCAGTTAGATTTGACTCGGCTCGGCTCATTTACAAATAAATCAAGCTCAAAATCGAATTTTATATTTATTTAGTTAACAAGTCGTTCTTGAATACTCTAAAACTCAACCCGACTCAACTCAATTCGTTTGCATCATATGCATAATGCAGGGCGCATACGCATATGGGAGACAAGTCCTTTGAGGCGTCAAGTCTGAAACACTGATTGGTATTAGGTTCTGCTTTTGGGGTCCTTGCTTTCGCTTTCTCTATCGTCCATTGGGCGCAATTATTTATTTTCTGGGGGTGGGCTTTAGGGGTCCACTGCAACCACTGGGAACTTTCATAGTCAGCAGCATTTGTACCTTCCTTCCTAATGAAAAATTATTCAGTACTTTGGCTCCACAAATCTCATATTTTATTTGCTATATTTTTTTGTCTAGTTGGTCACATGACTCACATCCCACGTCGGTAGGGCATTTTTATAGTTTTCCAAAATATTTTTCTAATTTTTCAGAGTATTTAATGTCTAGAGAATATTTGAGGATATTTTATGATTTCTCTTATCTCATTAAAATTGTGTCCTTTAATTCCGTTTAATCCCCTCCCCTGACGCCATTTAGGATCCCACATGGGGCCAAGAAATGTAAAACCTGCAATCCAAAATGTTCTGAAGCAACAGTATACCCTCAAGATTGAACTGGTGACAAATACCCATTTAATAGATTTAAATAATATTATATTTACACAATTTACCACCATAAAGAATGGTGATTCACTTTCTGAGAATAGGAAAATTTAAAACAAATTTGAAAAAATAACGCCACAGAGCCCATGGCGATCTCATCGCAACAAGCTGAGTTGTTCTACCTAGCAAAACTGTGAGGACCTTTTTCTCATGTGCAAAGGCCGCGGGCATTTCTTTCTCTCATACAAGGAAATAAAGTGAAGGATACCTGTGTAGACACTTGTATAAATATATGTGTAGACACATTCGGGTCGAACTCTCTCAGTAGTAGTAATTGTTGTCGTTGTGGTTCACAGTATCCTTGCAGAGCATTGAGTGCACTGCCATTATTGATCGGGGTGGCTCGAGGTCTTTCTCTTGCAGTGCATTCCCCAGCAACTGTTGCATTTGTGATGCAAATGTATCGTCTAAAATCTGCAAACCAAATAGATAATCTTCATAGTACCATTTAAATTACCATACACCACGTGGCATTGTCCGAAACATATCTACAGCATGTCCAATGCACGGTTAGGTCTTCCAAGTTCCAACGTTGCGACACTTTACAACAACAAAAATGAAGTGTTTGTGCTTCATAGGTGATTTCGTGATGATTTTAATCACTCGAACACCAATCTACAGTACCCCTCCTCCGTCCCATATTTTTGGTCCTTTTTGCAAACAAAAACCCTTTCAAGGGGACATGCAGTTAATATCTTTGACTTCATATTTAATTGCATTATGCAATTTTTTCACTTTCAAATACATATATATTTAATGGATAGCCGTGCAAGGTTACACTTTTTGCTCAACTGGTCAGAATGGACAATATTTTTGGGACATCCTAGAAAGGAAAGCAGGGCCAAGAATATGGGACGAAGCGAGTACTTAAAAATGCATAACCATTACACCACTACATCCCACATTGTCAAGGTATTCCATGAAACATGATCATAAACACTACATCATTCAGATGTATCGCTCCCAGAATGATTAAAAAAAGTTAGAGACAACAGAAAGCACTCTAGTTTGGCCCCAGCATGCAAGATTGCACAAGGAATCAATTCCAACAGAAGAGCAGGGTGCTTACCGAAATTGCAACTCGCGAGCCTTTATAGCAGGACTTGGTTTCTTTTCTATTCTCCGAAAACCTCAGCATGTCCTGTGACAAAAGGGATAGAAATTATACATGATGAATGGACAAAGGTTTATGTTTCTAAAATTGTCAGTCCTGCATCTTACCTGTCCCATCCGATCCCAAAAACCTCGGCAGATTATAATAAACAACTGTGTCTCAAAGACAGTGTGAAGGTGATCAATGGTCTTCATCAGGAGATCCTTCAAAGGCTGCATTCTGTTGCGTATATCTGATTCTACAACAGTATCCCTTGACTCCTGGATTATCTTCTTCAATTTTGTTTCACTCTGCACCCTTGTCTATACGATGGAAGAGACGAGTCAGAAACTGATTGCCTGAACTCAAAGAAATAATAACATAGTATACACCAAATACAACTGCTTGAAGGTAATTGTCCGAAGGGCACCCACGTTTTCGGCAAGTTTCTCCACAACTGCTTGAAGGTAATTTCTGAATTTGGTTCGAAGCATTACTGTTACTTCACTGAGATACTCTCCTGGCGCTGCATTTCCACCATCAATAATACAGGTACCCCATGACTTGAACTGCGATTGTATCTTGGGTCGCAGGACATCAAGCATCCATTTCAAAGAATTCAAGAGAATTCCAAGCTGAAAAATCAGGTGTAAATATTCTTGCCCGTGCAAAAGGAATGAAACAGTTATGCATAACTTGCGGAAGTTGAGAATAGCTCACCTCCTTGGAGACAATATAAGGGCATACAGTTCCTATGGCAATTTTCTGTACGTATTTAATGCCAAATTGAATGGGAGTTAAATTCTCCTTCAATGGGGATAAAACATCAGCATACTGCTTGTCCAGAGTCTCCACAATAGCCTTTTCAACATCTGCGATAGCCTTTAGATAGATAAGAGAACCAAATCACCAATAAGGTCCTCACAATTGTGTATTTGGAAATAAAATGAAAAGAAAGAAAAGTTTTACTGGGATAGAACAAAGAGTTGAACAGGGAATCAATTAGGTTGGTCAAGCCTTTCAGTTGAAGTCATATTCCTTCTTTATTTTTCATTCGTCTGCATTTCTCTCTAAGTGAAAATAGTTTACAGAAAAAAGGAAAACGGAAAAAGAAAAACTCAAGGGGCCAGACCAAACCCCAGACTTTAGTACAAAGCAGCAACACAAAAAGTAGGGGGAGGTAGAGATTCAGAAAAGGTCTGGTAATCTTGTCTCAACTAGTAACCAAAAAGGATCTTGGCTCAAGTTGAAGTCTTCTCCATCCAAAACATAAAAGGTTAAAAACAGTAGAACGAAGAGCACATTTGTGACATACTTTCTCCAAAACAAATGTATATTCTGGCCACCGACAAGTGATGACTTCATATTCATTCAGGGTCTCCTTCAGCCGATCATACATATCATCAATAAAAGGAGTTGTGGAATGCTGTGTTCCATTACTGGACCACTTCACCTGGAAGTAACAATTCTAGTCAGTAAACCTGCATAACTACAAAGAAGAATAATTATTCAAACGCCATATTATGCCTACTCTTTTTATGAGTCGCTCTTTTTCTATCTGCGTATTCGAGTTCTACTCATCAAGAGCCATTAAAAAAAAATCCTCTTTTGGCCTTTTTAAGAAGCATGTTCTCAATATATACGATAGCAGTTTATATTGGCTTCAACTTAGCCACAATTCAGTTTGGTCCATATTTGAGAAACAGAAAAAGAGATGTCATTAATCCAGGCAATCCATTTTTCAAATCCGAGCATAGAGTTTGGAAATTTTCAAAACTATCCCCTTTAGTCTCATCTATAAACATACTTGAAAGTGGGAAGCAGAAGGTAATGCTAGAAATGACGCCTTCAAAATTGAATTCAATTACATGTCGCCTTAAAAAGGACCAAAAATATGAGACTGAGGGAGTCTGTTGTACAGTACAATCTAGGAAAGCACTAATTCAGTATCTTATGTGGTGATTTCAAATTCAACAGCACGCTGTCCATTAGATTATCCAAAGGGAACCATGTAACACTATAAACATGCGATTAAAGACTTGTATCTTGTACCTTATCAAGCTTGCATGATTCAAGCAAAGCAAGACGCTTATCCTGAATCCAGTGGGTTATATAGTAGTGGAACAGATCTTTTGCATCAACTCCACCTTTGCTTGGACTGTGAGAAAGTTGAGTCAGACCAAATTTATGAAACACGGAGAAACAGAATAAGAATGGTACTTGCCTAATATCCCAACAAGCAAGATCCTTTTGGAAATCAGCTGTAGCAATGACCAGATCTGTTACAGGAGGTGAGGGCCCATTCGGCGGATATGCAACCAGGAATCCACGCAATCTGTTGCAAAGCTCTACGCTGTATATGGAGGACAGCAGACTCGGAAGTTCTATAAAGCTGGAGAAAAATCATTTAAAACCAGTAGATATTAGCATTGCTTGCATTTTTCTTGAGAGAAAATTATGACTCAACAACACAAACACAAAGACAGCCACCGAAAGGACAATCAAAAGAAGAACTCAAGAGTAACAATATTAGGAAGACCAAAAAAGAGAGGAAGGATTAATGCTTCATGTGTTTTGCTGAAAGTAGGATTCAGAACAAAATCTCAAACAAAAATGAGATTTGCTCTGCAAATGTGCCACTCAAATGTTGAGAAAGTCCCCCTCCTCTACCATTCCAGGTGTACCTCCGGGTCTGTTAAAGTCTGACGTGTACAACCACTCTCCATTGAAGCTCTTGACTCCTTGTCTGCCCCCCTTCTAAAGGGAGCATGACATTAGGGAGCAAGACCTAATTTGATTCTTTGCGAGACATTTCATGACCAAATCCCCTTTTCAGCAAAAGATGGGCATCCACTTTTAAACTTTCTTCTTCCTAAACAATTGATTCTTTAATCTCACAAAAGTTAATAACAGTAATTGGAAATCAGAGGGTCAAGCATTAATGCCTAAGAAAATGATTTTACCTGGGCAGCACATGCTGATTGTGAATTTTTATATCAGTATAAATTTCATTTTTTATCCTGAAACAAAGAGATTTCATCTTTTGGTAAGCCGTAGAAAAAGCCATGGGATCCATTTCCAATGTACTCCCATTATTCCCAGAAACAAACTCATCTGTTTCCAGCAAGTGCATTCTGGACCTCTTTTTGGCTGCAATCTTCGCAAGCAAGAACACTTCAGAAAGCAAATTGAAGTTTTGATTGCGAACATAGGATCATGAATTATTTAATTGCAAATACCTGAAAATATCGGCAAAGTTTCAACTGTGCCTCAGAAGAGAGTATGTCATGCATAAGATTGAATAGCTTTAGAGCGGGTTCTAGAGCAAGTGCAGCCAATCCAGTTGCAGGCTTGAAAACATCCACCATCCCGGATTCTGATGATTCATCCAATGATTTGTAGTTCTCAAAAACCAGAGCCAGAATCTCCTCAAGTCGATCAAGAACTTCCCCAAGGATGCGATTCTGCCAATAATACATGAGTTATTAATCACAACGCTAGATTCAGCCTGCAATAATATGCCAAACAAGCAGCTTATTTTAACACTCCCTCCTTCCTATGTTGCAAGTCTTGTATTCTATTTTGGGATGCCCCACGATGTACGTCTCTATTGAAAAGTCAAAAAACAGAAAAAATTCCAAAACTAGTACTTATAAGTTATAAGCACAAGCTGAAAGTGATAAACAAAGGGATAAATACGTTAAATGATTCCTGCAAAACTGAATTTTGATGCATTAATTGCATATCCCCTTAAAATGGGGAACTGCCAAAAAGGACCCACGATATGGGACGATGGACAGAGTACAAAATAAAGAGAAGCAGAGAAGCGAGATGCTTCATATACTATACAACTGAAAAATGAGGCACAGAGAAAATTTCTGTTCAGAACAGTCCCCTACTGATACCAAAAGAAACATAACTCCCACCTCTTGATGACTCAACGTGCCCTTAACACCCCCTTTCATTACAACCGGTAATAGCAAATCATGCACCAAGGACAGACAGTCTGCAGTGGGTGTTGCCACATCCATTATATAAGAAAGGTATCTGCAAGCCGATGTGAATTGAGAATCATATCCAATAACACAGAAGTAGGTTTAAGGAAAAGAAATCAAGGTCAATCTTCGGAAAAAAATTTCAAATATAACTGTACGGAAAACATCCAACCACGTCCAAGTACCTTAGCTTAGCATATGCTTCCGAAACTCCATAGTAGGAAGCAAACTCAGTTACTAACCACTTCCAGGGACCATGCAGCAATAAATTTCTTGGCTTAAAATGCTGAACTTTCATTGCAACCTCTAAAACCAAGTCATATGCGACTGTTTCTGCAACAGAACCACACTAGGGACAGAGAGGAAATAAGTTAGCAGCATAACGCTTTTGAAAGCCTTTATATAGTATAAACATGTTGTCATGATTCCATTTAATGGCTAACTGTAATGAAACTGAGTTCAACATATCCCTATCACTTATGGCTAGTTGTTGGCTTCACCAAGTGTTGATGATAGTCAGCTTTGGATTTTCAGTTGGGGTCAGTTTACTCAAAATATCATTTATTGATCAGAAGTTAGAACTTGATAACTCACCATCATTAACATTTTAAGGAGGATGATATGGGGTATTGGCTTTTCCAAAAGTATTCCCAGTTTTACAGTTCACTCTTAATATTTTGAACTTCTTAGTTTGCACAAAACCCTCGTTCATTCCTCCCTTATCCTTGAAGACGATGAATACATAGGATCCGAGAGGGCCAAACAGAGGCTATCTATAAAAGTCCTACAAGTAATTCCAGAATTATAAAGCCTAATCTTCGAAATCATGCCATATCTCATCCTTTCCATCTGGAAACTTGAGAAACTTGTACCATTTTGAATCTTAACTGCAAAATCCGAAAAGATGCAGTAAACTTGTAGTACCAAATCCTATTTCAGACAATGGGGGATCTAATGCAGATAACTTAAGACAACAAGGTAAGTGATTAAATGCACAAGTGATACCAATTTATTACCAACAGATACAATGAAAGCCTCAATTTCACTTGTAAATATAAATCCCTATAGACAGTAAAACCACCACAAAGGTTCTTACGAGCTAACTTACGCTAAGTTTCATATCGTCGGGAATTCTCCTTAAATACGTGAACTACACAAGATCGTTCCTATAGTAGTAGGCAAGTTGTCGACACCAGATCAACCCCACTAAAACTTAAAATCACTAAGATTTTATACTATTAGCATGTTCTGAGTATTACCCCACTTCTGATATCATGCAACCCCTCGTAGTAGTAAAACCTAATCTATGTGTCTCCTTTGCATCTCACCATAGGCATTCAGTCACCGACCTTGTTGTATCATGTTATCTGCAATATTTAATACAGTAACTACATGCTTAGAAACATCATGTACCTTAGGGTGATTATTCTCATCGAAATTGGTTGTGTAGTTAATGTACAATTGAATTCTTCCAACCAGTTCGTGCTCTGGCTCCTGATATATGGACCACCACCGAAGCTTGTCGCTCTGAATTCAACAAATACATAATAAACATCTAAATATCTATGGATCTTCCTAACACTAATAGTTAATCAGTGAGATCAGGGACAGGGACCATACAGGGTCTTCAGCAATGGCAGCCACTTGAGCTATGACACGACCACAATAATTTACTTTTGAATCATGAACTTCTATAATCATATCATCTCCTAGACCATCTGGCAAGCTGTATTGTTTACGCAGATATATCAGTATAAATTGTCACTGCTCTAATAAAACAAAATTCTCTTGTTAACCAGGATATACTCTCTAAAGAAAAGAAATTTGAAAACTTCTGAATTTCTCATTTTTGGTCTTTTAACTTTTTATCATTATTCGAAATGGAAATATGATTCTTTGACCAAAATGTTTATTTAAAATTTATGTTATTAACATAAATAATTAGGTTATGTACATAATTAGGCAATCTATTGTCCCTTTTTGGAGTCAGTATATTCTTTTTTTTATCATTATCTAAGTGGAAGACCTAATAGCATTCAACGTTCTAAGATAAAAGCTAAAATGGATTATTCATAACATACAATACATGGGTTTCGCCAGAACCGGGCTGCATTCGAACTGCATCCTCTTCAGATGAACTTTTAAGCCTCAACAAACAAGAATAAGTTTCTGGCAACAAGAACAGATCATATGACAATTGTTCACAAAGCAAAACAAATCAACAGAACATGACATATAACCAAGAAGAATGAACAGGTCCATACTCAGTTTCGGAATTATGGTTTGTATAATAAGTATTTTCCCTCCCCTTTCATTGAGTCTCGGTAGAAAACAAAGAAGTAGCAAAGGTCTAAGAATTTATGAAAAGTCACTTTTTCCTCCTCTTTTCCTTCCACTTTTCCTTGTTACTCACATTGCATGTTATATTCTTCCCTTCTCTCAAAACCAAACCCGAGCAATCATGTTTCTTCTCACTTTTCTTTCTTTTTTGTCTCTAAAACCAAACAAAGGAAAGTAACTATTTCCTGTAAAATTTCACTATCCTTTACCTCATTCCTTTCCCTTTTCCCTTCCACAACTTCCTACGACACAACTAATTTGAGATGAAATCTAGTTTTGGGTTCCTGTATGCCCCATGTGACAAGAATATTACCAAATTCCCAAATCAAAGTCAGAAAAGTGTTTTTTGCAAACCTTGCACTTTGTCATAAGAGGATGAACTGTTGCACAAATTGATCACACCAGATTTCAAAAGCCCAGACACCTCCTGTATATACCTAGTGCCAGCATGCACATATGCCAAGCTCTGACGCGAGAAGGAGCTGTTTGCAGGAATACGTGGGGCCACACGTACTTTATGAAGAGCTCCCCATCCAGAAGATAAAGTTGATTTTGCATTGTACATATGAAAACGAAGTGATTCCAGTGTTTTTACCATAGGAGGCTTCAGAGATGAAAAAGTGCACCCTATGGGCAGGTCTGGAACCATTTTCACTTTTCGAACTGCATAATGACAGTAGTTGCATATTAGCTGTGAAACCTCTACAGAAACAAAGACAGTGATATGTAGAAGAACAAGTACCTTGCACTTTCATTTTTCCAAAAGTTTTCTCAGGCTTTACAGTAGCTCCCTCACTGTTTAATTCTTTAGCTGGGTTCCCGAGTAGTTCTTCCTCTGGTTGTAGCACTACTTGCTGTAAACTATGTTTAAACAAGACACAATAAAGACAACTGACATTTAAATGTAGTCTCAAAGTTCAAATTAGAAGTGTACACGGTTAAAAAGCAAAGTATTTGCATGAGACTAAAAAATAGAACAACTAAGATTTGTATGCCCAAAGAAGCATTGTTAATTTTTCATAAATGTTGTACCAGAAAACAGAATACAATGAACTTACCCAAACGTATTTCTCAACAGCATACATTCATTTTCTAAGAACATGGGAGCTTCCTCACAACCCCTGGCCCATGAGTAAAGACATAGTCGAACGCATGCATCATAAGAAATCACAGCACACCACGGGCCTAGACCACTGTATATCCAATTTAAATGAGGATTGAAGTAACAACGATATAATAAAAAATTCAACTTGGTCATATTAATATATCTAAAGTGGTCAGTTAGGAAAAGCAAAAATTGAAAGATTTTTGCTAATTAATCTACCTTGCATGATATGTGGGACGTTGAGCTAGTAAAGAACTAGAAGATGTTGTAGCTTCCACACCACCAGCAACACTGTAATCCAAAATGAAGAAACAGTATCCATGATATATTCCCCAAATCAAATATAAGAAGACACACTCAGCGGGTGTTCAGTGTTTAACTTTGGCCTTCATTTGGACTTATTTTCGTCTTTCGTGATTTTTTTTTTTGCAGTTTATATGTTGGACCAATATTTTTTAGAACAATATTAAACCAACATCTAAATTCTTCATTTCTGATTAAATTTTAATAATCCGAACCATTCAATGTGTTTAAAACATGTTTTTAAGAGTACCGCAAGAAATCAGCTCAAAATAATATAGTAAAGGGCTTGATCCAAACAGTGGTTTATAAAACAGTTCATGTCAGCATTTTGAACCACTGCTTGGATCAAGTCATTTTCAGTAACATTTTGAACTGATTTCACACGGGTACCCTTAAAAATATGTTTTAAACACATTGAAGACCAACACTTTTTTAGAAAAATATTAAACCAACGTTTAACCTCTTCATTCCTGATTAAATTTTAATGATCCGAACCGTTCAATGTATTTAAAACATGTTTTTAAGGGTACCCGTGTGAAATCAGCTCAAAATATTACGCAGTGATTCATAAAACAATTCCTGACAGTATTTTTAACCACTGTTTGGATCAAGCATTTTTCGGTAATATTTTGAGCTGATTTCTTGCGGGTACCCTTAAAGACATATTTCAAACACATTGAACGGTTTGGATCATTAAAATTTAATCAAGAATGAAGAGTTTAGATGTTGGTCTAATATTAGTCTAAAAAAGTGTCGGTCCATGAAGCCTTTCCCTATATATATATATATATTCAAACATAGTTTGTATGTTTTTACTTTTTCTGATTCTTCACATTGAGAAGAACCAAAAAACTACTAGTTGTTTACTTAAAACTATTAAAGAAAAGTAAAAAGACGAAAGTAAGCGGAAAAAGTTGAAAACATGCACAATTAACATTTCACACAAGTACCTAAGAGATGGGTCACGAATTCTATTTGTAGTAGTATCCTGTATGGTAGCAGTTTCAGGCACGCTTCTGCTAGAGCTTCGGTCATCTGTTGTTAAAGAATCATGTGAACTCTCAGGGCAAGGTGCACCATTTGCTCCAAAAGTAGGGAATTGATCAGGAACTTGATTAATTTCATAGGCAGAATCAGCACATGGAGGTGCACTAGGAATACCATCATCAAAAAGCAGCTTATTCTGTAACCTGCTGCCATGAGAATCCTGAAACTGGTTCGAGTACAAAGAAAAACTTAAGCCTATGTAAGTCCAATAACCATTCTGCACTTTCACAGGGAAAGAAAAATTTCCCTGCATACTTTGTGGGAAACCAAAACCTAGGTAGCCTAGGTTAGAAGCATTGAGAGGGGCTGTAAAAGAACCTGTACTGTGTAGACTTTCCAATATTCTCTTACTAATCAAACACTAAAAGATTTTGTTTTTTCTGCTTCCCGCATTTTCCTTCATTACCTTGCTAATCAAATGGACACTAGCACTTTCTAGGATTTTCTTGTTAGTCAGACACAATTTTTTGATTGTTTTTCTTCTCCAGTATCTGTATAAATGCATCTGTACATGGCATCCGGAACAATTTCTTATCTAGTTCTCCATGTAGTCTAAACCAATTCCTGTCACAAAAACTTCTAAAACAGTTGATGCAATGCAATTCGAATATTCATTAACTATCCAAGAATGAAAATCCTAACCTGTTTGCCTTTTGTCTTCCCATTTGGCTGCAAACCCAGACTCCGATAGTACACTTGAGACCTTGCCATTGAAACTGATGATTCATCATCTTCAATACCATGGCCTTGTTTCCCCTTAATCACAGTAGCATAATTAGCATTTTTAAGCACATTATTGGTGTGCATTGGACCACCCCCAGTTGAGACTGTATGATCTTGGGGTGAGGTGTCAAGAGAGTATCGAGCACCATGGACCTCGTCATCATCAGAAGCAGAGCATATCTCCATATCCGATCCGGATTCACACTCAACAGGTATAGCTTGTGAGACCGGAATAATGCCCGATGGCAAGTGCCCACTTTGGAACTTAGCAATAGATGGCATTTTGTAACTGCGACCGTATTTCCCAAAAGTAGGATCTGAAAATGGACTGTCTTTCTTCTTGGCAAAACCCTCCTAATTCAATTTCAAAAATTCAAGCCCGTCAATAAATCAACACAACCCCATATGGCGTCGAAATAAGAACATCATTCTGATCAAATGTAAAATCTTCTGAAATGCTAAAATCTAGTACTGATATAGTGATGTCATACTAGCCTTTGGGTATCAACATAACAACAGTATTCGAAATGCTAAAATTTAATAGTAATGTAAAAGATGCTAGCCTATCAACAAACCAAAACTACTCCTAGGACATCCAGATATCAACACTATCTGAAATGTTAAAATCTAATACTGATATAAAAAGTTTAAGCCCATCAACAAACTCACAGCCTTTCGGAATCAAAGTAACTGGATGCAACATTCTATTAAAACCTAGTCAGTGAAATTAGGATCACCTTAACCCATCTGTGGGCGCTACCGTCACGGCCTTCAGCAAACATTGTCAGTTAGGGTTTGGTCTCTTCACCTAAAACCATCAAAATAGAAACAGGAAACCAATATGGGTATCAATACTTCCACAAATAATAAACCACCGCCCATTTGGCTATTAACAAGAATAGTCAGGAAGTGAAGCAAAAGTTAGATTCTTACCATGTAGCCTCCCTCTCTTTCAATTGGAAAGTGGGGACAGGAAATTCCATAAATAAAGAAACAAAAAACAAAGATACTTGGAAACATTACTGACCTTTGTATAGAAACAGACATTAGAGAGAGAGAGAGATTGTGAATTACAGAATGTAGCATCACAGTTATGCAGAAATAGGCTATAAGTTGAACAGACTACTCTGAGTCTGATGGGTCTCTGTCTCTGTGTCTCTC
Organism: Arctostaphylos glauca; assembly: GCA_019985065.2. Taxonomy (NCBI): domain Eukaryota; kingdom Viridiplantae; phylum Streptophyta; class Magnoliopsida; order Ericales; family Ericaceae; genus Arctostaphylos; species Arctostaphylos glauca. The sequence continues at coordinate 4,781,060 of JAHSPW020000008.1, forward strand.
TCTCTCTAAACAAATTTAATGTCTTTCTAAACGTTTCCTTTTTTGAATGATTATATAATTACATCCCTTCTGTCAGCCCGAATAATCCGGAAAATTCCGAGATGGGTAATTTCAATTTCCCAAAGCAATCAAATTCTCCAAAATTAATTTGGCATGCGAGATTCCGAGGAGATTTTTAAGGCTTTTGAGTCACCATTTATGATAGGAACCTGCTAGAAAACTTTAAAAGAACTCCGGCAAGAAATCGGAGAATATGAAGAATGAAATTTTATAAAACTATCAGGTAATCACCCTTATTCAAAACTACTGTAAAATATTTGTAATGTGTTTTATTTTAGGGAACTCTCGTCCCGACTTTCAATATTACTAATCCCCTTTTCCAATTCGCCCTCCACCTGCTTTTATACCGTTTTTGCTAACCGACTAGAGGCAACAAACTAATTGTAGAGAAACTACTAATAGAAAGCTACCTAACTAACTAACTAATTTCAACTAACCAACTAACTAACTGATTTCCACCAATTAATCGAATCCCCTAACAGCTTTGACAATCAGACTGCCACGGACAACGGGTGACATGTCGCTGAAGAACAGGAGGGACGTATTATTCCCTTCCCCTTAAAAGAACCTTGACCTCATGGCACAAATTGAGGAAACTTGCGCTGCAATTGAAAATAATATTCCTAAGTAGCATCTTCGGCAAATGAACCCTCCCATTGAATGAGCAATTGAGTGGTAGGACAACCTTTATACTGGACCAAACGCCTGTCCAAAATAACAGCAAGTTGAGATTCCAAAACCCCCGCATTAGAGATGGAAGGAAGTGTTGGATGAGATTGAATGGCAGACCCCAATTTCTTTTTGAGAAGGGAGACGTGGAAGACAGGATGGATGCGTGAATTGGGCGGTAAAGCTAATTTATAAGTCACGGAACTCACCTTCTGTAGGATCTGATAAGGGCCATAGAATTTTGGGATAAGTTTTTGATTGACCGAAAATGAGCAGTAGTTTTGACGGTATGGTTGAAGTCTCAAAAACACCCAGTCGTTTACTTGAAACTCCCTCTCAGTCCTATGTTTGTCTACCAATTGTTTCATACGGTTTTAAACTTGAGCCAAATGTTTTTTTAATTATCTTCAAAGTTGATTCCCTATTAATTCCCCATTGATCTGCAGTTGCCACAAGAGTAGAACCTGGAATGTATTGAATGTGGGTAGGAGGAACTTGACCATACACAATTTGATTAGGGGTGAGCTTAGTAGAGGAATGATAAGTAGTGTTGTACCACCATTCGGCCAATGGAAGCCATTGGAACCAAGCGTTTGGTCTGTCACCAGTATCACACCTCAAAGAAGTCTCCAAACATCTATTAATAACCTTTGTTTGGCCATTTGTTTGAGGATGATATGCAGTACTTAAACAGAAAGTTGTGCCTTGGAGACGAAATAGTTCCTTCCAAAACGTGCTAGTGAACACCACATCTCTATCGAATACCATGGTAGTAGGCATTCCATGCAACTTAAACACAGTATCTAGAAAAGTTTGGGCTACGTCCAGAGTAGTACAAGGATGGCCAAGTGCCATAAAATGAGCATACTTAGAAAGTCGATCCACCACCACCAAAATAACAGTTTTGCCTTGGGAATTAGGTAACCCTTCGATGAAATCCATGGAGATATCCGACCATAACTTATCCGGAATAGGAAGAGGTTGTAACAATCCTGGACTTGCTACTGTTTCATTCTTGTTTCTCTGGCAAATATCACATTCTGCTACATATTTGTGTATGTTTCTCTTCATACCCTTCGAATAGAAAGATCGTTTGATTCGTTTATATGTTCGCTCAGATCCAGAATGTCCTCCTACTGGGCCACCATGAAGCTCTTGCATAATTAGGTCTCAAGTGTTACCAATTGTACCAACCACCAGTTTTCCTTTGTACGTTAAAAGGTTATGCTGCCAAAGATAATGTGGATGAGACTAGGGGTCGAGAGATAAAGCAATGATAATGGTTTGAAGTTCCGAGTTCCGATTCTGTGCTCCAAGCTTGCTTTAAGGTCTGCAACCAATCAGTTTGGACAATAGATAAGGCACTAAGGCTTGCTGGATGCACCCCATCTTGCCGTGAAAGAGCATCAGCCACCTTATTTTCATAACGGGACTTGTAGACGATTTCATAGTCAAACCCAAGTAATTTGGTGAGCCATTTTTGCTGCAATAGAGTAGTGATCTTCTGATTCAACAAATATTTCAGACTCAAAGTGATCAATTTTGATGATGAATTGTCTTCCTAACAAATAATGGCTCCATTTTTGAACAGCATAAACCAAGGCCAACAATTCTTTTTCGTAAGCAGACAATCCCAAATGTTTAGGAGCTAAAGCCTTACTAATATAAGCTATTGGGTGACCTTCTTGCATTAAAACAACCCCTAACCCAACTCCAGATGCATCGTATTCGATAATAAAGTCCTTAGAGTAATCTAGCAAGGATAAAACAGGAGCAGTAACCATGGCGATTTTAAGCTGTTGGAATGCTACCTTAGCAGAATTTTCACATACAAAGGCATCCTTCTTTAATAGTTGGGTCAATGGTTGACTAATCTTGCCATAGTCTTTGATAAACCTTCTGTAATAACCTGTTAAACCAAGGAACCCTCGAAGTGCCTTGACTAAAGTAGGAGTAGGCCATCTTTGCATTCCTTCTAACTTCACTGGATCAGCCATTACCCCTTTATCTGATATAATATGACTCAAATATTCCAAACTTGTTTGCCCGAACTTTGATCGCTTGACAAAAAGCTGATGGTTTTGCAAGATAGAAAGGGTGGTGGTCAAATGTTCCAAATGGCTTAACCATGTAGGACTGTATACCAGAATATCATCAAAGAAAACTAGGATGAACTTTCGCAAATAAGGCTTAAAAATGTTATTCATCAAGCCTTGGAAAGTGGATGGAGCATTAGTTAGGCCAACGGGCATGACCAAGAACTCATAGTGACCTTCATGCATTCTGAATGCAGTCTTTTCCACATCAGAAAAGTGCACTCGGATTTGGTGATAGCCTGATCTAAGATCCAATTTAGAGAACACAGTGGCACCATGCAATTCATCAAGTAATTCATCAATTATAGGGATAAGAAATTTATCCTTGATGGTATGTCTGTTCAATTCCCTATAATCGACACACATTCGTCAAGTATTGTCTTTCTTTTTTACCAACAGAACATGAGATGAAAAGGGGCTAACACTCAGCCTTATAATGCCAGATTGGAGCATTTCTCGTACTAGCTTTTCTATCTCATTTTTTTGTATATAGGGATACCTGTAGGGTTTGACATGCACTGGATTGGTTCCACTTTTGAGGGGTATCTTGTGGTTTGCCTCCCTTTGAGGGGGTAATGTCTTAGGTTCCTCAAAAATTTCATGAAATTGTTGAAGAATAGTCTGGATGTCTGGATGTACCTTCTGGTCTTTTTTTACAGCTGTTAAACAACTGAGTTGAGTAATATTACCATGATGAGCTAGCTGCAATGTCTTCCTCATCTGTTTTGGCGTGACTTGTGCAACCTTCAGTTGTGCATTGCCTTGTAGCAATACTGGTTCCCCTTGCCATTAAAACTCCATTTTAAATTTCTGAAATCCCATAAGATTGGTCCCAATGTAGAGAGCCATTGAATTCCTAGCACCATATCACATCTGCCTATAAAGAGTAACCGAACCTTAGCAAAACACTGTATCCCTTGCATTTTCCAACTGAAAGTCTTGCACACTGCCCTACTACACAGTCTAGTGCCATCAGCTACCGCAACGGAAAGATCCATAGTTGGTTCAATCTTAAACCCAGAGAATTTGGCCACTCCTAGCTCAATAAAATTGTGTGTACTCCCAGAATCTATTAGAATTGTAATAATCCTGCCTTTTAGGTTACCCTCAAATCTCATTGTTCTAAAGGATTACTTCCCATTAAGGCATGCATGGAGATTTGAACTTCTTCCATTCCTTCCTCAATCCTCTAGTTTGGTTCCTTCTCCTCTTCCTCATCGTCCTCAATTATTAAAAACAACTGTCTTTTTTGACATCGATGTCCCATGATGTATTTCTCATCACAATTGAAGCACAATTCTTTCTCTTTTCTAGCCTCCATCTCTTTTTGAGTAAGCCTTCTAATGGGGAACTGATTGACACTATTATGGGGCAAAGTTGTAGGAACAAGATTATTAACAATGGTATTAAGGACCTTGGGTTCAGATTTGCTTCCCATCGTAGAAAGGTTTCTTGGAATGGTTAAGTTGAGGGTTGTTCCCCAACTATTCATTGTTTTGCATTGGCTTCTTGATCTTCTGTTCATTGCCTCTATACTCTCTTCTTGTAGACGAGCAAGTCCTATGGCTTGATAGATAGTCTGAGGCGAGAACATTTGTACGCTAGCCTTGATATCCTCTCTTAAACCGCTTACAAAGTAACTCACAAAAAATTCCTGGTTCAAGCACGTTGTTCAATTTGCCAATTCTTCAAACCTTTCTTGATACATCTTAACAGTATAATTTGTGTGAGTTTGGTCAATTCTCCAATAGCATCTTCAAACACGTTAGGTCCAAACCTCGCAGTTAGCCTACTAACAAAAGTTTTCTAGTCCAAATTTCTTTGTGCTTTCTCAAACCATTGAAACCATTGAATTGTTTTTTCATCCAAATGCATCACAGCCAGTTTAATTTTCTGCATTTCATCAATCTGATTGAATTCGAAGAATCGCTCACACTTATAGATCCATCCAGAAGGATCATCTCCTTGAAATCTGGAAAAATCAATCTTGGCATACCATGTTTGTATCGAATTTGAGAACTGTGATCCATTTCTTGGTTGTACGTTAGAGAGTTCAACGGCCTTTGCTCCTGGACTAAAGGTTTTTGCTGCAATCTGATCATACTTGATGCTCATTGCCACAATGAGATCTTTGAGTTCCTTGATTGAAGTATCAGTACTCTCTTTGAGTTGTTTTAAAGCTTTGTCATTTCTTCTTTTTTCTTGAGAACGTGTATCCATGATCAAGAGTGGTAGTACCAGGAAAAGACCGCTCTGATACTAACGATAGGAACCTGCCGGAATACTTTAAAAGAAGTCCTGCAAGAAATCGGAGAAGATGAAGAATGAAATTCTGTAAAACTATCAGGTAATCACTCTTATTCAAAACTGCTGTAAAATGTTTGTAATGTGATCTATTTTAGGAAACTCTCGTCCCAACTTTCAATATTACTAATCCCCTTTTCCAATTCGCCCTCCACCTGCTTTTATACCGTTTTTGCTAACCGACTAGAGGCAACAAACTAATTGTAGGGAAACTACTAACAGAAAGCTACCTAACTAACTAACTGATTTCCACCAATTAACTGAATCCCCTAACAGCTTTGACAATCAGACGGCCACGAACGACGGGTGACGTGTCACTAAAGGACAGGAGGGACGTATCAATTTAGGAGAAAAGATACGTTGAAAGAACGAAATGTATAAAAAATGCGAGATTTAACGGCGGGATTCCCAGAGATTGACGGAGATGTGTGTTCAACGTTAAGGTAAAGTGTCGCGCCCAACTTTGTCGCTTACTAACGGTCGGTCGTTAAGTTGCCGCTCCTTGGCGCACACGAATTCCGTATCCCCTCTGGTGAGTGTGGGACTCGTGAGAACGTAAGAACGGCACGTAAAATGGGGCCAGTAAGTAAGAGTCATCAGTGTATTTGCGTTCCATTTTGTATTTAGCAGTAAAAAATAATATTATTTTTAAATAATATTTTTAAAATATACTTATTATTTAGTTCTATTTATATGAGATACCTAGTATTTCATTCTATACACTTTTTAATGTTAATTTTTTGTTCTATTTTTTAAAAAATACCCGAAATGCTCTCAAAACTCATTTAACCCAATTTCAGCACTTTTTCCCTAAGAAAAAGGGATTTACTTCAAATCATTCCTTATTAGTCAAAACCAGTCTCTTGCTCTCACGCCAAATCATAATTTACATATCATGGTAAATTTAATCTCAATCTTGCATAAAAATATGAAATTGTTTGAAGCATACATTAAACCATTATCAAAAATCTTGGTGAACCATTCGGAAGAGTACCATTCTGGTGAATCATAATTTACATATCATTGTAAATTTGAATCAATATGGTAAATTCCTACAACTCTAAAACTTTTTGCAAATGATGGTAAATTGTTAGAAACCTTTTTGCAGATTATGATAAATTATCTGGTGATTTAATTTCACTCTTGCATAAAAATATGTAGCATAAATTTGAATCAATATGGTAAATTCCTACAACTCTAAAACTTTTTGCAGATGATGGTAAATTGTCAGAAATCTTTTTGCAAATTATGATAAATTATCTGGTGATTCAATTTCACTCTTGCATAAAATTATGTAGCATACAGTAAATCATTATCAAAAATCTCGGTGAACCATTCGGAAGAGTACCATTTCGGTGAATCATAATTTATATATCATGGTAAATTTGCATCATAATGGTAAATTCCTCCAGCTCTAAAACTTTTTTTGCAGATTATGGTAAATTGTCATAAACCTTTTTGCAGATTATGATAAATTGTTAGAACATGGTAAATTGCAAATAATCCAGAAATTTTTTTTGTTTTTTGCAACCGTCAAGGTTCAAAGTGCAGATCACGTAAAATCTAAATACTCAAAATGGATATTGTAAAAATAAGAACGACAATAAAAGATTATTCACTCACCGTGTAATCCGAACAATTTTCAAAAAAATTCGTTAAGTTTGACAATTAAATCTTCGTCCTAACTCGCAACACTTGATTTCCAGTGACGAAGAACATAAAGGTGGCGGGTTTATAAGATACCAGATGGCTAATATAAAAATAGGATTTTATGTAATCTCGTGCAAAAAATTCTAAGATATGATCAATATTCCCTAAATTACTAAGATTTTATCAGACTTTATGATATGGCAAAACATAGATTACCAAATCAAATATTCCCGGATTATATGTTCCATTCCGTTGAACCATTCCGGTGAATCATTGATTGGAATATCCGGAGTACATGTTCCATTCCGGAGTATATGTTCCAGTGAATCAGTAACATTCCGGTGAATCTTAGTTAACACTTTTTATCATATTTGATTCCATAATTGAAGCCAAATTTATTAATACAAATTTAAATCTACCAAATTAGGAGTATATATTCTAACTTAAAAAGAGATAAAAGGGTAAACTAATGTTCAAAAGTAATGGCAAAAATGTCAAACTATGTAAAAATAAGATGAAAACATAACTTTAAAAAGTGTATGGAATGAAACCCTACGATGTCAGGGTCAATAGGACCCTGATTTAATTTACCCTAAAAAGATTATATTTGACACATAAAATAAAGTCTCACAACTTACGAATAAATTATTAAACATTAAATGCGATAATTTTAATCTCAATTTAAAGTAAACACGTCGGAATAGGTCAGAACGGTACAAGTTCGAGCGATGACGTGGAGTCTTTTAAAATAAGTGAATATTTCGTGTATTGAACAGTCCGACCATCTGTTTTTGGTCTATCCATATAGTTTTTGTGTGTAGTGTTGCTCATCATTTTAACTACCAAAATATTGTTCAAATACTATTTAAATAGTGTCTCGCCGTTTTAGCAGCGTTTTAATGCCTAAAACGGTATTGTTTTTACACGCAACATATTTTTCTGTGCGTGATTAAAAAAATAGTTCGTCTCTCATCTTATTAATTGAGAATAAACGGGTCCCACTGAAATTAATCTATTCTTTAAAAAGTGTATATGTAAAGATAAGATCTGCAAGTTCTTAATAAGTGAGTGAAAATAATGAAATTAACAAAAGTGCACTCCAAGCGTGAGTGTCAAACAAAACACAACTGTGACTTTGCTGTATCCAGTACTAGAAAGTTATGGAAATGACAATATAGGCCCTTGAGTATCCTTCGAGACTAAGAAATCATTTTCATAATTGTCCTTCTCGGTTGTTTAATAGAGGAAAAAATCTACGATCACAAGTTATTCGTATACATTTAGATACAAATATAATCATCTAAAATTTTAATTATTAATAATTAAACTTTCTACTAATGGTTGAATTTTTAGAATTTTAAATCGGATTTTAAAAAATTGGAGCTCATTCAAGTGACCTTGCTTTTGGGAGCTGACTCGAGTAAGAAGGTGTTTGAGAGCCTATTTAGTTTTTCATTTTTGATTTTTTGGCTTTGTGGCTTTTTGGATTATGGGCATAATGAATTTTGAATTTTGAGAGGAGTGTTTGGAAAAAATGTGCAAAATGCATTTTGCAAAAGTAGTAAAATAAAAAATAAAAATATAAAAAAGAGCTCTAGACCTCTTTTTGAGTTTTTACTCCAGTCTAAAATGGAACGTGACTCCCAATTAACAATCAAAATCCATAAATGTGAATGGAAAAATGCAAAAAAGAGGCTCAAAAACACCCCTTAAGCTGAGGTTGCTTAAGCGATCTATTCGAATTTCAGAGTACGCAATTGGATTTTGAGGACATTATGCAGGAAAACGTTTTAAAATATATTTTATTTAGAGATTTATGGGCTTTATTACGCGATTATGTGGGATTTATTCCCGAACTCAATATATACAAATCAAATATGTTTATTTCGTTACACTTTCATATATCAAGGATTTTTCAAAGAGAAATTGAAAGTTTGAGAGTTCTTTGCACTTGAGCTTTTGTCCACTATTTATCCAGTGCCTAGCTTCGAGATTCATGAGTTGTTTAACGTTCGTTCTTCGAATCAAGTTAAGGTAATCATTAACAACCCTTAGGATTTTGATTACAATAGAATTGTATGTTAATTTTTTGACAGAAATGCATGATTAGGATTTACTGTTCATCTTGAGTTTTTGTGATATCTATCTTGTTCGTAGTTAGATATATTCTATTGATAGAAGGGAAAATATTTCTAACCCATAAAGCTTCTATCTTTAGCTTTAATTTCTATTTTGAACCAGAAACATGGATAAGGATTTGGATCATTTTGTGCTTCAACTAAAACCCTACACTCGGATATATAGAAAATGACAACTCGCTTAAGCGAGCTATGGTCACTTGAGCAACTTGCCTGACTTTGTCAAATTCTATTTAGAAATTTTGAAAACCACAATCCGTAATTTGGGAGACTACTCGAACGAGCTGTTTTCTGACAAAAACTGATTTGGGACCAAAAAGTTAGAATTCATAATTTGGTAGACCGCTTGAGCGAGTTATGACCACTCGAGCGACCTTATAAAATCCAGCAAGTTCAAGTTGTTCGGACAATCTGGGCCGTAATATCATACTATAATTCACCTATGGCAGCATGTCCACATTGCACAAGTATCCATGATCACACAGTGTATGTCCATTGATCCCCGTAAGATTCTGTATGAGTAGGTTGACCAATTTTGACCGTGATTTTATGGTATTGATATGTTATTGGTTATACATAAGTTATAAATGTTATGGGTTAAAATTGTTGAATATGAATGTGGTAGTAATCACGGTGTTCCAAATACAACAGTCGTGTTGTCCAAGGTGTTGCTATTAGTTTAGTTTGCAGCCGTTGTACTAGGCGACACTAATAGTGAAAAATAATAATAAGGCTGTCATGCTGTTTAAAAGACTTAGTATAGTTGTCGTGCTATCAGACTACAGTGGAATGGACTTAACGTTGTTTGTGAATTTTTGTGAACATTTAGAACTTACGTTAGGGTTACTGGTTCGAAAGTCATCTGTAACAAGGCAACGAAGGGTGTGGGGTAAATATTATAAGTAGTGAAATTATGTAGAGAACAAGTAAGAACGCTAATGAAAAGTTGTAAAATTGATGATAGAAGTCGTCGTGTCAAGTGATGTTCTGGGCATCGTCTCAAGTTTTGTTCCATGTAGGCTATAGTCCCATCGAGCGTCGTCCAGCGTGTTGATTTTATGGATCCCAAATAGGAGGTAGGTGTATTCGGTTGAAGGTAACTTCGAGGATGTTTGTGACGACAGCTTTGAACCACGAGGGAGTGGCGGCCAATGTCTTAGGTGTCGGTGAGCCGAAAAAGGGGAAGTGGCTAAGGTTCACTGGTACTTGACTTGGCGAAACTACATATTCAGTCGAGTCTGGATAGAGTGAGATAGTTATTGACTCGAGTAGACGATGAAGGTCTTTTTCTTGCATAGGTAAGGAACTTATCAATCTCAGCTGAGTACTCTATGTTAGATAAGCTAGGTAAGAACAGAATGCCGAGGGAAAATGACATTCCTAGAAACTTTACAAAAACGAAAACAAACAAACAAACTTATGTGTTATTCTAACACTGCTATTATCGTGTTATATGTCGATTTTTCTTTGGGGTCAGTTTTTTGGTGACTTCCACTACTGGGTTTTATTACTTATCGGAGCAACTTTTCTATTCCTAATATTTCATACCAAATGTTGAGGAGCAGTTGGAGGATCTGCTTGAACAGAAAGAGGCGAGAGTTGCTAGAGAAGATTTTGGTGCTGTTTAAAGTCTTACCACTAGATGTTCTGTGTAGTTATTGAAAAGATAATTATGTCATTTTTTCCGCACTTTAAAATTTTGAATAATAATAATAATAATAACCCTCTAAAGGTTTGAATTAATAATAAGAGTGACATTTTTTATTTTTGTGTTAATAATAAAATTAAAAAATATTTTAATTAATGTCTCGAGAATTCGGAGCATTACAATAAATATCTCTAGAGTCGTCGTATGCGTGTGAAAAATTCATATGAGCCTTACGTGCATTCGAAGATTCCACACACATTTTATCTGGATGTACACAAATATTTGTGTCGTTATATTTATTCTTAATGGAGTAAGTACCTCTTATTCTTTCCAAATGAATATCATGGACACTGCCAATAGTTGCACAAACTCTTGATGGAAGAATATTTTTTCCATTTTTAGGAATAAGAATTGCTAAACACGAACATGGAATATGCACAGGTTAGGGTCTGTTTTCTTTTATTAATTTACATATTTCTAAAAGACATGAATTTTATGAAATTTCATTTGAAATCCTAATCAAATATAGGATCATTTTACTAGAATTTGTATATGCAAAGTTAAAGAAATTAGCACTCTTGTCTTTCACCGGTTGTGCAACGTGCAAACATTCTATGAGATTTGTAATTATATTTTGAAGCACTATTCGATCGTGAGAACTTAAACGACAATAGATGAATATGACTTTAGAATAGTAACTTATGTATCTTCCATCACTTCCCTGAGCTTATTTTTTCTTACTCTTTTTCACGACAAAAGCTGAATATGACTTTAGAATAGTAACTTATGTATCTTCCATCACTTTCACGAGCTTATTTTTTCCTAGTCTTGTTCACAAAATTTGAAATATTTTGTTCAATAAAGGTTTGGCACGCACGAAACACGGGCAAGTTGATTTTTATTAGAATTTCAATAGCTCGTGACCTCTTTCTTATATGTTGCATGAAATTATTTTACTATTTTAAAAAGTAAACAATATGAAAAAAAGAAACACGTAGAAAAAAATGGACCTTAACAAGATTTTTGGGTATAGTGATAACGATAAATAGTTATCTATTTAAATATTTACTAATTTGTCTATATCAAATATTTGAAAGGTCAAATATTTAATTTTAGTGGATAATCTTCGTAGAAACAAAAATTGATATATTAACAAAATTAAAAAATATCAAACTGACGCTCTCTTTTTATATATTAGAATAGATGTTGTATGTGATAATTATTTGCTTGATACATTGTAGTGTAAATTGTAAACCCCCAACCCCATGAACAAAAGTTTAATCAGATTCGGGAATGCTACTATAACACACCTCCAAACACACCTCCTTAGTCACCCACTCTCTCTCACACAGTCACACGTAACGCCCACCTCCCCCCAACTCTCTCTCTCTCTTTTCCCTACCCACCCGTCCCTTCTCTCTCACACAACCCTCACTCTCTCTCTCTCTCTCACAAGTCACAACCATATTTATTTTTCAAATTTTTTGTATTTATTCAATTTCTTTACCTTTAGTGAGTTTTTTATTTATTTTGTAGATATTTTTTTATTTTTTAAATATCTCGTCGAGACGAATTAATAATCAAACAATATTATTAATTCGTCTTAACGAGATATTTTAAAAGAATAAAAAATTCTGTCCAAAAATTAAAAAATCATAAAAGATAAAAAAATAAACCGAAACAAACCTTGTTTATGTTTTTTTTTTATCGTAATTTTTTAACTTTTAGATAAAAAATTATACTTTTTAAATTTTTGGTAAAAAGTATTTAAAAACATAATTTTTGGTCCAAAAATTAAAAAGGGTTCACTACATGCAAAAAAAAAAAAAAAAACTCTAAATAAGGTCTATTTCGACTTATATTGTTTGATTATTGATTTGTTTCGACAAGATATTTAAAAGAAATAAAAAATTATGTTCAAAACTAAATTTTTTTTATAAATAACAAAACATAAGTCAAAATGAATCATGTTAATTTTTTTATTTATTCAATTTTTTTGTATATATTTAATAAAACATAAGTTAACAGGATTTATTTTGACTTATTTTTTGTTATTTATGAATTTTTTTAGTTTTTGAACATAATTTTTTATTTTTTAAATATCTTGTCGAAACGAATCAATAGTCAGACAATATAAGTCGAAATAGACCTTATTTAGGCCTTTTTTTTGCATGTAGTGAACCCTTTTTAACTTTTAGACCAAAAATTATGTTTTTAAATAATTTTCACCGAAAATTTAAAAGGTATAATTTTTTATCTAAAAGTTAAAAAAAATACGATAAAAAATAAAAATAAACAAGGTTTGTTTCGGTTTATTTTTTATTTTTTATGATTTTTTTAATTTTTAGACATAATTTTTTATTTTTTAAAATATCTCATCAGGATGAATTAATAATATTGTCTGATTATTAATTTGTCTCGATGAGATATTTTGAAAAAATAAAAAAATATCTACAAATAAATAAAAAACTCATTAAAGGCAAAGAAATTGAATAAATACAAAAAATTTGAAAAATAAATATGGTTGCGACTTGTGTGAGAGAGAGTGAGTGAGAGGGAGGGACGGAGGGCTGTGAGAGAGAGAAGAGACGGGTGGGTAGGGAGAAGAGAGAGAGAATACATAGAAAAACAAAGAGAAAAGAAGAATTAAAAAAAAAGAGTGGTGGGACCCAATTTATTGCCACATCAGTCTTCTGAAATGGACTCCACATGAGTGTGTTTGGAGGTGTGATTTGGGAGTATAATAGTAGCATTAGGGTTTGGAAAGCAAATCACTTTTCGGAATGGAATTCATGACAAAAGTCATGGCCGGTAACAAATTTGTTTGAAAAGGAATTGCACCTTTCACCTCCCCCCATTAAAGAGCTTATCAATCCCGAGGGATAGTCTAGTGACAAAAGCAAAGAATTTAGGATTCGAAATTTATCGAGTGCTATTAATTTTTATGAATTGATTTATACAAAATTTTGCTCTCGTTCTAATTGAAACATCTGTAAATAATCGGTAAAACTGATCCTTCAGAAATTAATCGAGGTGCGTTGAACTGGACATTTTGAGTTATAAAAAACACAAAAAGAAGATGCTTATTGATGTCACCACTGTGGCTTTACACCAGCACCTTATCCATGATCATGTGCCTTAACAAAACCTTCACATGAACCTGTCGACTTTCCCCTGCTTGTCTCAATTTTCCTCGTCGTTTTTGGGAATGTTCTTACGGCGCATAGTTTATATCTAGATCTGAGAGAGTCTCAGTTGGCACCAGCCACCACGGCAATCCAAATTTGAGTAAGATATTTAAATAGGAAATTATTCATCTTCTTAATCCTAATCCCTACCCAATTGACAGACTTTGCATATCACATCCACAATTAATTATCTGAGGGTATATTCACCTAACGAACCGCGTTACAATTAATTCCATCTTTGTCGTAACATGTTTCTCATTCAATTAACGTGTCCTTCTAGTTTCCTCATTCAGATATCCATCACACGCATCGTAACTCATAATTCATTGTCGATGAGGATGTTTAACGACCCATTTGTTAACATTTAAAATTTTGAAATGAATATGAAAATTAAAATAAGATGAGATAAAGAGATGAATATGATAAAAGAGGTGATTAATTTTGAGGAAAGATTAATACCTGCATTAATTACTTTTTTATATATAAAAAAAGAGACATGTATGTAATTGGTTTGTTTTGCGGTTGGTGGCGGTGGACACAAAATTATCAATCTCGTACCTGTGAGCGTACTATTTTTGTAACTACTAGCGTGAACCGGCGCGCCATTTTAGATTTATTGCTAAAAAATAATATATATTTTTTGAATAATACTTTATAACAAAAAATTATATTTAACATCATTTTTGTGTCTTATTTTTTTTGCCTATTTAAAACATTAACTAAAACAAATTATAAAATATTATTATAAAGTAAACCAAATTATAAAAAGATGAAACTAGATGTAGAAGTTGGCAAAAAAACATATTAATGGATTTTTTAAATTTTTTTAAATACAGACCGGTACGGTACGGTACCAGCCGGTATTGCCCGGAACAGTCCGGAACAAGCCGGAACAGCCCGGAACAAGCTGGAACAGCCCGGAACAAGCCGGAACAGCCCGGACCAGGCCGGAACACCTGCCGGAACGGTACTCCGGTGGTTCGATACCGTTACGAGGGCGGTACGGGACGGGATTTACAACTTTGTTCTGTACTAGTCAAAGGGAACTGCACCCAGACAACCTTCAGCCCTAGGGCACTTACCATGACAATCTAACGTTAACCTTGTTTCTTCAACTGCCCAAGAGGAAAAAATTTTAACTACGTTCACCAAATTGTAAAGGGAGATCGAAAATAACTGGGTAAGCATTTTTTTGATTCTCTTTCAAATATACAATAACGGATAAAACCTATATATCCACAGGCTGGCTTGAAAAACAGCCAGTTACCAACTACAAAAACCTGTTTAGCTCTAAATTTTGCTCATTTCCTGCAGCAGTAAATGGTTCCTCCCCAATTTCAATGTCAATCATCATTGGAACCAATAACCTGCTGCTTAATATCTTCAATCTTGGCAAACAATTCTGCCCTATTTTCCTGCAAAATCCAGATAAATCAGCTAAGTTGCCCTTCGAAGCCAGAGTGTAAAAACTCGAACTCAATATACACAAATTAAAACTACCTTGAATAGAAGATAGCGGGTGGTGAACCAGAGTGTGTAGGAAAGACCCACAACTTCCATGAGCTTAGGAAACTGATTAGATGATCAAACAAAATTTGTCAGTAAGGAACCTTAATTGAAAAACACCATCAAATTTGCTTATATCATATGAAAGGAATGCAGACACTCACCAACGGAATGGAGTCGATAGCACCAACAACAGCTGTTGCCAGCCACAAAGCAATCAGGGCAACGCCGCCAAATAGGAGAATTGAATAAGTATCTTCAGACTCAAACTGCAACCGTTAAGAAGTATGTCATCAATACAGCCAAAGTAGCTGAGAAATGCAAACATATGAATCCTGTCGAGATCAAGTTATGAACCATCGACTCTTTCCAGTTTCAACGCTATCATTTCTCCTTTCTTCAACACAATACCTAATAAAGGAACCGTTTTCATTACTTTAGCCAGCTTACTAGGACTGCGATGAAAACCATTGTCCACCCCACAAAAATTCCAAGGACCACGAGGTAGAATGTTCTCTTTTTCTCCACTATAAACTTGCAGGACCTTTATGTATGGACTTCAAAATAGATAAGCTAGTAGAAATAGAATTTAGAAGAAACACAGGAGTAAAATCAGATATGACATGGAGGAGAAAATCGACAAAAAAAACATCAAAATAGCAGATGGAATTGAAAAATGACCAAGAACACTTGGAAAGAGAGGATTCAAAAATTAAGGGGGAAACTATTTTGTTGCAAATTTTGAGTTACCTTTGAGTGTGACAAAGTCCCTGGAGTTCTCAACTATTAAATTTTTTTCCATGGTTTCACATTATATAGTAATAGAAAAGTAAAACCGATTGTTGCTCAGTAAACCGCTCAGATCGACATAGATGTCGACGTTCCATCAAGGTTTTTATAAAAACTTTCAATAATCTGAGTTATCATCACAGCAACAGTTTCTTCCTTAAGATGGTTTCCAAAAAAAAACTAAACATAAAAAAGACCAATAAAACAGGAAAACGGGCAAAAAAAAAAGATACATAAATCCATCAAAGAAGACTATGGACATATGAAATTGAAAAAATAGACAGAAATTGTTGCTGTGATGATAATGACATGGAGGAGAAAATTGAGAGAAAAAACAACATTAAAATGGCAGATAGAAATGAAAAATGACCAAGAACACTTGGAAAGAGAGGATTCAAAAATTAAGGGGGAAACTATTTTGTTGCAAATTTTGAGTTACCTTTGAGTGTGACAAAAGTCCATGGAGTTCTGAACTATTAATTCTTTTCCATGGTTTCGCATTATATAGTAATAGAAAAGTAAAACCGACTGTTGCTCAGTTAACCGCTCAGATCGACAAAGGTGTCGACGTTCCATCAAGCCTTTTATAAAAACTTTCAATAATCTGAGTTATCATCACAGCAACAGTTTCTTCCTTAAGATGGTTTCCATAAAAAAGACCAATAAACAGGAAAACGGACAAACAAAAAGATACATCAATCCATCAAAGTGGACTATGGACATATGAAATTGAAAAAGTAGACAGAGACAAAAGAAAGTGACCCCCAAATAGATATCATACTTCACTTTAGCGTAACATAAGCAAAAGAGCTCAAAGTATCCAACGCCAAAAGATACCAATATAGAGCGCATGAACAAGTTATCAAATCATCCACAAGGGTGATTCCAGAAGTTTGGAAGAACAAAATAATTGTAAAAGTAAGTTTTGAGCCAAAGAAAAAAATCAACAAAATCTCACCAGTCTAGAGAAATTTACAAAAAGAAATCAAAGTGAAAATCAACAAAAAACGAACAGAAGTGAGAATACAATACTGAAGGGGACTCAAACAGTGGAAAAATAGGTTGCTCAGGTAACCGCTCAGGATCGACATGATTGCCGACACTTCATCAAGCATTTGTAAGCTTTCAACAAGTTCTAGCATTCATCATGGCAACCAATTTCCTTTTGAAACCGAATTTGTAAGATTTCCGACGTGAAAAAATAGCTCATAAAGATGCAGCTTCCAGATGATAATTGTAGAAAGTAAACAAAGTTAAAATATTGTTTACGGGGAAGAAAGAAGAAATGAATCAAGTCAGATTCCCAGCATTGAAGAGTCAACAGCAGAGTGAAAAAACTTCCAAAAATGCATAATCCAATCATCCTTTAGTAGGCCAAAGAATAAAAAAACGAAAGTAAAACAACAATTGACATAGTGAACATGCATTGTCCCCAACAATGATGAACTAATGCATACGTCTAGCGTAAAACAAACACAACGATTGACACAGTGAATAAACATTGTCATTTTGGTTCTCTACAAAACATAACAGCACTTCTTATTTCAACACCTCCATCTTCATGAGTCCTTACCACACCGTAGAAACAATCTGGGTCCATCCAAGGGTAATGTTATTGCCAACTTAATCATATGTACCTAAAACTAAAGAACCATAAAAAAAAAAACCCCATCTCCTCTAACTATATGTGCAAGCTACGTGAATCTTCAACTACGACATGCACTAGAGATTAGTAATAAACCTTTATATCAATGTTGTCTAAAATTCCAAGTGCTGGAGCTTGCCAATCCATTGAAGAATTTTCTTCAGGCTCTTCCTTTTGCACAGTTTCAGCATACGAGTTCTTTTCAACCGGTTGCACATCTTCCAATGTTGCTACTCCCCGCTCTTCTCCAACATATTGGGTTGGACCACTTGACGCTTCTTCCGATGAAGATGATCTTAGAGACGAGTTGGTGTAATATAGAAACCCTGAAAAGAAAGCAAAGGGTAGAACTTTTTAGTATAGAAAATTTTCAGATTCTATAAACGTTTCTGTCTTTGAAGTTAATTAGCAGAAAATAGAGGTTGTCGATGAAGCAAGAGGGGGCCCACAGCTATCCAAAGTACCAAGCCACAACTTCGTATGGTAAAACGCCCCCTTGCAATTTGAAGAGGACAACCTGCCCTTTACTACTTACTTCCATCTTATGACTCTGCACCCAACTCATTTATCCTCCATGTATTCATTTACCACTTTCTTCTACTCTTTCGTTATCTCTTTCCTTCTTTTTTTTTCAATTGTCATTTCCACAACAGAGATCGAGCGGGCGTTTCATTTCCCTAAAACCATAAAGCATTGATTTTTCTTGCGTTTACATTTTGAAGAACTGCAATTTTTAAAATTGAAGGCGTTCTCGCAGATGGTAACATACTCATTTAAATATGGAGACGCCAATAAACTACATCTCCGATATAATAGAGGAAATTGCTATTACAAACTCCATTTCAACAGCAAATCTCACGTGTCAGTATAAAGAAAGAGAACTAAATCTCACTTCAACAGCGAAGTTACCAAATCACAACACAAAAGTAGTCAACTGGCTAGCCAAATAAACGGATAGAATATAATGCCAACAGGGTTATGTAATCATCTATTATCAAACCGACACTCTGGCAACTTTTTGTACCAGGGGTTCAATGAGAATGCGAAAACAAACCTGGATTGGTGCGACGAATCGAAGGCTGATTGAAACGAAGAGAAGTTCTGCTTCGGAGATGAGAGTTGTTCGCAGTGAAGAACTTATCGTGGCGGAGATTCGAGATGGTTCTAGAAATGCAGAGCTCCATCTTCGGCCGATGGATGTTACGCTATCCTGGTCTCTCTTTATAAGAGCGCAGTCGAGCTAGGGTTTGGGTTTTGCGGCGGGTTGTGTGGTTAAGAGTATACAAATGGAGAATCTTTCTTTACATCCCTCTACTTTGAGCAAGTCTCAAAGACACCCCTTCAATTATGTTTTTCGATACTTATAATCCTTGTATTATTAGGTTAAGTGAGATTGTAACAGTATCTGTTAGAATTGACGGAAATATGTGGCGGTACTTTTCCCTCCAAAAGTACTTATACAAATACTATTTTAACCTTACAAAGCCCATCAAACTCTAAAGAGCATTTCCAACATTCTAGGCAAATCAATCTCTTTAGCTAAAATAGCTAGTAATTTTTAGTTTTAGAGCTCCAGCAGACTCTTCATATGGCTAGGGGTGAATTAGAAACTGTTGGGTCATTGACTCAGACTAGGCAAGCATCCCATTCTTCAGCTGTGGCAACGTTAACTATCTATTAGTATTATTACTCGTAATCTCCTGTAAGTTCAGGTACGCTTGGTATGAAACATATTCCTTAGTCAAAACGCAGGGAAGTGACTTGGCTTTGGGGTGGTTTCTCCGTGGACCATCTGGGCAGACACGCACTACGGGAATTCAACGGCAAAATACTTATTGTTCTTTTCACTGGCTACAAATAGCTAGCCGAAAAATACTAGGCAAATAAAATCAGTATTGAAGTGCATCTATAAAAAAGTAAATAGTCAAAATAAAAAGTGTATTTTTGGGTAGCCAGGAGGACTAGCCAATTCTAGCCTCCCATCATTCATTTTTAGGCAAAATTACACCTCCATTCCTTGAGCTTGTATTGCAAAAACGAACAGGAGGAGCACAACAGGGTATGAGGTGTTTTAAAACGATATTATTTTAGTGCTTCAAAAAATGCCTAGATAGTTAAATAAGTGTTCGGACAATTTTTTGAACGTCATAACGACATCATTTTGACGCATTGTGTATTGTTATGCACAATGCAGAGTAAGCTTTTCCTTCTTACAAAAACGAACCAATAGATAATCCATGATTCTTATTTGCAGGACAAATCAAGAGAGAGTTGGAAGGATCAAAAACACCAAAAATCGCCTATAATCCAAGTTGACTTAAGAAAAAGAAACCAACTTTGAAAATTTGCAAGGCAAACGTGAGAGAGAGGAGTGTTATGTATGTGGATTTGTCTCTTTCTCTATCTCTCCCTCCAAAGATTTTCACTCAAGGGCAGAATTAAGGAGGGGCATTGGTGGACTATAATTTAGGTGGAAACTTTTTTTATATGTAAAATTTTAATCCAAGTAATTTTAGTTTGTTTTATTATTCATAATCTAATTTTTTTTAGCCGAACGTAATTAAATTTATGGTTCTGCCCTTATCTTCACTCGCTCATGAGCAGTAGAGTTTGTCAAAAAAAATTACCATACTCCATGCAACCAATGTAAACGCGTCTCTCCCACATGAAAATAAAAGATGAAACAATTGTTTTTGTCCTTGATATTCACAGTCAAAGAAAGCATTTTTTCTTTCTCAAAAACTAAAATGAAAAACATGAAATGAGAACACACCCTCATAAACTTGTGATAAGTATAAAAATAGTAACCAATTACGATTGTTCTTATCGGACATATATTCCTATTCTAATACCCGGATGAGGATGAGAACGATATTATAAATCATAATGACTTATCTTAAATCTTTAGTTCCCTACGGGAATAGAATTCCAAGTCTTAAGTCAAATGGGATCGAGACTCCTACAAAGAATAAGATAATTAATTCTATTGACCACACCGGGTGTCAACCCAATCTATATCCCTAAAATAAAGGGATAGAGTCGAAGTATGATTCTGCCCCCCGACTTATATAAATGGACCCCCTTCATTCTCCAGATATGAGAACTCCCCTCTAAAAAACTCCACATTTCTCCGTTATTTACTTTTCTACAATGTTGACTGACTTAGACATCAGAGAGGTGTTAGCTGACACCACACCTCTATACATTTAACCCCAATCAAGTGAGCCATCGAGAAATTTTGATCCCTTACATTTTTTACTCTTCCACAGGAAAAATGGTGAGTTAAACGAATTTCGTTTTGGTAAGGCTCCAAGATCCACTGCTGCTACTTTTTTTGCTCTCTCTCTCTCGTCGCCTTTTTGTTGGAACCCTTTCAATTACCACAGCCAACGAGCTGAAATTTGATAGGGATCTGACCCTTTATACAGAATCGTTTAGATCCAACCTACACACAAAACTGATCAAAACATGTATTCGTGATCGAGTATTGTAATCAGGCAGGGTACTACATGCTTACTTCACCATCAATGGAGAAATTTGATTGACATCTTCACACTGATATGAGGAAAATTGTCGGAATTAAGATAAATAAGCTTATGTATCATTTTATCACGGGTCATTAGGTCTTATTACCAGCCCACGACTTTCGTCTTAGATTTAGCATTTTCCTTATTAGACCTTTCATATTTTTTGCATCTTGGCTCGTTGATTGTATGGACACATATGATTCATCCTCCTTGAAAGTACGCCAATAATGCAAAATAAAACACTGGTTCCTTCCAAGATGGCACCATCACTTACAATGATAGCTGAAAATCAGAATTAATACAACATACCCAAAAGAGTCATTCTCTTTAATAATTTTCGATAGGAGAAGAGAGGCACGAAAGGTTTTGTGCAAGAGGATACTTAATTTCTAAACATGCTGAAGGACAATTCCTCAAGAACAGTATCACCAAAAATTTATCATTTCACTTTGCTAATTCAAATATGTACTGAACACTCAGCTACATGTTCTGCTCATGTAGTAAAAAGAGAAGTGAAGAAACGGTAAAAGGGAGAATTCTCAAGCCAATTTTCTACCTCTTGCCTTGAGGAATCGAAAACACCAGAGGGGACAAATAACGCTTTCCGAAACATGGGATAACAACCTGATAGTACGAACAAAATATATGAGTTATCGCATCGATTTTGACCCAAAAAAAAAGTTGGTTGACCGAGGAAAAAATTGATCGACCGAGTAGGAAAAAAATGACCGACCGAGCAAAAAATTAACCCACCAAGCAAAAAAAATTGGTTGACCGAGTAGGAAAAAGTTGGCCAACCAACCAGAAAGAGTTCACCGAGCAAAATAGTCTCCGGTTGGATCAAACAGAGAAGTCATCCCCTTCTCCCCCCCCCCCCCCCTTCTCTCTCTCTCTCTCACACACACACACACAACACACACACACACACACAAACTCACTCACTCTTTCTATCTAAATAACCATATGCATTATGTTTGCTAACGCTGCAGGAGTAGCTAAAAATAGCTTAAAAAGGAAAGATCGGATCAAACTACCTAAATAGTCTCCAATTTACTCAACATAAGCAATCTCCGACCGAGCAAATTCAGTGGCCAATCAAATCAGACCCAAGCGGTCTCTAACCGAGTGTTTCAATGGCTGGTCGTGTCAAACTCAAGTAGTCTCTGATTAAGTGAGTTTAGTGACTAGTCGAATCAGACCCAAGTGGTCTTCAACCGAGCAATTTCAGTGCCCGATCGGATCGGACTCATAATGGACTCCGAGTTGTCTCTCCAAGTCGGATAGACTAAACGCAGTATCCGAGCGATTTTTAGAAGCTCAAAAATGCCATTTGAATTAGACTATTCAAACAACCTCCGATCGAGTGGTCTCCAAACTTAGAAATACCAATTAGATTAGACTACTCAAATAATCTCTGATCTAGCAGTCTCTAAACTAAAAAAATGCCAATTGAACTAGACTACTAAAATAGTCTCGATAGCGGTCTCCAAACAGTCTCTAATCTCGCTCGGCCAGACAGACCAAACGCAATTTCCAAGCCATTTCTACTGGATGGATAAATTCCAATTTTTGAGCCATTTCTATAGGTCGAATGGACTCCAACACCAAGCCATATCTATTCAGCTTGCTAGATGACTAGTAGGGAGCTGCAAATCTACTTGATTTCCTTTGTCTAATCAGTTTGCAAATGTCAAACTCGAAAATAGGGAGCTATAATGAGTAAAATTATGTAACGAACTCGGTCAGATTATATACCGATCAACACCTTGCGGTCTAGTATGAAGCCGATTGATCAAGTGGACACAATGCCGATTGACTAATGACTGATTAGAGGAAGCTCCGCAATGTCTCTTTTGGTGACCATAAGTACTACATGCTCAAATCGAAGAGATGATGGGCTGATGGAGAAAATATCTTCTCCCCGTTAGGAAATCAATCCCTCAAATTCTCCCAATCACTCCATCACATACCCTATAAAATAGGACATCTATCACCTAAAAAGTACGCACACTATCTCATTCTCTAAACACAGAGTGTTCATACATCCCAACTCATGACTTGATAGTCAGAAAGTCAATGATCGGGAATACCCCTAGTACTTGGACTTGTTTTGTAGGCACTCTCGTAGAGTTCTTGAATTAGTTGTTCAAATTTTGACACCATTAAGTATAAACACTAAATTGAGGTTGATTCACATTTTTCGTTTTTACAAAAGCCCTAACGAATAATAGTTTAATAATATACCTCAACATTTTTTACACCCTAACGAATAGTATTTTAATAATATACCTCAACATTTTCTTATCCAAATAAGTGCAGGGACAATTAGAAAAATCAAAGTTCACAAGCATGTCTAAAATTTACACCAATTGTAGAACAATGATCAGTTTCAAAATATTGTAGCAATTCTACATTGAAACTCCACTAACATCCACTCTGTTCGTCCATATCTATCAATTCCATTCACGAGTCTCTTAAACCATTTCACGAGTTCTTCTCAAACTCTCTTTATCTGTTATCTCTCCTTCAACATTGTTGTTTACTATTTTCTATAATGCTTTATAACAAAGCGTATGGTGTTTTTTCTGATTAAAATTATTGTGAGATAATTTTTTTTTACGGCAAATTCCCTGCAAAATATTTACTAATAATATAGTTTTATCTTATTTTACGAGCGCGCACATTGCTTGAGCAGTACAGGTAATCTCAAATATGTGAACAAAATACTAAACGAACACGTTCTTATATTTAAGCTTTTCAAGCGTGATGTTTCTGAATAAAGAGTCAAAAATTCTAAACAAAGCACAACTTTGCTTTATATATAGTACTAGGGGAGAAATCGGTTCGGGTTCGGTTGATTTGTAAGTATAAAGTTTCACATATCGATCTTGATTGATTTAACGAAGGATCAATTCGGGTAGGTTCGATTGAAAAATTCAAGCGTTCGGTTTAATCGAAATAGGCTTAGTTTTGTGGCGATTAACCGAAATGATTTAGTTTTGGACCACATTAATGGAAAAACCAAAACTATAGAGTCCAAAATTCTTGTATTTGGGTCAAAATCAACTATTAAAAGAATTCAAAAATCGTATTTGGTTTAGCTCGATCACTTATAAGAGAAATATAAATATCTAAAACCAAACTAAAGAAATCAATTCTATCAAACCGAAACTAATCAACCGTTATTTCGGACCGACCGTACTCCAGTTTTTTTAGTCGGAACAATCTTGCAGATTTAGTTTTGCACTGAACATGAGGACATTAATGTCTTTCGCCCAATAAATCTTTTCTTGGTGGCCAAGAACAGGTATCAATCACTAAATTCATATCCTCATTGTATTCACACAAGAAAGTCTTCTCCTCCGAGTAACTTAGTGCCTAAGACAGAAGGACTTCCGACTAAAAGCTTAACCGACCCATATCTCTCATTCCCCTATAAATAGATACCTCCGCATCCTCATAAATCTCCATTACTAGCTTTCATTCTAATCACTCTTCAGAGATTCAGAATATACACATCAACCAAAATGTTTGGGCACCGCGGATTTCATCCATACAGTCACGGTGGTCACAGCTGGAGCCACGGTGCACATCACGGCCACGGAGGCCCCGTAGCTTTTTCCGGCGGAGGACATCACGGTCACGCCTGGGGACACCGTGTTCATCCACACGCTCACGAATGGGGAGTTCATGTTCATAAACATGGTCACTTTGCCCAAGGTCAAGGACACCACCATGGCCGTCACGGACGTCACATGCTTCAAGCTGCCGGCGGCAGCAGCAATTGTCACGGTGGAGAACAACATCATAATCATGGTGGTGATGGTGGTAGCGTTGGTCCTCATGGTGGGGGGCATCATCATGGTCACGTTTGGAGGCATCATGGTCACGGTGGTGGTGGTTTTGGGCGTCATGGGAGAAGGCACCACAGGCATGGGGGTCAGTATCTTGGTATGATTATCATCGAGCAGAGCACCTCCTCCCCTGGAATCGGTGCGACTATTGAAGAAATTCCAGAAAATGCATCGTAAATTGAAGCAATCCTCTGGGTTGAAGTAATAAAAGACCGGTATTATGTATTGATTTGGTCGGAGAAAGTGTTGAAGATAAGCTTATTAGATTGTATGGTTGGAATGGTAAGGAGCAAGGAGGAAGCTGAAAATAATGGGAGGCATCAAATCAGAGGCCGGGTTTGAGCTGTCTATGATCAACTGGGATGATTTTAATTTACCTGGCTGTGAATGATTTACTTTCTGTATAAATGAAAGTATATGTGTGTTCAATCGTCAAGGGAATCCAGCAAGGAGAGAGAAATGGAGAGTTTTTCTTCTTTTTTCGCCCGACTCTTTGATGGGTTGGGGGGCTAGAACTCCGGGTTTTCCCTGTGTTTGTTTGTATGTAAAATGTGATTGTATTTTTATCGATTGAAGTTCAATAGAAGCGTGTTTATTGTGTTTGCAAATGAAAATCTTTCCTCGTTTTTTCTCTTTTAATTTAGTTAGGTCCCTTTTCTTAAATTTGCAAGTACTAAATAAATGATTCAGAGATGTAAGTTGTACGCAACTCTAGGTCTCCTTCCTTCTCTGAAACCGAGCTGATGATAAGATAAAAGGAGAGGGTGCACAAACTTCCTATAGTCCCGAACCCGAACCAAAGGAGAGTTTGGAGATTTTCTAAGTGGATTCAGTCGTCAAAATATGACTCATGAACATACGGATTCATCTCGGTCCTGCGACATCCACCACTGCATAATAAACTGTACCTGTCGCAGATCGTTATAGAATCCCCACTTGCAATAACCATTACAGGGTAAAAGCAAACAAACATTCAAAAGATTCACATGTGAATTTTTTTATATAAATGATACTTTTTAAGCGTAAAATGAGAATTGAGAACGAAATGGAAATGGGATAGCAATAAGGTGGGACGGGAGCAGATATCAATGTCCCCGTCCCTAATCTTATTTTAGTCTCCGTTCCTGTCCCAACCCCCAATGGTAACTTTATTTTACCTTTCATTCCCATCCCAACAGTAACAAAAAAATAATAACATCATCACCCATCAAGAAGCATCCTTCCCAAGCAGCATATATATACAGTTTCTCTTTCTTCTTTCGTCCAAAATTGCAATGTAAAAAAACATAATTGTTATCTTAAAAGTATAATTAGTTGAGAATACTAGGGGTACTTATGGATAAAGTAATCGGAATGAAAAATAGTTATGGTTACAGAAAATAAAAAAAAAACGATGTCCCGGTTTCTCGACAAGTTAATAAAATCTTTTTAAACAGGATGTTCAAAGTTCAACTAAAATGCGTGTTATAGATAACTAACAACATCCGTATCTCGAATATAAGAAAATGAAAAATGTAGGGTGTTCAAGTGAATAGCTTGCCTAATAGGTGTAGCCACCAGTGTTACTTTTCGACTAATTTGTAACTGTCTATCCTAATATTAGATGTTCTTGTACACATATATATACACTTTTAACACTTGCAAGAACATAACCACGACGTACACACAGATGAATATGAGAGGCTAGAGAGACAATTGCATATGCAATGCCTACACAAGATGAAAGCACCATGTTTTACAAATTACTCACACAAACATATGAGAGACAGAGAGAGAGAGAGAGATAATTACTAGAGAAATGTTTTTTGCATCAAAAAAATGTCGTCACAAACGCTTACGTAACCATTACTAAAAAAGATTACAATACATGAAACTATAGCGTGCATTTGCACACCATCACAAATAACAATTTATTAGCTTCTGGTAACTACCATCGAAAAAATAACTGGATATGCAGTAACTTTTTGCGTCTGATTTTATGCCGTCGCAATAGACTAGCCTTTTGAATCCAAGTTCCACGCCATTGCAAATACCAATACAACCTAATAGCAGATCGTGATACAATTACACAAACTATCTGAATAATTTTATGAACGAAAAAAACAATAATAAGGCATCCAAAACATCCATCATTCATTCAAAAATCAGTATTTACTAATCCATTGACGCACACATGCACGACATACACACACACACACACACGCACGCACATATATACATATACGGGTTAGATCTGGGAACACATAAAAGAACACATCATTTCAGCCGTTTAAAATCAATAGCTGAGATTAAAAAAAACCTCTCTCATCTCTCAATCCCTATACTATTAGGCTTCATCTCCTAAAGGCTCAATCAACCAACGACGGCAAGGCTTTCCTTTCCATCTCCGGCGAACCCAACCCCAACGATAGCAACTTTCTCCGGCGAACCGAAGTCCAGCAGGATTTTTTGTTTTTAATTAGGTGGGTTTAGTTTTTGTACTTTTTGGCTCTTTCCACGAGAGTGGTTCACATAGCTTTCTCCGTAGAACCCAACCGATTGAGCCTTATCATATTTTCAATCCACTAATCAACACCCACATCACAAGATTTATCTTCTATTTCAAGCCGTCCTCTAGGGAAAACTATGACTAGATAGCTAGGGATCTGAAAAGCAATAGCAAAGTTCAAAGAAAACTAAGCCCCTGTATTGTCTAACACCGTTTTTAGCTTATTTTTTATCTATTAAAAAAATGCTTTATTTATTTCGGGTGACGAAATATGAATTGGAATAGAAGATAAATCTGAATGTTGAAATATAAATTAATGAAATCGAAATCGGCAAACCATGACTAGATAGGGATCTGAAAACTGCATAAAAAATAATAGGATGATCAAGGTTAGTGGCAAGTATTATGTTTTTAAGATATATTTGTTCTCATTACACTGTTTGTGAAATTTCGAACGTTCTTCTCAATTCCAAGATATAATGAATGGAATTTTATGAAAGCTATACTACTTTATTCTAGTAAACGCTATACTTTTGCAAAATCTACCATGCATGTATTATTCAAACATTTTTACTTTCTTTCTTGATTTACGTTTACAATTGGTAATGGCTATGGGAGCAATGGAAGAACCTTTTGAGTTAAATGATTTCAGAAAAGATGATTCTCAAACCTAAATAATGATGTAGAAGGGTTAGAAGCACCGTCAAAAGGGATGTCTTTTGAGATAGTTGAAAAAGCACGAAAGCACTATGAAGATTATGGTCGACAAAATAGTTTTTGAATTTGTACTAGGACTTCGTCCAAAGGACAAAACTAGTCGAATGAAGTGAGTTCTGTGCTATTCATTTGTGCAAAAGAAGAAAAGTATGTTACGAAGACTGAGAAGTATATATGGTTTTGTTGCAAGGAATGATGAGAGAGATGAAGATGAGAAAGTGATACCAGAGAAAAGAGTTAGAAGTTTTTAACTAATAAATGTTGATGCAAGGCTCATTTGCGGATTAAGCGTGACAAATGGAGTAACAAATGAGAAGTAACAGTTTTCAACGACGCTCACAATCACCAACTTGTGACTCCATCTAAGAGGATAAAAATGAAGTCCAACCAAAACATGTCCAAATCAATTAAGGTTTTGATCGAAGCATTTCATAGAGAAAATTTGCTTTGAGAAAAATAGATCAATGTAATTCTCATTGTTAGTTAATTAATTGAATGAGATGGTTATCAATATTTGATCACCTTAATTAAGACTAGGGGTGTACATGGTCCGGATTGAACCGGTTCTATAAGAATCTAAGAACTAAACCATATCTAACGGTTCCAAAGAATTGAGAACCATAACAAGACCATTACATATATGGAACCAAACCAAAACCAAACCATTAGACCGGTCCGGTTTGGTTCCGGTTCCGGTTCTAAACCATATTAATATTTAAAAAAATTCAAAAAAATATGAATAGAATAATACTAATTTTTTAAAATTGTGAATAAAATAAACAACATAATAATTGCATCAACTTCATTAATCTTAAAAATTAGATTTATACATCTAATAAATTTATGAAAAACACAACTACATTGAGAATAAAAGAGTTTTATTTTGAAAATAGAAGGGTTGTAACTTTTTTTAGATATATATATTTTTAATCGGTCCGATTCGGTTCGAACCACGGTTTGTAATTATGAAACTATGGACCAAACCATAATATCCGGTTTTAATTTTTTTAGAACCATAACCAATCCACCAAACTACGAAACCAATCCAAAAAGACCGGTTCGGTCCGGTTGGTCTGGTTTAGCGGTTTTTTTGTACACCCCTACTCATTTTAACAAAATGAGGAATCCCTCGTTAGAAGGAGTCTCTCTCTCTCTCTCTCTCTCTCTCTCTCTCTCTTTGTATATATATATATATATATATATATATATATATATATATATATATCACCACCACCACCACCTCCCCCCCCCCCCCCCCCTTCTCTCACCTCTACCACATCCACCACATGTTTCCCCCATTTTCCTCCCCACCCTACCCTTTCTTCCCTAACGTGCCCACTTCACACCCCACCTCTCCTACTATAAAATCCCCATCCATCTCCTTCATGGTTGAAGAAGGAATAGCAAAGGAAGAAAAAGAAAGAAGGAGAAGAATGAGCCACTGCCTCACCTGACACCTCCAGTCGACACCTTAAATTCATGCTCTAATGTATCCAATGCCTTCTATAAGCCTTGTATTTATGTTCTGGATAACCCATGGAGCTCCACGAAGCTTCTGTGGTAGAAAAACAATGAAGAAGATGAACTAAAGTCATAGGTGGTCAACTTGTCGTCTTAGGCGATCGACCTATTGTCCAAAACTAGAGTTGTAGGCGATCAAATTGTCGTCTCAGGTGATCAACCTATCGTCCAGCCGGTTGACTTGTCCTTGGTTGACCTATCCTCGATCAACCTATCATCTCAGACAGTTGACTTGTCTTGAGACAAATTTTGACCCAAATTTTGAAAACACCCATAAGATGTACATATCTTTGGATGACCACAAATTTGATATGGACGTAGAATTAATGTGTTAAATATGATTCACAATTAGAATTAACTCGATTCGATACCTAAAACTCCCTAAATTAGATTACTTGCAAATTGTATTAATTTTTAACCAATTCTATTCCAGTCCAGTTTGTCCCAATGTAAAGATATTATTCATTCTCGAGCCCTTCACGAGAAATATTTTTGACATGTTAAACTATGCCTTGTAAAAGTTCAAAGTATTTTAGTTTGATGTAATACCCTATTTGCATGTTTACTTAAATTGAATTCTTGAACAAAAATGCATTTAATCGTTTTAGTTGTCTCGGATTCTGAGTCCTCGCATACTCATTTGATTTATCATTTAAGAAACTTTATGTATTGATTTAAGTATGATGGAAAGTATGTAGGACTTAGACATACCTTGTACACCGATGCATGATAACATAGCAATAGGATTGGAGACTTGATGATAATCGTGCTAGAACAAATAGGATCAATGGATAATGAATGAGTTAGGACATCTTGACTTGGGCTATGACTTGATCCGAATTATGTCTTGAGCTAAGTTAAGTCTTGAGCCAAACTATGTATCCAATCACTTTTTGACCTCTTGATGATTCCTCAAATTTCTTTCGCCTTACTGCAAAATACTACAACCTATGTTAGTGGTTGGTACAATAATATAGTAGAATGCACTTCTTTTGCCAGATCCCACACCCCAGTGCTGAACGGAGTTGAGTCTTTGATCAGCACTTTGATTCTTAAGTTAGTTTCCAATGAGGAGAGAGCAAACCAACTTAATAGGTTGAGTGGAGTGAATGCGCATACCTGAGAGTGGAACACCCCTATAAAGCCCAACTGACAACCGAGAGCATTGACCAAATGTATCGCGCCGTGAACCACAAGTCACGGCGCTTTCACCATGTGTCTCATGTCCGTGCAAATCGAATGGTAATGTCCGCATGTCTTGTAACTGCCTCGTTCCCACGTCTTCCTAGGCAATGGCTCGCAACATTGGGGACACGTTGTCTTCTGCCCGTGCCAAGCATAAAGTCTTCAACAGAACGACCAAACATCAGCACTTGTGTAATAACTGAACTATCAAACTTGAGCACCGACCATATGAGGAGGCTCAAACCGATGCTGGGCTGTTCGCCCAGTTGGGATTGAGGCATGCCAAGTGGGCCTTCCGAGCCCCATATGGTCTTATCCTTTGGGCTTAACCCTCCATGACCCCAATGTGGATGGGTCGATCATATATTTTGCCCAAGGGCTCATTTCTTGTGTATTTGGCCTACTACACTCTCTTAGGATAAAAAATTCGGATACTCGAAACTAGGGACTCAAAACACCGCCATGAGTGTTTCGAGTCCCCCTTTTATCATACATTTGTGTGAAATTTATACTCACGTCATGTGTGGTGAAAAAAATATATATACACCTTATTGCGATGCCATGAAGCACCAAATAATTTTTTATTATTTAAGTTTATTAATAAATTTACACAATAAGAAAGAGTTGAGACGAACAGTGATAATGAATGGACAGTGAAGAATTTCAATTCAATTCGATGTCACCCCTAAATCTAATTTCTAAGTCTGCTCGAAACTTAATCAGAAAAAAAATCTATTTGATTAATCCGAAATCAACAGACCCTTATTTCGGATCAATCGAACCGTAACTTTTTCAAATATCAGATTCTATTTGTCGATAATCCATTCAACCAGACTTTGGCATTGGTCGGAACAATCCCGTAGATTTAGGTTTGTACTGAACATGAGGACAATAATGTCTGCCGTCCAATAAACCTTTTCTTGGTGGCCAAGAACAGGTATCAATCACTCAATTCATATCCTCCTTGTGTTCACACGCGAAAGTCTTCTCCTAAGTAACTTAGTGGCTAAGACAAAAGGACTTCCGAGTAAAAGCTTAACCGATCCATATATCCCATTCCCCTATAAATAGATACCTCTAATCCTCATAAATCCCAATTTCATTCAAATCAGTCTTCAGAGATTCGGGATAAAATCATCAACAAAATGTTAGTGCACGGCAGCGAATTTCATCCATACAGTCACGGTGCTCACAGCTGCAGCCACGGTGGACATCACGGCCACGGAGGCCCCGTAGCTTGTTCCGGCGGAGGACATCACGGTCACGCCTGGGGACATCGTGTTCATCCACACGTTCACGAATGGGGAGTTCATGTTCATAAATTACATGGTCACTTTGCCAAAGGTCGGAGGCACCACCACGGCCGTCGCCGACACCACATGCTTCAAGCCGCTGGCGGCAGCGGAAATTGTCACGGTGGAGAACATCATAATCATGGCGGTGATGGTGGTAGCGTTGGTCCTCTCGGTGGGGGACATCATGGTCATGGTGGGAGGCATCATGGTCACGGTGGTCGTGGCTGTCATGGGAGAAGGCACCATAGGCATGGTGGTCAGCATCTTGATATGATCATCATCGAGCGAAGCATCTCCGCCCTTGGAATCGGTCCGACTGTTGAAGAGATTCCATCAAATGCATCCTAAGTATAAGGAATCCAGATCTGGGTTGAAGAAATAAATGATCGATTTTATGTACCGAGCTTTCCGTTGTGATGCTCTATGTCTAGTGTCCCTACCGAGCTTTCTGTTGTGACGCTCTATGCTTGTTACCTCTACCGAGCTTTCCGTTGTGATGCTCTATGCTTGTTGTTTGTTGCCCTGACCGGGCTTTCCGTTGTGATGCTATATGGTTTTGCCGCTACCGAGCTTTCTGATGCTCTATGCTTATTGGCCTTACCGAGCTTTCTGATTGTGAAGCTCTATGGTTGTTGCCTCCTATCTTTGTAATTCAGTTTCGAGATTAATAAAAGTTTCTTTTGTTGATAAAAAGTTGTACCCCTCTTTTTCTAAATCTTTAAGATTAGTGTTCTTGTGTTTTTTTGGATAATTGTTATTATTTATTAATTAAGTTTGTGTGAAATTATTTGTAGTACTCTTTTGCCTTGCCGAAACAGATTTAGAAGGTAAAAATTTATAACCAAAGTCGCCAAAAAATTAACCTAAAGAGAATTTTATACTTTTTTTTAGTATCTCTTATTTGGAATTTTTAATTTTAATTTATATTTTTACAATTTTTAATTACGAAAAGCAAAAGAAAATTGAAAAATAAATATACAAAAAAAATTATAAATGTAAGATGTACGCAACTCCTCGTCTCCCTCCCTCTTCAAAAAAGAAATATTTAATCCCACGTGCAATAATTCGTTGTAAGATCACTGAAAAGAAGATTGATCATAAATTTAGAGAGTTTGACGTAATTATTGGGTAAAGACAAGCAAACATTCAAAAGCTCTACACATGAATTTTTTAAATATAAATATTACTTTTTGAGCATACAATGAGAATTGTGAAAGAAAGCGAAGGCCTTACCGAATGGAACCAGGGGCCCTGTTGTGCACAGCGCATAGCAGGGCGTGTTGTGCGCCAAAACGGCGTCGTTTTGGCGCACAAAACACTGTCCGAACAGTAAAAAACTGACCGAATAATTTTCGGTCAGTGTTTTGTGTGCCAAAACGACGCCGTTTTGGCGCACAGCACGCCCTGCTGTGCGCTGTGCACAGCAGGCCCCCAATTCCGTTACCGAATAGGGATAGAAATCGGGAGGGGCGGATTCATACTTGTCTCTGATCCCAACGACAATCTTATTTTACCTTTCATTTCCGTCCCCAAATCAACTGCCCCATATTGGAAACGGGAAATATGGATCCAAAAATTAAGAAGTATCTTTCATTTTTCTAGAAATAATAATGAAAAAAAAATGATTTTCTTAAGCAAAAGTAATAAGTTTTTCAACAACCAAAATATCTGAAAGCAATAAAAATAAGTAAAATCCACGGTTACACATAACTCATGGACCTTTAACTTAATAGAACTAAAAAACTAATTTTCAAGGAATAGGATTCGAGAATTCACGGTTACGAGTAAGGAATAGGTTATGTACCCTACATCGCTTTTTTAGTACTAATTTTTCTGCATTAATCCTTCTCCAGTTAGTCATCTCTGGCCAAAGATAAGAAAATCATATACGACAGGATCAATCTGATAGCATAAAAAGTAGGAAACGCTAACCAATGCCTAATGGCCGATGGATAATGTATAAAAAGTATATCGATATTTGTAAATTGTGTATTAATATCTGTCAATATACATAAATATCTATAAAATGTGTATTGATATTAGTGTTTGTTTATTTTTTTGTGCATATTAAGATGGCGGAACCTTACACAATCTCAATTGGAATGCAATGTCAAATGTAACTTATGTCAAACCTTAGCTAAAATGCAAGTTGACATAGCCTGCTTCAAATTTTTGATTTCAGAAGTTGAATACTTAATTTCAATGACACCGATACGAGAAAGCTAGGTTTAACAAAAGTGAAGTTTGGTTAGATAATCTTGATCACCTTTTGCGAAAATGCGAAATGCAAGTTGACAATAATAAAAGAATTTCCTCAACAAACTTTCTCCCCAAAACTGTCTGAGGCTCATGTAAATAGGACCAACAACTATTTTGCATCGTAGGGGCGGACTTGTCTTGAGGGGCGGGGTGTCATGTGACACCCCAGGTCTAGTCCAATTAAAAAAAATAAATTAAATAAGCAAATTTAGATTTACAGCCGATTCAGTTTCCCTATTACAATTTTTAGGTTTTTTGTTGCCACCCCTGTCCTATTCTATCCTCATCGGCGATTCAACAAGGCAATTGGCGACGGGCAACAGCGTCGACGTCTCTCTGTCTCTCTCTCGGATTGCGCAGGGTGAGGGCCGTGAGAGTGAAGGCCTCAGGGCTGTGAGGTCTCATACATGTGCAGGTTTGCCGCTTGAGCTGTTGAGCTGGTGACAACCGGGGCGGGCGGTGCCACTTGCAGGCTGCAGCAGCTGCAGATTTGCCGCTTGGGCCTTGGAATTTACTATAGGTGCGGGCTGCAGGCCTGCAGTTTGCATCCTTATAAAATAGGGGAACTTAATGTTGAGTCCTACCTCTAAGAGTAATCTAGTGTTAGATCCTAAACACTTTTCAACATTAAGTTTACATCCTAAAATTCAAAAAATACCCAAAATAACCCTAAAAAATAATTAGAGCACCAAAATAGAAATGTCCTAAAAATAAGGGATTGTTTACCAATTACCTTTATTGTTGCAGACCACGGTTAATTGCATACCATCTATCAACATGGTAAATTTACAAATCATCTAACAAACGTAGTAACTTACATATCATCTATGGTAAACATGATAAATTACAGAATATGGTAATTTTGCACATCATCTAAAATACAGAATATGGTAAATTTGCACATCATCTATGAAAACATGGTAAATTACAATCTTCAAGAAAATTTGCACATCATCTATTTAGCAATTTTCAAGAAAATTTCTTCGGGTTTGGCGATGCGATCTTCGTCCTAACTTTCAACCCTCACTGTTTACCATACCATCTATCAACATGGTAAATTTACAAATCATCTAACAAACGTAGTAACTTACATATCATCTATGGTAAACATGGTAAATTACAGAATATGGTAAATTTGCACATCATCTAAAATACAGAATATGGTAAATTTACACATCATCTATGAAAACATGGTAAATTACATATCATCTACCAAGTCATGGTAAATTCACCAAACATATTGGTGAAGTGTGCAGCATATCAAAAAAAAAAAAAAAACAGGATTGACATGCGCAACCCATTCTCAAAACATATAACTACAAACTAAAAACGATAAAAATAATTCACTCACCGTTCGCTAGTTAGCAATATTCAAGAAAATTTTTTTGGGTTTTGCGATGCGATCTTCGTCCTAACTTCAACCCTCACTGTTATGTTGCACAAGGAGTAATAAAGGAAGATCGTTTGAGCGAGGACATTTCAAAAATCAGAAAAT
This sequence comes from Arctostaphylos glauca, assembly GCA_019985065.2. Lineage (NCBI taxonomy): Eukaryota > Viridiplantae > Streptophyta > Magnoliopsida > Ericales > Ericaceae > Arctostaphylos > Arctostaphylos glauca. The sequence continues at coordinate 4,817,094 of JAHSPW020000008.1, forward strand.
AAGGTAAGGAAGATCCCAAAAAAACCTTGCGATTGCGTAGAAAATCAAATCTTCAGTGGAAAGATTCCAGCAAAATATCCATCAAATTTACCATATTCTGATAAATTAACATGGAATATTTGAAGAAGATTTGATTTCCGGATCACCAAAACCGAATACTCACTGTTTCCGGCATCATCTTCCATATTCCGGCGGCCCCACGGTTTCCAGCAGTTTCCGGCGAAGTATTAAATCCGGCGAAACATTAAATCTTATTATTTTACCTTATTTCCGGCGAAACATTAAATCTTATTGCCGAAAAAAATTACAACGAACAAAATTTATCTTATTTCCGGCAAAACATTAAATCCGGGACTTGGTTTCCATAATCAGCTAACTATTTTACCTTATTTAATTTCGTAATTACAGCCATATTTATTGCCCAATTATAAACATACCAAATCAATATAAAATATTTTCTGAACCAAAAAGGATAAGAGGGTAATCTACCACCAAAAAATAAGGGCAAACATGTCAACCAGGCTTAATTGGGGGTGAAAACATAAGTTTGAAAAGTGTATGAGACTCAACCCTACGTAGTGTAGGTAAAAAGGACCCTGATTTAATTTACCCTATAAAATATAAGTAATGCATATTATAGAGTATAATTATAATATATATATTATGTTAATGCCTAATGCGGCAGCTAGCAATGCCTAGCCTAATGGCCTTATAAGTATTGTGTATTATATATTATATAATATAAGTTATGGGGAAAGGCTACATGGACCAACACTTTTTAAACTAATATTAGATCAACATCAAAATTC